>CACVBM020001162.1:687334-1113087 GCA_902728155.2 Microthlaspi erraticum
TAGAGTTATAGGATTTGAAGAAGCAAAGTCGCTCGAGTAATGAGATAGTGACAACTTTCTGAATTGATTCGAGCGATTGGGAATTCAAATTGGTCACTATTGTTGTAGATATCCTGCATTTTGGGTTTGATACTCGAATTATGTTGACTAAGTGTTGAACAAGTAACCAAGGATGTGTGTTGACTGTTACTGTAGCCAAGAAGCGGAGTGTACACTGTTGGTGAGTTCATGACGAAGAAGGAGGACTTGCACGTGGTGAAACCTACGACTACTGTGGACGAAGGTAGGTGTTTGTTATCCTCTACAGTCCATCAAATTGCTGGTAACATTTCGATTTATGAGTGTTTTTTGAAAACTTGTGATTTCTCTTTCTCTTAACAACAGCTCTGGAAATCCTTGTGGAGAACAGAATCACAGGATTTCCTGTGATAGACGAAGACTGGAAATTGGTAAGCATGCACTATTTTGTATTCAGTTTTTACGTTTGGATAGGGAAATGAACCTTAACCTCTTCATGGGGTTTGACTTGAGGAGTGTACTTATGAGGGAATCTCTGTTGCTGCAGGTTGGGCTTGTTTCGGATTATGACTTGTTGGCTTTGGACTCCATATCTGGTAATTGGGCCAACTTCACCACTTAATGTACTGTATTTGGTTTCCTTTGTTTTTCAAGATATTTTGATTTTGAGTTCTCCCTTTGAAGTGGAGAAAGAAGAAAGCTACTTGATCACATGGCGGTAATAAAGCCATAAATTATCAATGTTATGATGACCTACTGTCTCATTCGTTGCGAGAGATAGCACGCTTACTGTGAAAATGATCAAAGCTTCTTCCCTCACACCTGAATTCTTATTGTTTGGGTTTGTTGCTTTGCTAATAGGTAGTGGAAGAACAGAAAATTCCATGTTCCCTGAGGTTGACAGCACCTGGAAAGTATGTGGCCCTTTTCTTTTCCTGTTAACATTTGAACCTGAATGCTTTTCAAACTACTCATTCATACTATTATTTTTCCACACTGTGCTCGTTTGCCTGTTTCACATGATTAGCAGTATCTAGTTTGAATTGAACTTGTTTTTGGTTTCAGCTAGTTGCTGCAAACCTGCTACAGGATCTTGTGACTGTTGTTATATTCAGTTCCCTAGTTTAGATAGGCGAAACTCTGTATAGAGATTTCAAGTCTGACATGATAAACCTTCTTTCTCATTTGTTCTTGATCGAATGAGAACATTTACAGACTTTCAACGCAGTGCAAAGGCTACTCAGCAAAACCAATGGGAAGCTTGTTGGAGACCTAATGACACCAGCTCCAGTAGTTGTTGAGGAAAATACAAACCTAGAAGATGCTGCTAAGTTATTGTCTTACACTTTTTTTCAGTGCAGTCATTTCTTTTTCTTTTAATCTCTCTTATCTAACTTAAGCTTCTTTTTCCACTAGAATATTACTGGAGACAAAATATCGGCGGCTCCCTGTGGTAGATTCCGATGGCAAATTGGTAAGAGAGATTTTAACATTTAACCCATCTCACACTTTATTTGTGAATTACACCATCGCTTATCCTTTTACATTTCCTTGTGAAAAAAGGTTGGTATTATCACAAGAGGAAACGTGGTTAGAGCTGCGCTTCAAATAAAACGCACTGGTGATTGGAATGCTTGAATAAGATAGAAACCAAAAGATCAATAAACATTCTCCAGAGAATAAACAGTGTACTACTGTGTATTTAAATATATGATCGCGTCTTAACTATAAGCATAGTACAATATATGAAGGATCAAAGATCTTATACTGGTCGGTGCAAGCAAGTCAGGTAAGTGGTAAGTGCACTACTTACTTTCTTTTTCTGCAGAATCAGCTTCTTGTTTGTTTGATGGGTTAGGTTATCAGATGCTTTGGGTATTTGATTCTCATCCAAATTATGCTTTTCTTTTTTTTTTTTTTTTTTTTTTTAAATAAAAATGTTTTCCATCTTTCTACATTTGGTTAACCACCAAAGTAACAAACCTTTTTAAAGGTAAATTTAATTGATTTTGGTTCAACCAAAAATATATTTCCGTACAAATGTAACTGACTAACTAACTGTGCATCGTTTTCGGTTGAGCAACCTTTTCGAAGTTTTTGAGTTTTGTTTTTTTAACATGAGACTGTAGAATTCGTTGAAAAAAAACCCAGCTAATAAAAATATAAATAAGTTGCAAAGACAAAAGAGTTGGTTGCGAGGTCATGATCATCGTTGGCTGTCCAAGGAAACAACAAAATAATCAAGCTTTCGTTGGGTTAGTATTTACAAAAGAAAAAGCACCATCGTATCTGAATTACAGAAAGTCAGAAACAGTTTATTTTAGTAGTTGGTCAAGCTTCAAGTTTTCGCTCTCATTGATGAGAAAGAAACACGCCCGTTTCCGACCAGTCTTTTCAAAACAAGACCATTAACAAGAAAATGAGCAATTCTTGATACGAGTTTTTGCTGACTTCGTACCACACAAAAAAGAAAGGATTATGTAAAAGAAGAGAAAGAAACAAATAAAAACCCAAAATGACTGTAGTAGTTACGATAATAGAGATGGAGAGAGCTTTAGTTGTTAAGATCGGACAAGTTAAGAAACAAGACCCACTTACCATATTTGTTTTGTAGGACACTCTTTGTCTCTCCCATCTCTCGACTCAGTACACTCACTTCTTCTATTTCCCCCCTCGCTTCTGCTGCTATTCACTCGCCGACGAGTTTCTATCCAGATTTCTTATCTATAATATCCAACTAATACAACTGTACTTGATTCTCATTTATTCCATATCAGAAAAAACTGAAAAAGACCAAATTGATCAAATACTAGATAGGCCGACAAAAAAAGAGATCAATACTAGATTAGACTTTTTAACCAAGGAAAAAAAAAAACACCGGATAATGGTTTATGTTGTTTCTTACATCCAATCAAACATTGAACAGTTTAATTCTGAGTTTGAGAACTGACGTTAAGGAGTGAGTGAAAAGTGAAAGCTATATATAGAAAAATATGATTACACTGCTAAGTAAACTAGTAATCACAAACTCAGAGAGGAAGTGCATGTTAACAACAACCTCGCATAATAAAGAAAAACAATCTCTAATCTTCCTTTGGTGGAGGAAGAAAGAAAGAAAGTTGGAAACTGAGAACATAAAGATATTCGATCTTTCTACTTCCTCTCCTTAATCGTCATCTGAAGTTTCCGGATCGGGTAATTTGTTCAAATCAACCCGTTCCCACTCGTTACACTTCTTAAACTCTTCCTTACTACTACACTCGATATGGTCACCATCATTAAGACGATAATCACTGTGATTAACGTTATGATCATCATCGACGTAATCATGATTAACACGTTGATGATGATGATGGTGATGACGATTCCCTCCCGCCGCTTCTAACGCATCCACTTGAGCTCCAACCTCCGCCGCTTTTCTCCTTATATACGCCGCCGACATATCCCCACCACCGTGTCCTCCTCCTCCCGCCACCGTAACGCCGGCTAAAAGCTCCGGGAAGTTAAGCCGAGCTGATGGACCTCGGAGATAGAACACCGCCGTGTCGTAAGCTCTAGCCGCCGCCTCAGGAGTTGAGTAAGAGCCAAGCCAGATCCTTGACCGTTTATTAGGCTCTCTAATCTCCGCCACCCACTTCCCCCACTTCCTCATCCTTATCCCTTTATACGGCTTCTCTCTCTTCCTCGTCGCCGCCGACCCAACCGCAGTCGCCGGAGAAGAAACAACCGCCGCTACTTCCGTCGCCGTCTCCATATGGGTTTTCACCGGAGATTTCAAAAATCCACGAAAGAATCAGAACCTTTCCCCGATCTTGTGATAAAGAGAAGGAGAGGTTGGAGAAGAAGAAGAAGATGTGAAATTGACGGCGAAGCGATTACATGCGGAGGGAGATTGATGAACACGTGGGCCAAGAAGAGATGAGAGGAACACGAAACCGCAAAAGAGAAGTTCAAAAAATTCACCGACACTAATCTCTTAATAACTTTCTCGTATATTTTTTTTTTTCTTTTTCTTTCGTTTCTCTCTATGTATATTCTTAAGACAGAGACAACAATCTCATCTTCCCTGACATTATATATACACATATAGATAAAATCGTATTTATTAAATTTTGTCTTTATTATTTGGACGGAATTAAAATATTAGTGTTAAATACGCTCATGCACCTTATTTTAGTGAAGCTCGTCGGCTCTTTCCATTGGCTGAGTTGATTACGATATACTATCCAAATAAACATATTTTAATTCAAGATTAGATATTTCACAATTTGTTTTTATAATAGCCTGATTCGCTCTAATTGATAACTATAGTTGGTAACCACAATTGTAAATATGTAATGGAGTATTTAAAACTGTTTCTAAGCACGTTAAATTGATGATATAGCTGTAAACAAATTATAAAAAACTCAAAAAACCTAATCTGATATATACACTTTGAGTTATACATTGGACTATATATATAACATTTGTAGTTGAAATAGTCAACTCGTCAATAAATTTGAAAGACTCTTAACGAAATAAAAATAAACTGAAAATACAAGTAAACAGAGGATATTTATTGGTTGCATGGAATAAGAATAGTGTTGACGTAGGGAAGTGGGTCGTTGTTGTAGAATTTGGGAAACAATAATAAATAGGTTTTAATTAAAATTGATTATGTTTTAAAAATTATAGAGAAATGTTCAAGTAATAATGCGATTAATTTAACTATCTATTGCTTTGTTGCATTAACAGATTTAATAGGGAAGAGGCGGTGATGACACGCGTGTCTCCTTCTGTTCTGGGGACAAGTTAGTGGGATTTCTGAGGAGCTTTGTCTCTTCTTATTTCCTATGTTTTCGTAATTGTTTTCTTATTTTGTTCTGTCAATCAAATAATAAATTTCAAATGTTTCTGAGGAGTAATATTTTCACTTTTTTCCTGACTTGTATATTTTAATCTCACAAACTTGAAAAAAAAAATGTATTCCACGCATTTTGATGTTATCACTACTAATCGATGTAACTATAATGTTTTTTTGGATTTGCCGACAAAAATCCATAAAACATTTTGTGAATTGTACGAGTGATTTTTTGAAAAGAAGTTGAAATGTATTATTGTTTGAACATTTTTGTATAATGTTTTCAGGGATCCATCTACAATTTAAAAAATATAAAGAGATGAAAACTTTTCTATAATTGCTTTACCCTGTAGATGTTACAGCCAATTTCTACCGCTCTTTTCAAATACATCCTTACTTTTGGGTTTTGGCTACAATAAGAAACTAACTAAATCTCTCAAAATTTTCTTAAATTGTGGTTATGATTAAGTTTCGAAACTTCGTGCGGTGATAGGTAATCCAACCTTAAAGCGTTAATCAGTTCAATTGAAAAAGTCGTAATCAGAATTCCTCTTGTGAGCATTATCTATATAATTGCAAACAACAAATGTCATTAGTCACAATAAACTCTCTAATTTGTTGTTATAAGAATAGAATATGTATATTTAAAAAACAAACAATCAAATAAAAAAGGTTTAGGTCGGTGGTCGGTGGACATTGTATGGCGTCGGGAACTAGACGTTCCATCCACGCAATAGCGATTACTTTATTTTACCGTAATACCCTTCTTTGTCATCCTTCTATGCGGGGGATCCTAAGGCCGAAACTGTAATTCCGAATCTGTATTTACTCTTCACAACCACGGAAGGTAATTTTGTAAATAATTTCGAATGAGAACAGTGAAAGTGGCTTTGGAGTCTATTGCTTGAGCGGTTGAGCCACACCACGGAATAAGAAAAATCATGTCTTAGAAAAATCAGAAATTCTGAAACAGATTCAGTTTTCTCTAGTTCGATTTTTTTTTGTTAAGCAGTCTTTCCTCTATATATAATTTGTTTAGCCAATACGTACGTCATAAATAGCGTTTTTTACGTGTGAGTATGTCATAGGAGAGCTTGGATTCCTGTCTAAAAAATCCAATAATAAGAAAACTTTAAATATGATACGTACACGTAGGTCCATATTGTACGTAAATATTATGTGACCGACATTGAGGTCATGACAAAACGTAAATCGTATGGTTTTAGTTTGGATATATAAAGCCATTATGTACACCACAAGATCTTACTTTTGCTAGTTCATAACAGTGACCAAAGGTGTCCAATAGCGAAACAATTTCAGTAGAATAATTGTATTTGTTGACAAAAAGTTTTGGATCTTTAAGCAGCCCACAAAACTTTTTAAATCCACAGCAAATTTTGTTGATCATTTTTACATACGTAACTTGAATTTGGATCGGACAAATCTTACATTAAACAATTTATAGATTAATTTGCCACTTGTTACTTGTTTATTGCCGGAAAGAAATGAGGCATGACATTCTTATATACTCCAATGACTCTTTGTCTTTTTTTTATTTTTCTCATTTCTTTCGTTATTTTAATTCTCCTACTTTCAAGGATGTAGACACCCAATCACATCCTATACAATTACGCATTCAGATTAAGAATTTGTGTTATAGATATTTGTACGAATAACTTTGTTTGGGTTGGTGTAGCATCCGACTACTTCTGAAATAAGATAAAACCATTCAATAATTTGTTGGACCAAACTATATGTTACAAGTAGCTCGAATGCAAAACCGTTCGTACATAATAAATTATCAAACTCTATCTTTTAAAAGACCAGACTTGAAAAACGCAGGGTTTAACCGTTTAACTTGTTGCACGAATTGCTAATGTCTTCCTCAGTTCCTCTACACCGTTACCGCACTAATTAATCACCGTTATCGCAATACGGTTAATATCTCGACATCATTTTTCATTTTCTTATTTTGGATGCTAGTGAATAGTCAACATTTGTTTTCATATCATAATTCTTGCTAGAATTAAGCGTATATCTTAAATAATTATGCAGTGCGGGTTAGCTGTGAACTGGTTGGCACATGAACGTGCCAATTACCCAATTACCCAAAATTCAAACTTTATTTATCTGTTGGGAGGAAATACAATGGAAGCAAACCCTTGAATCAATAAAGGGACCACAGTCATAATTTACGTACCTTATCGATCTTCACAATTTTGTATTATAGCATGATAAGTTTTCTATATATGTGGATCCATAAATTTAGAGTGATTGATTTAGAAAGTCTAGAGGACACTTGTGCCTTCGTCCAGTTTTATTCGTTTCATGAAAGCTATATCCCACACAAACTTACACACACTCACACACATTTTAACCTAATCCAGATCAAAATATCTGAAAAAATCTTCGGCTTTATTGCCAGTCTTTGTATCTAAGATATAATGTTGACAATACATCATAAATTCATACATGTGATGATTCTATAGAAAAGTATTTAATTTGTTTTTTTTTCAGTTTTCATTATTCAAAACTAGCCGGGGTTTAATTTTATTTTCGAAAAGTAAAATTGTTGTGGCAGATTTGTTTAGCATGCGGAAACTAACAACAATAGATTTGTCACGATTTACTCGTTGCACGTCATGAGTAAAAATGATAATTCGTTTTGTAGAAACGTGATGTTGTGAACCAAAAGCTTGCAAGTATTCCAGCCAAGGCAAAATGTATTTCAATTTTTATTAGTTTATAGTATATATTTAGATGCGTCGGTCGCAAATTATGAAAAGGAAAGGTTACGATTTCCATACGCTGGCTGCTCCTAGTGAGTGTCTCCACAAATGCCATTATAACTTTTACTATCTTATAGTTATGCTTTCTACTATTAGAGAGTTAGTGTTCATGATAATATTCTAATAAAAATATAGAAGAAAAAGGAAAGTCGATCTTTCATTTTTCACGCAGAACGTTCGTTTTTGGTCGATGAAAAACCTACGTATACTCTATTTATGTATAGTCGATCGTATGTGAAAATGTAAGTGACTTTCTAGTTTCTATCAGTAACAAAATTAAACATGACAAATTGCAAAACAAAAATATAGAAAAATAGTTAACGATAGATCGATGCCCGGGGTTTCATTTATGATTTATAACTAGTTTTATCATCCTAATTACTTAATTGATTACTGGGGGAAACAAAGCACAGCAAAAGTTTTGACTTTATTAAAGCCGAAAAGAGGCAAATATGATGTGATGTGCAGGGTAAAAACGTCATAAAACTGTAGAAAGCAATGCACCTGAAGGTCAAAGTGCACATGTTAAAATGAATATGTACTCGTGAGTTGCTAGAGGTAGAGGGAGGTGTGGGATTGTTTTTATTTTTAATTTTTTTTAAAACAATTATTGGAGCTGCAATGGTCAATATCGTAGGTAAAGTACATTTATATTGTCCAAAAATCTGGCTATTCGGCGTTTTACTACTTAACTTATTACATGCGACAACTGCATTATTGAAATTAAATTATTGACTTGTTGTACACCGGCATCGTATTACTATAATAAGATATAAATATAATAAAACTCAATACCATTTCTAACTTCAAATTTTAAACAAGTTTATCTTTTTGCATGTCCCTTTGGAAACATATGATAAAATAAGATTATCTTTCTCATTTGGTCCGGTTTCTAAAGTCATGTTTCTTATTTGGCCCAATAAAATCTCGATAACATTTGAATGTAAATGGGCTTCAACCATATATTACATATACATATGCGTAGTGTATATACATACAGATATACACTTTGGTGTCACAGAGTTATCATGTTCTGATGCTTCGTGTGCAAGTGAAAACGAATTGATATCATTATCAATCTTAAAATCTTCCCCACCAAACCGGTTTATCAAACCGATATCAATCTCAATACCAACAACATCCTCCAAACCGTGTCATTATTCTATGTCTATGACATGGCGAGGGTAATGTCGTTATCATGGGCCTTACCTACTGGCCCACTAAAGACACCCTAATCAATCATTTGGTTAGTTTCTTTTCCCAAATTCGTGTATATCCCTCGATAATCACTTTTAAAAATCATTAATTAAAACAACACTATTATGTATTTTTGAAAAAAAAACAAAACACCATACGCATTAGGTGGCATTTAATAAAATGTTTAGCAACCCGAAACTCCCACAAAATTATTACCATAAACAAAAACCGACTTCAATAGACATAAACATACATGGACAAAGAAAGTAAAAAACAGACCCTAATTTTACTCAATTTGGAGACTAAACGAAGATTTGACGACCCAATAAAGAACCGCCACGTGTACATCGTTGTCGTTTTCGTCTGCTTTCTTTGTGCTTCGATGGCGTTGCATCGAAGCGTCGTCAGAGATGGTATGGTGAGGGAACAAGAGAGGAAAGCGATAATCGAACTGATTAAGGTCGTGAAATCCAAGTAATCTCTGTTGCTTAATCAGATCCTTTTTGTTCAGCTGATAAGGAGAGGGACGAAGTTGAAAAAACAGGAAGAAGAAGAAAGAGGTCAACGAAGTTGGAGATGAAGCTCTCTGCTTTACATCAGAGCTACTTAAATCGCCGGAACAACAGCTTCAGATCTCCGTCGTCGCTCGAGTCTTCCGTCGACGGCTCCGGGAAGTCTCTAGTCGCCGTGTTTTGGCTCGTTCTGCACTGTCTCTGCTGCTTGATTAGTCTAGTCCTCGGATTCCGATTCTCGCGATTGGTCTTCTTCTTCCTCTTCTCCACTTCCTCCACCAATCTCTACTCCGCTCCGTTCCGCCCAGACTTACCTCTGAAGCACCTCGATGTCCGCGCAATCGGCCGCAATCTAGATCCCTCTCCGGTAATCGGAGGCAACGCGACTGTATCGACGAGGAGCTCGAGGGTCGTCGTCGGGAGACACGGGATCCGGATCCGGCCGTGGCCGCACCCGAATCCGGCGGAGGTGATGAGAGCGCATCGGATAATCGAGAGGGTGCAGAAGGAGCAGAAGACGGTCTTCGGGACGAAGAGCAGCAAGACGGTCATCGCCGTGACTCCGACTTACGTCAGGACTTTTCAGGCGCTGCATTTGACCGGCGTGATGCATTCGCTGATGCTTGCTCCTTACGATCTGGTTTGGATCGTGGTTGAAGCTGGTGGCGCCACTAACGAGACGAGCTCCATCATCGCCAAATCAGGTCTCAGGACGATTCACGTTGGGGTTAACCAGAGAATGCCTAATACTTGGGAGGATCGTAGCAAATTAGAAGTCTTTATGAGACTTGAAGCTTTGAGGTTAGTCAAATTGCTTTGATCTGTGTTTGTTTGCTTAGTTGATCTGAAAGTGATGATCTTTGGCATACAGAGTGGTGAGGGAGGAGAAGCTTGAAGGGGTTGTGATGTTTGCGGATGATAGTAACATGCATAGTATGGAGTTGTTTGATGAGATTCAGAATGTGAAGTGGTTTGGTTCTGTTTCCGTTGGGATATTGGCGCATTCTGGAAACGCAGAGGAGATGGTTATGTCAATGGAGAGGAGAGAAGAGAAGGAGGAGGAGGAGATGGAGAGGTCTTCGTTACCGGTGCAAGGACCTGCTTGTAATGCAACGGATGAGTTGGTTGGTTGGCATGTTTTCAATACGTTGCCGTATGCGGGGAAGAGTGCGGTTTACATAGACGATGTTGCTGCGGTTTTGCCTCAGAAGCTGGAGTGGTCTGGGTTTGTGTTGAATGCGAGGTTGCTTTGGGAGGAAGGTGAGAGTAAACCGGAGTGGGTTAAGGACTTTGGGTTGTTGTTGATGAATGAGAACCGTGAAGGTGTTGTGGAGAGTCCTTTGTCTCTGTTGAGTGATGTTTCTATGGTTGAGCCTTTAGGAAGCTGTGGAAGACAGGTTTTGCTGTGGTGGCTTCGTGTTGAAGCTCGCGCTGATAGCAAATTCCCTCCCGGGTATGATGCCTTCTTGCTTACTTGCTTACGGACTAGTTCTTGAATCTGTTTGAGAGTTAGATCTTTTTGGTGTCATGTTGTTTGAATGGTTTTTGTGAGTGCAGATGGATAATGGATCCTCCGTTAGAGATCACAGTGGGGGCTAAACGAACACCATGGCCAGATGTTCCTCCTGAGCCGCCTACTAAAAATAAAGACCAGATGCAGCAATTGTCTAAAGGCAAAACTGGTGTGGTGATACCGAAGCAGCAGCAGCAGCAGCAGCAACAATCCGGAAAAGTCAGAAAACCGAAACGCAGAAGTAAGAGGAATAAGCACGAGCCTAAACCGACCGATACAACGACGCAAGTTTCATTTTCATCGTCTAAGCATCAAGAAAGAAACTGAGAGAAGAAGACGAAGAAGCAGCTTCAGAGATGAAGAAGATTTGTTACCAAAGTCTTAGAGAAATCTCAGATTCTCAGAGATCATCTTCTCCTCGAGATACCGCAAATATTACAGACTAACAGAGAGGAGAAAAAGAAGCGGGAAAGTTAGATTATTGATCCCAAAGAAGGTATACGGATTTTTCGGGGGAATGATGATCATTCGTTTTTTCAGTATCGTTTCTTTTTGGGGTCTTATAAAACTTATCTTTTTTAGTAACAAAGATTGTTTGTTTCAATGTTCTTGAGGTGACCAAAAAAAAAATGTAGAAACAAAATTTGGGTTGTATAGTTTTTGTAAGCATTTTTTTTTTCAATTCATTTCTGTTTTCTCACCAATGACCCAAAAGTTCAATTTTTTTCTTATACAAATCCAGTTCTTTAGAAGCCAAACGTATATGTAATTATGTTGATTCGTCATATGGAAAGAACAAAAAAAAAAAAACACACTACTTGATTTGGGGACTGTAAGCACACAGCAATATGACACCACAATTTCCATTTCAGCTGCTTCTTTCTTTCAACCGAAATATCATCACACCAAACAAAGCAAGTCGGTTAAGTTCAAACTAGGAGATTATTAGTTAATGAGTTTTGAGTCTTTCGACTAATACCATATTTTAGTTGGGAGCGTGTAAACCTAATCATACCATCCATTTGCGCTAGGCCGCCCGAGTTTTATCATAGTTGATGTTTGACAATATATCCTGAATTTGGATAACGTGACTCATGTTGAATTGACTTGTTCACTCTTCTTTTGTGTTTTATGAGACGTTCTTAAGTCTCATTTAGTCTGGATGACTCTGGTCCTAACTGGTAACAACATATTTGTGGAATGTTGAGGAATTCCACTGAAAAAAATTAATCTGTTACCAGTTACATAATTTGCAGAATTGTGGAATGGTCACAAGAAGACAAAACTCACAGATTTTATTCTTTTTCTTTTACATGAGTAATTATAAATTTTATTAATGAATTGATCAAAGAAAAATATAATAATTCTAAAATGTATATTTTTCTTTGATGTTTAATAGATTATTATGAATCTAAATTATTATTGTTATATATATTTTAAACAATTTATTTTCTTCAAATATTATTAAGAAAATTTTAGAAATATTTTCTTGGGGTGTCCAATTTAAAAACTACATCTCTATGATGTTAATTTCTAAAAATAAATTTAAAAATTTAACATATATGTTCGGGTTAACTAATCGTAGATTAAAGTTTAGATTTTGTGGTTTATGGTTTATATTTAGAGAGAGTAGTGTTTATTTTAGAGAGTAAAACCTTTGCCTAGTATGTAGTCATGAATTGTGTTTAATTTGTTTTGTTCACTACTACCGAGTATGTAGTAGTATTTGCCTTCTTTTTGAGGTATTGTATGTACAAGTGTTTTGCTAATGAGTGAAACTTTTATATCATTTTGGTTAAAGAGTAAAACCTTTATACCTTTTTGTCTGCATATTTTGTACAGAAGAAATGGTTGGTAAACTATGGATTGGTATTTCTACACAGAAAGAAATGGTCTACATACTCGGTTAAAACATTCAATATAAAAAATATGTAGACAAAAAGGTATAAAGGTTTTACTCTTTAACCAAAATGGTAGTATAAAAGAAAACATTATATTATTGTAGAGAATATAGTGTTTACAATAATAATTCTCTTTTATTATTGTAGAGAATATAGTGTTTTGTTCACTATATTCACCAAAAGAAAACATTCAATATAAAAAAAAATGGCTGTAGATAACTACATTCACTAAATAATCCTTCATATATTTCAACTTCAAAGAATACTATTATGCTAACTTCCATGTGAACTCAACAAATTTCAGGACATAAATTAATATGAGACAAGACTTAGAAGTACCTATGTAACAAAATATTTAGTTTTAAAATTATGAAAATTTGGTGTGTTCATATAAGAAAATATATTAAAATCAAAATTGTCTCGTGCGTATGCACCGGGAGGTCATATTAGTCTTTCTTTATAAACCACATCCTATTCTGCAATAGTTTCTTCTTCTTCCCGATTCTTTTTTCTCTGCGATTGATTTTCTCTGCGATTTTCACCATGAAATTAGATTTCGCGAAACTTGCGAAACTTGCTAAAATGGCGGGAAGAATCGAAGACATCGTCGACATTGTACAAGATTCTTCACCAGAGAGCTTTACAGCGGCGGAGGAGAGGGAGCTACTCAAGTTGGCATACACCACGGCGGTTCAAATCCGCCGGGATTCGATCGAGAATCTGCTCCGATCCACCTTCAACGTCTATCACGGCCGTGAATTCTTCAATAGGTACATTGCCAAAATCAAGTCCGAGATAATTAAGATCTGCGAAGAGGTCTTACGGAAGATTGCAAGTATTCCGACTACTGATGATGAATCGAAGGATTTTTATGCAAACATGGAAGTGGAGTTTCAGGGTTATCTGCTAGAGTATCAAGACGGAGAAGTAAGTTCTCGTTTCTTCGAAGTTGTCAATGAAGAAGACGAAGAAGCACCCAAGGTAATCTGATGATTTAATTTCTCTTGATAAATCTAGTCCGTTTCCTTGGAAAATGAAACTAATCACATCTTTTTTAGGGTTTATTCGAATATGTCACTGAAGAAGACGAAGAATCAACGAAGATTGAGTCGCAGAACAAGGTAATCTGATGATTTAATTTCTCTTGCTAAATCTAGTCCGTTTCTTGGAAGATGAAACTAATCACATCTTTCTCTAGGGTGTGTTGGCTAATCTCTCTCCAGTTATACTCCAAGATACCACTGAGAGGATGACTCGAGCTCTACACTTGGAGGAGCTGCTAGCAAATCTGCCTGGACAAATGGTGGTGGAAACTGTGGATAGAACAACGTTTCTCTTCAGCGTCCTACAATACGACTTTTGCCTGACACTACCCGAAACCTATCCAACGAATGATGCCAGAATCAAATGCCTATCAGGAGTTGACGTTTGTTCGGAGGAGCCTGTGGTGGATGAAGAAGGATACGTGATCCTTGATGAGGGACTGACTATTCTGTCTGCTGTTAGAGAAGTGTTCATGATTTTCTGTTCTCTGGATTCGTCTTCAGATGATTCTGAGAAGAATCGAGACCTGTATAACTGATTCAGTCAGGTATGAAGAACTGGATTAAGATGCTTAAATCTGTCTAGAATTGTTTGTTTGATTGGATGTGAGAAGAACTGGATTAATTGTTAGTTGTCTTTCCGCTCGACATTGTAGTGCAATGGCAGAGCTCAATTAGTCTAGTGTTTCGAAGTTGTAGGCTAACAACAGATTAGGTGAAGCCAAAGACGTGTGTTTCCTGAAAAAAAACTGTTCTTGAAACAAATAGGGTATAGATACATGGCGTATTTTATGGAATCAAATGTTTCTACACCTTGGTTCCTGTCTTTCTGACTTTACTATCGGCACTGAAATGCTTATTGTTTCACTTCTTTGTCCTTCATCTCTGCAGCAATCCTGTGAGTGACTGATCATTCATAGAATATCAGTTTGAGCCTTAGAATATCAATTTTTTTCCTTCTGATGTGTTCATCGTTACAGATAATCTTGTCACCTGCTTATGTTGTTGTCTTTCCGCTTGACATTGTAATGAAATGGCAGCTCAATTGGTCTAGTTTTTCGATGTTGTAGGCTAACAAAAGATTAGATGAAGCCAAATATGTATTGCTTGCTTGTTAATGACTACGTTTGTGTCAATTTGCAGGTTAGTGTGTGTGTCTTTGACTTGAAACAGCACCAATCTCAGCAGCTAGGACAACAATACTCATCTGCCTAACCAAGTAAAAGGAAAAAACAACAGCAACAGTACAGTCTTCTACAATAAAGTTGCTCAGAGCAACAGTATAGTCTTCTTCTTACGCTGTTATACTATGATATGCGCTTTTTGTTGTGACACCATGAGCTCTATATGAGTCTCACATTGAAACTGATGAACACAGAAGCGTATCAGTTCAATGTGTCGCTTATCTTTTTTTTTTTTTGGTCAACAGTGTACAATGCTGATGAACACAGAAGAAACTCAAACAACTTATTAGTAGGCAAATTAACAACAATATTCATAAATAGTTAAAAACAGGTTGTTGACAAAAAAAAAAAAAGTTAAAAACAAGTATGAGTCGAGTTCAATATATCATATTACAACAACATAGGCGAGTTCATAGAGTAACAGAAGCAGTATACATAACCTTGTAGTGATCTACGAAAGGATCAAGGGTCATGACAGCATTAGACCACTCGACACTGCCCCAAATCTCGCCTTCTTGGGGTCGTCTCTGCAATGAGATCTCAGCACACCAAATCTCAAGACGATCCCCCTCGACCACGTCCCAGAAGAGCAAAAGGTTCCGACCAGAGTTGGTGAGCCTGGCCCCGGGAAGCAAATCCACCAGCTTTTTGGTTTTACCAAGCCTGATCTTAGCTGAGTCCCACAGAGCCGAACTCTGCTCATCAAGGTGAACGAGTCTGGAACGAGAGAGACTCTTCTTCAGAGACCCCAAACCGTTGACCTCTTTCGAACACATGACCCTCTCTGTATCACGCCGATCCAACTCCTCAGGCTCATACCAAAGTAGAGCCCCTTTTGCACTAATACAGTAGAGCACATTATCAACCATACACCAATGCCTCGCCCCTATCCTTTCACCACGATTGCCTCTTCCCCATTTCCCTTCCCTCGGCGAGTAGTAAAAGACAGACTCTTTCCCGTCCACCGCGTACACCTTATCATCCCTCACCACACTGTCGTGGATATACACAGCGTCTTCCTCCCGGGGCAAACACTCCCAAGTTTGAGTCTTTGGGTCGAAAACCTCTCCCCATTTCGAGTGACAAAAGAAGAGAAAGCCTCCCAGAACGTAGATCTTACCGTCCACGACTCCCGCAGCCGCGTTAGCTCGAGGCAGTTTCATGGGAGGGAGGCTGCGCCACGTGTGAGTCCTGCAATCCAAAACCCAGACATCGGAAGTGGACTTCCCATTCCTCAGACCGCCGATTACATAGATCCCCCAATCAAGCACCACCACGGAGGATGCTTCCAGAGTCCCGCAGGGGGGTGGCGAAGGGATCGGGCTCAGAAGCCGCCGATTCACAGACTTACCGCGGCTGAGGATGAACCAGCGTGGGATTGGGGTGAGCAAGCATACGTATTGGCAATTCTCGGCGCAACCCAATAGCGATCTCATCCTGTACAGCTCAGGCGAAGCCACCAGAGAGCGATGACGCTTGGAGACCAGAGACAAGGACGCATGGTCCGATCTCGACATCCGAGCCACGCAGCTCAGAACCATGTCGTCTGGCAGCATCGACGACATCGGTGAATCTGAATTCGACATCTTCCTCTTTTTATACGGTGGAACTTCTTCGCCGGCCGCTGAATTCGACAACATCAGAGGTTGCTTTTTTTTTTTTTTTATCTTTCGGTGGTTTGTGAGAGACGAGGACACGAAGAGATCTCGATCTCAATTACCATATCCATTTTTTTTATAGTTTCAGTTTTTTTTAATTCAAAAGAGAAAAGGAATTTTCATCCTTTTCTCAAAAGGAAATGTAAAAAATAAGTAAAATCTTTCAACTCTCTATCTAGAATTCTACGGAGCGTTTCGCGGGTGATTTGTTGAAACTTGCCACTTTTGCTTTTATGGAATTTTATTTACTGTAACTTAACATTTCCCATAATTCCATTTATGATTGCGAGTCTGTGACTTTGAAAATAATAAACTAACATTCTTCTTTTGCTTTTTCGGATTTTCGACTTGATTCGGGTTGTGTTAGTGTCAACTTCCGTTTTGCTTTGGTGAGGTTTTCTCTAGTCCTTTCTGATTAGCTCGATTTATTTTCATTAGAGTTCATGACCAAACCAATCGAATTTAGAAGGAATTCGTGGATTTAATGAAATTTTCACCCTTTGAGCATTACTGTTTAACTTTATGGAGTTGGGCAATATAATAAATAATCCTTGGGTTGACAGAAAATAAGAGTAAATAGAAGAAAAAGGTACATGGCCCAGCCCAATTGTTTTTACAAACTCCCACGCTAATGGGCTTAACTTCTGTTACAGAAGGGGAGTGTGTCTTTTTCATCGTTTCTTCTCAAAACAGATCAAATTATTTGGTCATTGATTGCGTCACATCAATTTAGCCGCCAAGTTTGTTTTTAAAGAAAAGAAAAACTGTTGAACGAATAAGTAAGTTCACGTAGAGCTACAGTGACGTTATTTAGTTTTGTATTTTGTAAAAGATAAAATCTTTGAGATGAAGACATTGAAAAAGATACCTTGGTGAGAACGTAAAAACAAAAACAGAATCAATTCCTTTTTTTTTGTAGAAATAATAAGAGAATAAAAGAAAGGGAGACAAAGACTGCAAACAGATTCATAACTGAAATAATGGAGGCGAAAGCGGTTTTGTCAGAAGATCACATGTCTTCTTCATTATTTCTGGTCGTTTGGCTTGAATCGTAGCAATGGGTGCGTGTTCTTTTGAGACCATTTTGTTATTATTTATCAGTCGGTTTCTTCGGACTTGGGTTTTTTTACTTCTACCCATATCAAAATAAACCAAACGCAGCCAATTCAAGCAAAAAAATGTTAAGCCCCGCATGTGAAAATATTATGTTTATTGAATTTCCTTAGTTTTCACAGAAAAAAAAAAAAAAAAAAAAAAAAAAAAAAAAAAAAAACTGTTCTCTTTGCGTAGCATCTTACGTCTAACAGAATTGGTCAGTCTATTTCTTACGCAAGTTTCAAAACAAGTCGGTGAGACTTCCATGCTTCATAAGTAGCTTCCCATACAAAATGATATCCATCCAATTGAACAGAATTATTAAACAGAAACGGTCACCTTTAGTTGTCACATGTCAGAAACACGAGCGATACACTTTGTTTCTTAAACCTTATCAAAAGCCAACTCCGTTTGAAACTTGGTTAAAGACATCTCTTTGCCTCCCATTTCCTCCAATCACACCTTTTTCTTCTGTTTTTTGTGTAGCTAAAATATACTTGCAATATGCATATATGAAAAAGAGGGATAAGATCTAACGGTCGTGATGGGGCGCCGCCTCGTGACAAGAGAATCTGCCGTGAAATGGGAACATCACATCCACCCATATTCTAGATTCCCTTCCCTTTCTTTTTCCTTCTACGATGAATCTTCTGTATTTACTTTCTTATTCTTTATAATAGACCTCTGCATCTTTATATATATTATTGTGAAATAGAGACCCAACTTGGAAGCCACGAGAAAAAATAAAAAAATCACATGACTAGCAAAATTCAGACGTCAAAGACTAGAGAGAGATAAACTATACATCTAAATCATTTTATAGTAAATTTGTATACATCTAAATCATTTTAGCTTCTATCAAATATACATGATTATTTTAAAATTTTGTTATTTTACAAAGGAAAAAAGAACATTATGAAAAAGTTTAGTTAAAAAAAGTGCAAGTTCGTTCCTCAAGTGACATCATTCTGTTTCGAAGTAAATTTAATGGTATTAAATGTTCACATGTGTCCGGATGGACCGGAACTGAAAAAGCTCACTATTTGTGACTCTGATATGGTCGGTAGCCAATAACTGGTGCGGTGAGAAGCCAATAGTTTTCTCCTTTTTGGTGTTTTACTTCCATTCCAAGGGTAGAAAAGAAAAGTAAACTATTTGAATTACAGGCGAATAGTTTGACCTCATAGATCTCTGAAGTTCAAATTTTGGTAAAATACATATGTCGCAAGGGGATGGAGAATTGTGTTCCCAAAATATGTTACTTGGTCGGCTGTATCACAACTTTTCTGCTTGGTAATATGCTTCATTATATTATTATAATTTAGTTTGTATTCCTTAATCCATATAAACAGAAAGGTTGGTACTTGGTATAAGTTTAAGTTTCTATACAATTTTGTTTTTCCTACGTTTCTTTATGTTTTGCCACTAATCCGCTTCTCAATTTGTTTTTCGGTTATACGCGAGTTTGAACAAAAACCGTGAACTCGATAAAGGAACTAAAACTCGTTATAACATACAGAAGAAGATTTTCTTTTATACAGAGTCTTTGACTAAAAAACGCATCTTTCTTTCATCCCAATTTCAGTTAGCTTCAATAAACCAAAGACCTTCGATTGTAGCTCGAGAGACAGAGAGCAACTTTCAAGAGTTTTTGACGGTGAGATCAAGAAGCAAAGTTTTTTCCGAGTAAAACTAGCGTAGAAAGGAAAATTAGTATAAAAGTATATGACTAAAGTTATAATTGTCCATTAACAGTCACTAATAATCCAACTTAACTAAGACTTGGTTCTTTTTCCGGGGACACGCACAAGTAGAAGAAAATGGCATTTGTTCTTTGGTAAACAAGAAAAATATATGAAAGTATTGATCCATTAAACGTAAGAGTACTACGATATTGTATTTGAAAAAACAATTCACACTTTGCAAATAGGTTTATTTCTTTTCATCTTGAAATACCATCATATTAAAAAAAATATTTATAAAATAATAAAAATGTACATAAATATCTACCGGCCTTCTTACTACACACATAACGTCCTTAAATGAAAGTTTTGGAGATATTATAAATTAGGAGGGAAAAAAACAGAATTCCTTACATATTTGATATTTCAGATTAAAAAAACCCATTCAAATCGTCCACCATCTTGCATGCCCATTATTACATCTTTATATTATTAATTGAGAAGTACATTCTAATGTTTGGATACAAGAATTAGAGAAACATCTATTTGGATAGAAGAATAAATGGAAACAAAAGTTGTTTGGATATAAGAATAAGAGAAAAATCTATTTGGATAGAAGAATAAATGGAAAAAATTGTTTGGATACAAGAATAATAACTTAAAATAAACCGATGGTTTAGAAAACTTCCGTTTTCCATCTCTTAAAAATCTGCAAAAAAAAAACTTAACATAATCTAACGATAATTCCAAATCAATAGAATATGCTTTTTGGATTTTCGGGTTTTTATAGACAAGTTCGGGTTTGGGTGAAAATCTGAGACATAATTTTATAGAGATATATATAGAGATATAGAAATTGTTCGGGTTTCTTTGAAAATTTCTGTTCGGGTTAGGTTCAATTTTTTTTTTCAGTTTAGGGTTTTCCGGATTTTTTAGATTTCTGGTTTTCGGGTTTAGATATATTAAAAAAATTGAGTATTTTAAAATTTTGATTAGGTATTGGGGTCGGGTTCCGGGTGAAAAAGTTTCCAGATTTTTTTTGTTCAGTCAGGGTTTTCGGGATTTTTTTGATTTCGGATTTTCATGTTTAGACCTATTAAAAAAGTTTGGGTTTTTAAATTTTTTGATTAGGGTTTTTTGTCGGGTTCGGATTTAGGGTTTAAATTTTCTACACAAAACAACAACGTCACACCGCACAAACGTGCGGGTACTCTACTAGTTTTATTATAATAGAAAAGTATACCAACTTGAAATATTAAAATCCCAAAAGTTTGGTTATAAATAGGAACATAGTTTTCTCATCCCTCCAAAAAAATCAAGCCATTCCAACTATCAAAACAAGAAAACCAAACAACAAACAAAATGGCTTCCTCATCAACAATCCTCTCACTACTTCTCTTATACGTCATCGTTTCACTAGCCTCCGGTGATGAGTCCATCATCAACAACCATCTCCAGCTTCCATCTGACGCCTGGTGGAGAACCGATGAAGAAGTGAGGTCCATCTACTTACAATGGTCCGCCGAGCACGGGAAAACTAACAACAACATCAACAACGGTATCATTAACCAAGAAGACAAAAGATTCAATATTTTCAAAGACAACCTCAAATTCATCGATCTACACAACGACAACAACAAGAACGCTACTTACAAGCTTGGTCTCACCAAATTCGCTGATCTCACTAACGATGAGTACAGGAGTTTATACCTCGGAGCAAAAACCGAGCCCATCCGTCGCATCGCTAAGGCCAAGAACGTTAACCAGAAATACTCGGCCACCGTAAAGGGCGAGGAGTTGCCGGAGACAGTTGATTGGAGACAGAAAGGAGCCGTTAATCCCATTAAAGACCAAGGGAGTTGCGGTAATAACTTATTATGCTCTCTTAATCTCTTTTCTTTACACTAAAGATGTTATTGTTTCATCTAAAAGTAAACACACTTAACACGTAAAAACATGAAGTTGTGTATTGAGCCTTATAGATGTTATGTTTGTGTATTGATGCACACAGGAAGTTGTTGGGCGTTTTCGACAGCTGCAGCAGTAGAAGGTATAAACAAGATCGTAACAGGAGAACTCTTATCTCTGTCCGAACAAGAACTTGTCGACTGCGACAAATCCTACAACCAAGGTTGTAACGGCGGTTTAATGGACTACGCTTTTCAATTCATCATGAAAAACGGCGGCTTAAACACCGAGATTGATTATCCTTACCGTGGATCCGACGGCCAATGCAATTCTAACCTTGTAAGGGAAACAAAACAAAAAACAGAGTAAACAGAGCCACTCTGTTTTTTCACTTTTTTTAACATTTCAAGGAACTGCAAAACTGATAAAGACTGATTCTTTGTGTTTTCAGAAGAACTCGAAAGTCGTGAGTATTGATGGGTACGAAGATGTGCCTACAGAAAACGAGACGGCGTTGAAGAAAGCAGTTTCATACCAGCCTGTGAGTGTCGCTATTGAAGCTGGTGGAAGAGTTTTCCAGCATTACCAATCGGTAAGCGAACCGAATTTAAAACCGGGTGATTGATTTGTATCAATTTAGGTAATAAACCGGTAAATTCTGGATTTTTAATAACCGGTTTGGTTTTTGTTTGGCAGGGAATCTTCAACGGAAAGTGTGGTACGAACATGGATCACGCGGTGGTGGCCGTCGGGTACGGGTCAGAGAACGGCGTTGACTATTGGATTGTAAGGAACTCGTGGGGTCCACGTTGGGGCGAGGATGGTTACATTAGGATGGAGAGAAACTTGGCTCACTCGAAATCCGGTAAGTGTGGGATTGCGATCGAAGCCTCGTACCCGGTCAAGCACAGTCCAAACCCGGTTCGTGGAACCAGCAGTGTTTGAAGTTAAAATTTAAGGAAAGAAAAAAACAGTAAAAACTATTGGGATTTTCAAAAATTGAACTATCTCGTTTTATTGTTTGTTTGTAAAGTATCTAAAAGGATTTGATTCACCATAAGGATGATTTAATCTATATAAATCCTTATGTCGGTCAATTTTTTTTCATTTTTAAAAAATTGCTTCGATTGTAATGTATTGAAAAAAATATAATAAAAATGATATATTTCTTAAGAGCATTTGGCTTTGCTAATTTGTTTTCTCTTTCCTCAGTAATTTCACTAGTGTCACCAGGATTTGTCTTGTCAACAAGTCATTCACTCCTATAGCTTTTGCATTTTTCAAAACCTCGGATGCTAACGCCAAATCGGTTGACAAAGCATGAATGATTTAATAATTATTAATAGATGATCGGAGTGGAAAAATAAGTAAAATTTGGGTCTTGATTCTCTTTGGAAGAAAATATAAGTTGTACCAGTTTGGAGATTCGAAATCCAAGTACATTTTTTGTGTGGTATGAACTATGAAAGATCTTTACGTTGTAGTTTTGATTTTTTCGATTAATATTCTTTTTCAATAGTAAAAACATTAAAATTGGCTAACATAGCACCTCTAAAATTGGCTAATTCATAAACTTTTCTAATTATTAGTTAATTATATTTACAAAACAGTGTATTAAATAAGAGTTATGTCATCAGCATCGCAACGTGATGCCACCCCGCAATCTTTGGCACTATCATTTGTTATTTAGATAATAATACAGTATGTTTTGTTCTGGTTTAATACAAAAGACATGCGGCAGCCAATCAGGAATGTAGTTACGGCACACATTTACAAATTTATAAACTTATCAGGCTTTTCCAAAATCTATTATTACCAATCCTTTTTTTTTAAGGCTTTTTTATCTGTTACCAGTTACCGGCAAGTAGTAATTGTTCTTTTTTTTTGTCGACATAGCAAGTAGTAATTGTTTTTGATTTAAGTTTAACGTATGCATAATCAATAAGGGAAAATATACAGAAACAAATAATTTAATAGTAATCAACTACTATAAAATGCAACAATGTGAATTGATAATGTTCTAAAAATTTGCAGCATTTTTTATTTCGTTTTTACAACATCAACATGGAGTCTAGTCCATCTAATTTCTCGTTTAAATTAAGTAATCAAGGAGTGTACGGAACAACTACAACGGATTGGATTTGGTTAGCTCAATTTGAGTTTTCCAACCGAACAAAATTGTACTAATCAAAAGAAGATTAAGATAATTGACGGTTATCATATTGTAAGACATTTTCGTGAAAATTCGGCTTTAGCTCATAAAAAAATGTTGACTCATTTTGAAATGCTGGAGAATCATGAAAACGAATGTACCTAATAAACCGTACTAGAAAGACTGCACATATGAGATTTAGCAGAGCATTAAATATATAAAAGAGAATATGCTCATTAATCATACCTCGACCATTTTTGGGTGATCAACCTCCTACTTTAATTTCTGAAGTGATTGTATTTCTTCCATGACCACAATTTGCTGGTCATAGTTTAAGAGTATCGTTCTTTTGATCGATGTAAGAATAAAACAGGTTTTGAATCCACTTATGTTCATCTTCGCGCTTGTAGCAAATGCAACACATTTAATTGGTAGTATTATTGTCGGAACAAAGTCAATGGGAAAACATCAAACCAAATCTTCCTTGGTTGCTTGACGCTATTGTCTGCGTTGCATTCGCTTCTATTTGTATCCATTCTAACCATTTTCATAACCCAAAATGGAATCTTTTATTGTTTTATCACATTCTCATTAAGTTTTGTTTTGCTACCTTAATTCCAGAAATCAAAATAGATCATATTGTATGTTAAACCGATAAATCCAAACTTTGGCGGTGAATAGTCAAAGCTTTTTGAACATTGATAAACTGATTATTCATTGCCAATGTGTAATACAATACAATGTGTTCAGTCAAAACCAGTACAACAAGTAAGTTAAAACAAAAAAGGGTAATAAACATCTGCCTCAAGCAAAAGTCTCTCCGATTCCATTTTCTTCTACCTCAAGGAACAAGCTTCACTTATCACTGTTCTCCATTGACGCTGCTGCTTTTTTCCCATAACGCTATTAGAAAAGCAAAACAGAGTGTTGTCAAGTCAGAAACTATTTTACATATGAATAAAGTACGAGGAAGAAAATGCAGCAACAATAACAATAATAATCACCTGTTTCCCGAAAGAGAAGGGGACGTATCTGTATTTAATCATATGCTGAATTTGTTTCCTTATTGTGACGAAGAAAAGCATCACCCAGTAGAAAAGTAGTATTGGCCAGAAAACAGGCACATCAAATACATCGAAGAACGTCATTAGGAATCCAATCACAAATGCCCTCGTGATCGATAACCTTTGTACATCAAAAATCAAACATATCAAAACTCAAATTATACATCTTTATGCAGCCATAATCAAAAAGGAACAGAGTATATAGACACAACAAGTTCTAGTGAAGTGAAATTTTGAAGATTATCACTTTCCGCATTTGGTATCCAAATCTCATTTCAATTTCTTCTTACATAGGATTCACATTGACTAAATCAATTCTAAATTAGCAAACAATTTCCAATAAAAATTTGCAAAATCGAATCTAAGGGAGTTTCGAATTTCAAAAATTCGTTGCCAAATTACATGGACGGATAAAAATTCAAAGGAAAAGAGACGAACCAGAACTTGAATTCGGGAAGACGGCGGACGAAAGGTCGGAATTCGTCGGATCTACGAGTAGGGAGACCCCCGCCACCGAGAGATGTCTCGGGATCTTCCTGAGGAGAGAGGAAAGCAATGAGAAGACTCAAAATGTAGATTCCGATTGCGTATGTGATGATGTAGAAGCCTTCCACGAAGTAGACCCGAACGGCGTAGATCAACACAACGACGAGGCATGAGATCCAACGGTAGAGAACGTGAGGCACCGTTTTATCGAGGAAATGCTGTTGCCGCTGCGACAAGACGTGGGATAGCCGAGCGACGGCGTCAGCTGGAGACGACGACGGTGAGATACCACCGCTCGATTGGAGATCATCAGAGGTTGCAGCGGCGGACGGAACCGTCGATCCGGACTCCATTGCCGCAAAACCTGAGACCTCTCACTACCTCTCTCTCTCTCCGTGATTTCGCCTCTCTCTCTCTCTCTCTGCCTCGCAAACTTCGGCGGAGGAGACGGAGAGGCTGGATCGTGTTTGTAAGCGTTTTTGTTTATTTTTTTTATCAGATCAGATTCGTGTAACATGCGATAGATTCGGTTTACGGCTAATTTGCTTGATTTTCGAAAACCGGATAAATCTAACCGTCTTTCCACTTCGGTTTATATATTAAATGTGTGACAAATGCTGACGAAAAATAAATTGTGTGGTTAATGTTGACTGGTGTTGGGAAACCGAATTTTGTAAAAGAACTTAAATTACACAGAAACAAGTTAGCAACTAACTGTATCAAACTGACATTATTTCAGTAATGTCCGTAATGGAACGATGGAGACTTAACAACAGAGGAATTAGTAGGGAATCTTTCAAGAACAGCCAAAGATTCTTTCATCGTCGGCCGTTTTTGAGGAACCGGAGATGCACAGTTATAGCCTAACTTGAAACAACCGAGTAAAAAGTCTTCTTTGCCTTCTAACTCGCCGCGGATCGCTACGTCAGCCATTCTCAGTACACGGTGTCCGTCCTCTACCGTCAGATCGTTCCCTAGCACAATCTCTTCGACGGACACGATCTTCCCCGTGAGAAGCTCTAGGAGGATCACTCCAAACCCGAAAACGTCCCATTTCGGACTTGGTTTTAAGCTCCGAAACGACTCCGGTGCGCAATAAGGCGATAACGGACCCACGGAGCTTGGACTCGGACTCGGTGTGGGACCGAAGGTCGAGAAGTCCCGTGAAGACATGGTGGAACGCTTGCTGCTGAAGATACGAGACGACCCACCGGCTCGGCTGTAGCTTGTTTCACCGGTTATAAGCCTTTCGAGTCCGAAATCGCCGATTTTGGGCTCCATGTCGTGGCCCAAAAGTATGCTACTGGGCTTTAAGTTTCCGTGCACGTGCTTCTTCTCGTGGAGATAAGCTAGCCCACGTGCGATTCCCTTTGCTATCTTGAGCCGAGTTTCCCACGGTAGATGGTATGGCGATGAAGGCCCACCTTTTCCTGTCCAATACGAATTTCAGTGCACTTTAGCAAACTATGCTAATGCGCGCCTTGAAGTGACAGAGAAGAAACGTTAAAACTTACGGTAACGGGGATTGACGAGGCTGCCGTTAGGGACGAAATCGTAAATGATCAATTTCTCGTCGGTACTGCAATAGAACCCACGGAGTCTGACCAAATTCGGGTGAACCAGTTTCCCAATGGCTCGAATGTTGGATTCGAAATCCTTAAACCGGCGCTGAGTCAAACCGTTCTCACCGAGCCGACGAACCGCGAAAACCGTACCGTCTTCGAGAACGGCTTTGTACATTATACTCGAACCAGTGGCTCCTAGAATATAAGCCGAAGCTTTAAGCAGAGTCTCAATCTCCATCTCCTTCTCTCCGTCAACGATCACTAACGTCCCATTCTTGTTCTCTCCGTTATCTGCATTGTAACTGCTCTCTTCGTCGTCCTCTTCATCTGACGGCGTCGTTTCGGGATCTTTTCGCAGACACGACCATTTCGTGAATCTTCTCGATTCGTCTGGTGATGTAGAGGAAGATGGTGAAAACGTGATCGTGTCTGTTTCGGTTCGTTGCTTGCTGCTGTGGTTGGTGTTATCGACTCTGTTGTTCTTCTTGCATTTGTAGATGTAGAGGAAAATCAATGCGAGGACTCCGATTCCGGCGATATCTCCGATTACGATCCCGGTTATAACCCATGGTCGCAAACCGGGTCGATGATTCGGGTTGGTTTGTTGTGTGTTTGGATCCGTAACCGGGTTCGAACCGATTGTGTTCGGTATGGCGGCGATTGCTGGTGTAGACGTCGGTACGTCGGCGGCGTCGGAGACTGTCGACGGTGAGGAAGGGATGGTACACGGGTTTCGGGTCGGGTATCCGCAAAGACCCGGGTTTCCGGAAAATAAATCCGATTTCTGGTTAAGGAAAACCGGAGAATCGGGGATTGAACCGGTTAGATTGTTGAAGGAGAAATCAACAGTGGCGTTTCTGGGGAAATCGGCGCCGATCTCCTGAGGAATCTCGCCGGAGATTTGGTTAAACGAGACATTAAAGTACCGGAGATTAGCCCCGCCGAAATCCGGTGGTAGTGAACCATTTATAAGATTCGACGAGAGGTCTAGAAACTGAACAGCTCTCCATCCGCCTGGAATCTCGCCGGAGAAGTAGTTATTCTCCAGAGAGACCACCGTCAAGTTTCTCAGTGACACCAAATTAGCCGGTAACTTTCCCGCCAAGGCATTTTCAGAGAGGTTAAGCGTTAAAAGGCTGTGAAGATCGCCGATTGCCGCAGGAACTTCGCCGGAGATCATGTTACTGGAGAGGTCGAGGAATCGGAGCTCTGTTGCGTTGAAAAACGAAACCGGTAATGGCCCATTGAAGGAGTTGTTGGAAAGGTCGAGACTTTGAAGGGTTTTGAGAGAACCCAAGTCAGAAGGAATCGTACCCAGAAGCTGAGAACTGGGGAGAGACAGAGTCACGACTTTAGAGTCGTTATTACAAGAGACTCCTCTCCAAGAACACGGAGTTTGGTGCTTGTAGTTCCATGTCTGTAACAGAGACAGAGGATCAACAAGAACAGAGGACTTAAAACTCATCAAAACCAATCCATCAGAGTTTAAAGCAGAGGAACCCAAAAAAAAGCTGAAGAAAAGAAAGAAACCCACTGAACCAAATTCCATTTTCATGGCTTCATCACTGTTGTGGAAGAGAGAGAGAGATGTTAAAGAGAGTGAGAGAGAGAGAGAGGTGTGAAAAGAGTAAAGAGATAGAGAGAAACAGCTCACGTAAACCAAACACTCCTCTTCCTGCTCCCTAAATGCGCTCTCTCTCTCTCTTTCTCTCTGTCTCTGTCTCTCTCTGCAAAAAATATTGCAGAGTTTCTTTAATACTATAATCAATACGGATATGTTGTTACAGTCTTGTTCATTTATTGTATTAAATTGGTCTTCCTTTTACAACTAATGTTTGTACTTTTTTCTCTCTCTTTCTTTACTGAGCCGAAGAAACGCGTAGGTTCTTTTAGAATTAGTGACCTACAAGACTTCATCTAATCTGCAGTTACAGTTTTGCTTCAACTTGTAATGTTTTTTTATTTTATCGACTTTTTGACTTTATTATTCTTATTAACGCAGCCAGTATAGCTCGAAGAAGTCTAGATCGAATAATATTTGGTTCTTTTATAATTATTATAGAAATAAGGCATGTTCTGTTTTTTTTGTTCTTCGAATATGGTTCTAATGTCTATGCTGCTTTTCTTATTTTGGGGTGTTTAATATTTTGTCTCGGTATGCTTTACAAGTATTTCCTTCTAGTAATGGCTTTCATGTTGCTGCTTGTTAATTTCATTTAACTGCGATTTTTTGTTGTTGCTGTAAATATATACTCCTTGGTTATTTCAACGGTCCGGATGATTCTGGCATTCTGCATTCAATTTTCTGTACGAGTTAATGATTTGTCTTCAAGCTATAGGATTAAATGGAGGGAAAATCGTATACTCCGTATAACTTTAAAAGAAATCCACATCCTTTTAAATGGAGGGAAAACGGTTTAATAGCCATATTATAATAAGACAAATCTTATAATTTATTTACAACTAACAACCAAAAATTGGTAGACACAGACGAAATTAGCTGAAAATTTTATGTTTAGCTCTAAAAATCATATCCGAAAATTCATTTATCCGTGGAAAAATATGCATTTAGCTAGATTTAGATTGGTAAACAAAACTAGTACAATCTAGATCAAGTGATAAGATAATTTGAGTTTATAGCATTCCTAGATGAGTTCGATGATCCCAATGAGTTTTCAGTTTCTGGCTTTCGAGAATGGCCATGCCATTAAAGATCCCGATGAGCTTCCAGTTCTTTGACTTTCAAGCTGAAGCTGATATTTATATTCTTGAACTCTCATTTTTTTTTTTTTTTGGTAATCATGTTAAGATTTCATACCATTTTGAACTCTCATATTTCTTCTTTCTTTGTTGTTTCTTCCTTCGAGTCTGTATATTTTGTCACTTTGCATGTAATTATTTATCGTTCGTGCGACAATGCATAATCGATCGTCTATAGACAAAATGACATTTTCTCAATTTAGAATCTTTCATAGCTAGATAGCGTTTTTGCAGAAGAGATTGGAAAATAAAATATTTTGGTGACAGAAAAAAAATTATCAGTAAAACAAAAGCTCCGGCGTTATTAAGTATAGCATTTTTTATTGTATACGTTTTCAATTATTGGATTTGCGGATGCACAAAAGGTCCTTTTTCTGTGCACACATGGTCTATAACCCATCATTTTAGTCTCTTGTTATTCACTTATCTCTTTCTTTCTAATTATTTTAATATTATAAAAAAACAAATTAAACAGTTTCTTTAGTAAAAGTTTGGAGGTGGCTTTACCCACTTCTTCATAAAATACAATTTATAAGTTGAAAAAGATTCAAAAAAGTTGATGAAACACACTTTAATTATAATGAGTCCAACAGTAAAAGCCACAAACCCCGCCTTGTTAGTTTTATGGTGGGCCATTGATTTCCATGAGATTATTTACCTTTTCCGGATTTTAGAATTGTACATACGAATCTACAATCGTAAACTTGATGACATAAAGAAAAAATCGTAACTATATAACCAACTCAATATAAAAAGATACGGAATATAAACTGTGGTCTCTTTTGTGTTTAGAATTCGAGTATACTTTATATGAATAATAGACATCTAAAAAATACAATAGCAACAATAGTAATGTTAGCTTTGTTGTGAATCATGTGATATTGTGTTTTGTGGATATTGCGTACGTTTATGCTTTTACGTTAAATGGAATAAAAAGAAGGCACAAACGAGGTCAAATCATATGATTTATGATTTAAAGGGTAAAGTCTTATACTTTATTAATTCAATCAATGTTATTTGGTCTTTCAATCTTTTTTTCTTCCTCATTTCTTTCAATCATTTCGATTTTTTCTTAAACCATAAGAAAAAGACCCCCACTTATTTCCTTATCACTCATCTCTCCAACATCCATAACTATTATTAGTCAAGATATATAAAGTATCTATCTTTTTGGCATTACACATATCTATATACTGAGTTATGACAAAACAAAACAAAAAGTATACTATTGACTTTTGACCTTGGAACTAGCTCTTTTATGTGTATATATATGAACCCCAGCCTAAACTTTTTGCCTAATCCATGGATCATGTTCCTCCTCAACGAATTGCTTATCCGAATTTTTCGAGATTTTCTTATGGTCGAAGGCAAAAAACCTAAACTAGTGATTAAAACATGTAAATACTAATTGCTGATAAAAACAAAAAAATTGCTAACAAATTCGTCATTATTTTATAGTACTGAAGATGATTTTGTAGTAAGTCACACTTACTTATATCATTCGTTTGAATCAAATGACGATGATGTTACAAAACACAAAATAACACACGGAAAATATCAAAATGTGGTTGTATACAGCGCCTGTAGAGGCCGAAATCTCAAAATCCTGCAATATATATGGGCCTTGAAAGCCCAATACAGAAGCTAAATCGAGACATCTAAACGAAAGAAAGAAGTGGATGATGAAAGGACGGACACCAAACTGGGCTTGTTGTCTTTTCGATTATTGATTTACATTTTATTTCGAGCACTGTGGACTTCTTTTTTGTCTAGATAATATTTTATTTTATTACAAAATTAGTCATTTATATATGTATACTAGCTTTGGATAATAACGACATCCGACACAGTCAATGTCAGCTTTATTCCCAAATTATCAATAATCTACTTCTCCTGTTTTAAGTGGACGATTTGTTTAGCAGTGGTTGTAATTTGTAAATTTTAGCTTCATAGCTACATTAGATACCTTTTTTTATGTCGATAGCTACATCTGATGTATTTATTATAATTAAGTCCCACACGATGATTTTGAGATTCTTTTTATTTTAACAAAATGATCTTGAGATTCTTTTAAAATTATATTAAAAAGGATCGATTAAATTATTATTATATCTTGTTTGATAATTTTCAACTAATACAAATTTGGAAACCTTGTTTCCCCAATTTATAAGCGTTAGAATTTTATTGGTAGAAGACTCAACCTTAAGTCACTATACGAAGTCTATATCTTTGATGACAGAGTAATTAAGGATGCTTATGCAACAGTTATATGTAAATTGACAATGTTTTGTGAAACTTGAATGATGTAATAAAAACAACAACGATAGTGTATCACAAAGCAATGGATCACCTAACCTTGTTTTATCGAATAAACTATAAAGGGTTCTTTATAAACTACTTCAGCCCGAAGCATTCTTCGTTAAGTCTTTTTAGTAATTTAGAGCCAAAAAGGGCAAACCAAATAAGCTAAAATAAATAAAGGGAGGCGACAGTACAACGACATCATACGGCCAACGATAGTGCGACACGGTTATTATCATTTTAATATACTGTTTGCGTTTAAATCTTAAGCTATTACATCACTACTCCAATAAACATTTACTTTTCTATATTTTTCCGATTCAATAATGCTTAAACTTTTGGTGCTTTACAAAGATACTAGTGCGAGTACGTAGTGTCAAACATTTTCATCCGAGATTCGTTAAACTAAACCCAAGTAACAATAATTATTATAATTTCGAAACCGCTCTTATCTTGGAGTTTGAAACCAGTGGAAGCATTCATTTGACGGTATTATAACAATTTTATTTATAAACTACTCCCTATACACTACAGTTCGATTTCTTCATCGAATCTTTCTACGAGTCAATCAATCATGATGAGTCGTGAACAGAATAATCAAAACCAAAGGTTCGACACGTGTCAGAGGATGACGGAATATTGTGCGCATGTGTTCCACGTGCCTTTTTGCCAACTGAGCAATAATGCAAAACAAACACTGACTTTGGGGGAAAAAATAGTGGCCGGTGTGGATGAATTCGTTTTGTTTTCTTTGACTAAAAAGTAAACTAATTCTGCTGATATTGAACTTATGTGCATATCGTTGGATCACTCGATTCACTATTATTATTTCCTTAGACAATGAAGAGGTAAATTGTGGTGAAAATATAAATTTCTACTGACGAAGTAAAATGGACAAAATGTGGAGTAACCAATACAAATTATACAACTATCAAATTCAGCTTTAACAACAAAAAACCTATGAAATTCAGTATATTTTTCCAAGTAGAGTCTACGCTTTATACTATGTTAATAAGAACTTGCGTCAATTTTCTACAACAATACAATTATAAAAAAAATCTCATCAACAACCATATACATCCGAACAACCACGCAAAAATCTTTGACCTTGCCTAGAAAAGCAATCAGTCTTATTGGATGGACATTCGCACTTATCGAGTATTACTAACGACGTCTTGTTGACCAAACAAGCACAACGTTGTCATTTGACTATTTTTGTTTTATATTTGACTCTTCTTGTGTACACACTGTGGTCAAGTTGTAGTGGTCAAAGTAAAAGTTTATCTACGCAGTAATATAAGCGTATCAAGTATAAGTACAGCAACATGAAAAAGCAAAAATATGATTTGAAAGTAAATATTATATAAATAGTTCATTTACTTTGAAAGTCAAAAACGGTACATCATATTAAAATTGCTAAAATTGTAGTTTACAAATTACTGACATTTTTGGTTTGTTTACAAAATGCAATGCAGCTAAAATTATGTTTTTTCTGAATTTTTATAAAACAAAATCTTATGTAAGCGTCTTTATAAATTCGCATCAGAATTTTCGTTATTAATCACATGATTCACCATAAAATCATAGATCTATTTTTTTGTCTTCTACAAATTCATAGGTCCGGAAGAACGAGGTAATAAGAGAATATTCCCTCTGTTCCACATTATTTGATGTTTTAGAATTTGCACAGGTATTAAGGAGAATTTATTATTCACTTTTTGAACTTACTTTCTAATTTTTTTAATAATTTTAATCATGTTCATAAATACTCCACTTCCACTTTTCATTCCTATTCAATGACTTTATGAAGTTTCCAACGTAAAAGAGTAATTTAGTCAAGTGAAATGCATTTAATGAAACCTAAAACATCAAATAATAAGAAACATCTAAAAAATCTAAAACATTAACTAATGTGGAACGAGTGAGTATAAATGAAAATGTGGGTGGGCATCAAAGTTTTCACGTGTGTCGTATCAATAAACCCAACAACCATATCAAAGTTGAAGATCTCTTTAGTTCACAGTTCCAAGATTTTATCACCAGATTACATTTATACCCTTCCGTACCACGCCAAAGTATACGACTTTCGTATGGTCAAATTTGTCCGCCTAAGTTTTTTTTTTTTTATAATTAAAATTATCTCTTCAGTGTACTTGTCGGAGCGGTGGGAAGCAAGTCGCACGTGTGTCTGCTTAAAACCGCGTCTTCACCGTCACGTGATAAATCGTTTTTCGCACGTGCCTTCTGCGGTTGAAAGTATTTTTTTGTTCGTTTGTTGTATTCAACGGATGTAAGACTAACACCTGTCTCCCATCCGACGACTGAAAACTGGTCTGTTCCTTTATCGTTTTCATAGTATTTTACGGAAACTCAAATTATTTATGGTGTTTCTAACCTCGTAAGATGTTTTTTAGATTGATTGGGATCTTTTGTTAATTGTAGTTTAGTGAGGGTGCTTTAAATTTAATACACTGTGTAAGTGTGTATTTGTAGTTTAACATTCCACATACACTGCATCATATGTTCTCTTCCGTCAATAATCCGTAAACTAATTAAACTTCACTGATTTCAATTTCTATGATTTAGCTTCATATGAATTTGTAATCTTGAAGTCTAGTAAACGACACGTCGAAAAATCTATATCCTCTCGTTCAATGGCAACATTTATAAAACTAATCGCTAAAAATCAGGAATCTTAGTCCTTAAACAAAAATAAACGGCCACCTAATACTCTTCCATTTCTTGAAAGAGTTAACTCGTGGATCGGCGTTGGTTTGGTCCTAATTACGATATATTCCAGACAACATCGTTACAACAAATCTCTGATTTTGGATTACTAGATTTTCTAATAGCAATAATCATGGAACTAATATGCATGAACGTAACATTCATATGATTGGTTTCAAAACATACACCGAACCTGGAACAAAAAAGTATTACTATATAAGATTATAAGCTATTCTGGGAAATTCCACTCCAAGGCAAGAATATACCACTCACATGCATTTTTTTTCCGAAAATGTAGTGACTACGTTTTAAGTGGATGGAATCAGGTAACCATATATATTTATATCTGTCAGATCAACAGGCTAGTAATTATTAGAAACTTGACGAATGAACGATAGCCAAAATTTGGATATGGCATTACTAAGCTATAGTACTATTTAATAAGAATTGCCAAAGTACTTTGTTGATATATTTTTTTGGTTAAAAAGAAGTGATTCGTAGAATTTAACAGCGAGCAAACTAACAAGAATTAGGGAATAAATTAGGTACGTATAAGGTACGATGTACCTAAACCGGAAGATCTCCTACCGTATCTCCATTAATTACACAGTTATCTCCATCTGTCTCCCTTGATTCAATCAATTAGTCTCTCTCCTAATACACAATTTGGGTTCACTAATTAAACAATTAGTCCTGACCGAATCTTATCGCTTTTCTTCTCCTTCCTCAAGGATACTTTGAAAGGCTTTAATCTTTAAACTAATCGAGTGACAAAAGTAGGAAGCTCGCAAGAAACTTCCCTTAGCATCGGAGCATGTGCCTCGTGCTCTGCGGTACACGGCTGCATTACTGTGTTAACGGTGCCGTACACTTGACAGATCCCAGTTTTAATACTTTAAAAATCTATATTTAAAATGTTTTAATCGATTCGTGTATATCGCAATGCAACCAAGCGTAACTGGTGCGTTTACGATCGAAATAATACGATTACAATGTGTTAGAATGACTTGGTAACAAAAGCCATAATCAAAATTTTAACATAATAATCTAGAAAATAATATGCGGTGATAAATGATATCCTAATACGTGATTTGACAGGTCCATGGATGAGCTTATATATATATAAATGGTTTACGCGTAGATTTTTAGATGAACAGTATAATATAGTTACGTTCTCGATTAACTGATATACCAACTGAATAACTATACAATAGCATCAAATAGTATATATCTGCGGTTTGTGTCTAACGTCGGTGGTTGATCTTTTTGTTGGAGTCCATTTGAAATTGACCACATATTTTTTAAAAAAAAAATTATGGTTCAAAAATGACTTCCGAGTTCTGAACCGTTGGTTGGTTAAATAATCCGTTTCGACAAAGGAAAAAATGTCATTGCATTTAATATCTTTTTCGAATACAATTCTACGCTAGCAAATCAAAATAGTAAACATAGTTGACTACTATTTATTCCATTTAATATGGACTGTCCTACTAAGTTTCTACGTATTTCTTGAAAATACCATACTCTGAGTTTGGTTGTAACATAAATAAATATAGTTGAAAATTATTGATATCTTGAACAACCACTAAATCAAATTAAATTATTTCATGAGAACATTTAACTATTGTAAAGAATGGTAATTACTAATTACTAATTAGTGAACTAATCAAAGTAGTAAATATAAATAAAATAACAAAAATAAGAAGGTGGGTGGGTGACCGGCAGGTGAGGGAGTGGCCGTTAAAGGGAGGCAGAGATTTACAGCCTGTTTTCTTTTCAAATATTTATTTTAATTTAAAATAAAATATCCGAATTTTTGGTTTAAAGTGGTAACGATCAGCCTTCCGATCCCGCCATCTATCTTGTCGTTTTGCGCCACGTCAGCAACTGTCTCTTTTTGGCCTATCTTTTCTTTTTCTGCTTTTTTTTTTGCGTTTCTTTTTATTTATTTATAATTTAAGATCGGCAAAATATCCAAAAAATAATAATGATAACTATTTTAAATAACTAATACTAATAATGGCATACAGCCTGGCTTCCTCAGTCAAAAAGTCACCGAATCGAACCAAAACCACATACCTAACCGTTAAATTCATCCTTATCTTCATTTTTATTTTCATTTTTTGCTTTTTTTCTATGATTATTAATTATATCAAACATTCTACACTTCAATTATTCTTGCCACTATGAATTTTCAATAGTCCAGATATCAACGGTTTTTCGAAAAGGTGTTAATTTTTTTTTCTGTAGTTTTACAAAAACAAATTTTGAAGGTAAGTAAATCAGCCATTTATTTATATTGGTGAAAAGAATCTGTAAATCTGTGTATGAGCAAATTAGATATACAAAATTGCATGAAGAGTGCTTGGTTTGGATATTAATGTAGATTTAGATATTTTGTTGTATTTCAGTTCGTTACGTATTTTATTTTTCTTTCTGCCAATTACACTTTTCTCCTAAAAGAAAAAAAGGTTTTACATCCTCAAAAGTTTTAGCTGACTATATATGCCACTGGGTTAAAAAATTGGCTGTAACCAGGTGTAAAATATCTTGGTTGAGTAAATAAAGTGACCAGCTGCTATGTCAGTAATTATATGTAACCAGATATTGTACACAAATAAATACCGACGATTTAGTAGTTACAACATACATATTTAGTCTAGTGATATGTTCAATATTTGTTTCAAGATCAATTATAGACAATTGTACAACTGTTACATTTACTTGCTGTCTACATTTTGTACAGCCTCGCAATTGACATCTTAAGCAAAATTTGGAAACTGTGTGCATTACTATTAAACCACACTTATCATCAACACACAAGACAAGACAGTGACATGTAACGAACAGTGTAAAATATTGAAAACAATTCTCAATGACTTTAGTTTGTAAACAAAACAAAACAAAACAAACTTTCGGCTATATTTTATTGACTTGTATGTAGTCTTTTTGTTGCACTTATTTGCTTACTAAAGCAATGTGTGTTTCCCTGCATATTCTCAATTTCTGTATTTATCCTTTTTAACAAATTTTGAAGTTCATATATATATACACGCTGAAAATTAACCGTTTCATGCTGTTTTGACACCATATTTTCTTATTTTATATTTTAAAAATAATATTAGAAACCATACGAAATTTATTCCTTCATTAGAAAGTTGTCAAATTTCGAAAAGAGGATGAAAAACAAAAAAATAATAACGTGGAAGTTAACGAGTTTGTGAGTGTCATTGCTTTGCTTTTTAGATGGAAAACGAAATGATTGGGTAAAAACGGTCCACCTGTAAAACAGAGAGTGGAAGAGACGCTCCAGTACGAGAGCGTACTCTATAAAGAAAACAAATCTCTGAATAAAAGAGCACCTTAATAATATTTTATTCTTGAATGAAAAGCAAATCTCAAACTTAAAATACTCATATCTATATGACACGTGTCATTTTACAGCTGTATCCCAAGTCCCCAACCGTTTTTCCTGGAAGATTCTCTGCTCTCCACGCTCGATGTTAACCTCACACAGACGCTGTTCTCCCAAACGCATTTTCCAATCGCCAACGTGTTTTTTCTTCTTCTTCTTATAAAGGCTAGCCTCTTATAAACAAATATCTGTGAATAATACAAAAAGCAATGTTCAAAATTTTGTATACCGCTTAAGACCAAAATTTATGGACACATCCTTTCCTTTATTCGGTTTTCAGTTTCAAATATTTGATTTAATCAAATCTCATCATCTTAAATGACTTGCCAAAACAGTGAATTAACTAAACGTTTGAATTAATAAATCCATCAATATTTTGGACTGAATTAGTCAAAACCGTAACAAGTAACGACCATATTTATCCGTTTAACACTGATAAAACCTCTTTATTAATAGACCAAAACGGTTTTGAATTTTTTTCATGCAGTTATTCGAAAAGATTACACATATCCTAGTAATAAACTGCAGAGTTTTTTTAACTACTTTTAAATATTTTTCTGTTAATCGATAAGAAAGATTACCGGTTGAACCGGTAACCCTTTTGCCACTCCTTCTCGTATAAATACTCTCTCTTCTTGCTCTTATCCTCTTAAACCTTTTCATTTCTCAACAAAAAAAAACTTCTAACGACCAAAAGAAAAAAAAAAACAGAGGACGCGTGAAAAAAAACAGAACACATCCGATAAAAAAGATCCGACGATGTCAGCTCCGATCCGAAAGAACATGGAGCGGATTAAAGGTCCATGGAGTCCAGAAGAAGACGATCTGTTGCAGAGGCTGGTGCAGAAACACGGCCCGAGAAACTGGTCTTTGATCAGCAAATCAATCCCTGGACGCTCCGGAAAATCTTGCCGTCTCCGTTGGTGTAACCAGCTATCTCCGGAGGTCGAGCACCGTGCTTTTTCGCCGGAGGAAGACGAGACGATAATTCGAGCACACGCTCGGTTCGGTAACAAGTGGGCAACCATCTCTCGTCTCCTCAATGGACGAACCGACAACGCAATCAAAAACCATTGGAACTCGACGCTCAAGCGGAAATGCAGCGCCGTTACATCCGATGGGCAAAGCTGCGATTTTGGTGGAAATGGAGGGTATGATGGTAATCTAGGAGACGAGCAGCCGTTGAAACGTACGGCGAGCGGTGGCGGTGTGTCTACTGGGTTGTATATGAGCCCCGGGAGTCCATCGGGATCTGACGTCAGCGAGCAATCCAGTGGTGGTCCGCACGTGTTTAAACCGACGGTTAGATCTGAGGTGACGGCGTCATCGTCCGGTGGAGATCCACCGACTTATCTAAGTTTGTCTCTCCCTTGGAACAACCGTTGCGAGACGGAGACGGTTCGAGTCAACGAGACGACAACCCAAGTAAACGAGAATACCGCGGTTACTGACGGCGGTTACACGGCGGAGCTGTTTCCGATTAGAAAGGAAGAGGAGGAAGAAGAGAAAGGGATATCGGGGTTCGGTGGTGAGTTCATGACGGTGGTTCAAGAGATGATTAGGACGGAGGTGAGAAGTTACATGGCGGATTTACAGCGGGGAAACGTCGCCGGTAGTTCCTCCGGCGGAGGTGGTGGTGGTTCGTGTATGCCTCAGAGTGTAAACAGCCGTCGTGTCGGGTTTAGAGAGTTTATAGTTAACCAAATCGGTATTGGGAAGATCGAGTAGTGATAAGAGTGATAGAAGAAGGAAGAAGTAAGAGAGTCTCTTCAACGTTTTCCTCTGTTTCTCGGGAAATTATAAAGTTTCAGGCTTTTCATGTATAGAGCCAGCCAAGCGAGATGGTTAGAGAGAACGTAAGGAGAAGGCAAATCAAATCAATCTTTTGTAATCTTATGATCTTTCGTGATTCAATTATAAGGAAGCAAGATCATTATTTAGAAAACATAAATTAGCTTTAGATTGATGAAAAAGTCAAAAACATTTCTCGAACTTGTTCCATGGGTCTGATACGAGGAAACAAACACGAACCAAAAGGAGTAAATATAATCACGTGACATAAATCACCTGACGGAAAAATATCAACGAACCCAAACATATATACGATTCGTGTTAAGTGTTTACATACGCGATCATATTACAAACAACAGTCAGGTTTCATGCTTCTGCAGAATTAGACAACGAAAGAGGAGTTACCTAATGTGCAGAGCTTAAACTGTTGCTGCTGATGCTGCTACTGGTGGATTCTCGTGAGCTTAACTTGTCGATTAGATGAGTTATGTCTTGTTTCCACGACCATGACGGATCGTTCAGACCACGTACTGAGTTTAGACACACGAGAAGAGTCCCGCCTTCATGTAGAAGTACCTATGATCAATCCAGCAAAAACGTGGATTAGCGATTTATATGATGATTTGATTTGGTTTAAATCGGGTTAGTAGTAGCTTGCGTACCGTCAACCACAGTGGAACAAACCCTAGAACTGAGGGAAGAGCAGCCAAGAAGATCGATGTCAACGCAAGAGCCACATTTTGCTTAACCTGCAACATATATATGATAAACACTTTAAAAAATTCTGAAATTTTGGCTTTAAGAAAGAAAGACTTTTTTTTTTTTTTTATCTACCAATGATGTTGTTTGGCGGGATTTAGCGACACAGAAGGGAACACCGGTGATGTTGTCACGAAGCAGTAAGATGTCAGCAACGGCAATCGCGGTGGCACTCGCGCGTTGAGCGAGAACAATCCCGACGGTTGCAGCTGCTAGTGCTGGAGCATCATTAATCCCTTCTCCTACCATAATTAAACCTCCACCTAACACCAATTACATTTTCAGTCAATTGAGTATTGAAAACATGTTTTTTGAGTTGGTGACTGTGGCGAAAAGTAATGGTCACCTGCATCTTGAGCGATGTTCTTTATGTGATTAAGTTTATCCTCTGGCTTTAGGTTACAGTAGACTTCGGAAATACCTACTGCGTTTGCAACTCTCCAAGCACTTGAATCATGGTCCCCAGTTAACATCATTACCCGGAGTCTGGCCCAGCTTTTAAGTTCTGATATAACTCCTGATACACCTGGACGAGGCTGATCTTCGAGGTGAATCAATGTTACCTGGTAAAAGTTAGTTGCAAGGCTCATTAATTTCAGTGATACAAAGGTTTATATGGACTAATAAATGGTCATACCAAAGACAAATTACTGACTGTCAAGTAGGTAAAGAGATTTTGGGACCAGCAAAAAAAAGTAGCCGTAGGATTACCTTTTGATCAACTGAAAGAGCGGCGTGAACGAAATCTTTTCCGTACAAAGAGGCGTTTACAGCATCTTTGATCTGGTTAGACTCATCTTCTGATTTGAAGAGCGATGTAATGAACTCTATAGAACCAAGTGACGCTTTTCGTAATCTACTCTCTTCAGCTACTGACTATAACAAAGCCAAAAAAAATGTAGTGAGGGTGAGTTCCAGAAATGTACACATCATGACATCACACACACTATATAACTACTAGAAGGAAAATGGAAAGTCAATGTCGCACCTCAACACCGTTTACAGTAGCAGTGAGGCCCCTACCAGGAAAATATTCGAAGCTTTCAACAAAAATAGAAGGGAGGTCCTTCCCCACACTGTGGTCTACCACAGCTCTGCAGCAAGTTTAAATGTGTCAGAAGTACTCTTTAAACCTCAGCCTCATAACAGCAAAGCATCGTTTATGGACAAAAAACCAATCTTAAAACAGAAAGAGAGTTCCTGGTGCTTAAAGTTGCCTTATGTCCCTTCCTTTTCATCAGTTTATGGTGATGAAATAGGAATAGGAATAGTAAAATAAGGATAATTTTTTTTTTGCAATCAATACCTTCCAATAGGATGTGTGGTGCCTTTCTCCATAGCGGCCGCTACGGCAAGAGCTTCTTTTTCACAATTTGGAACGCAGCAAGTTGTTACACTTGCATGATTTAGTCCTTGGTGCCCATAAATGGGTTCAATTGCTTTGCAAGTAAGGCCGCCGGTTGTTAAAGTCCCGGTTTTGTCAAAAGCAATAGTATGGCAAGAAGCGAGAGCATCTAGAACATGTGCACCTTTCAGCAATATTCCCTATAAAAGTGCAGAATTGTTGCGTTACACAGTTACACGTGCAGATACTTTAATAGTCGTGTATGCGTCATACTTGCACAATACCTTCTTTGCACATGAGCTAATAGCAGTAGCATAAGCCAATGGAGCAACAGCTAAAGCACATGGTGATGCGGCCACCATAAGTCCCAATGCTCTGTAGACAGATCCTCTGCATGCTGTAACATTAACCAGCAGAAAAAGTAAGTCAACGAATTTCCCCATCTTATTAGTGAACAAGAATAGTTTGTTACATAAAAAATGATTCAAAGACTGCAAACTAATGAGTATATATATGTTATTAAGGGAATACATGTTTCTGACATCTACCTGTGGTGTTGAGAAAAGGCCACTTGAACAAAAGTGGACCTAGGAAGGCAACAGCAAATGACAAAACAACCACCACCTTGCTGTAATTTTCGCCAAACTCATCCAGCCATCTCTGAAGTTTGGGTTTATTAGAGTGTGCTTCCTCGGTCAACTGTACAATCCTGTTAAGCGTCGACTCAGTCCATGATTTTGTAGCCTGATTTACAAATTCCATGGGATATTATAGATAAGCTTGAACATTATCAAATTAAGGTAAGCTAAAGCAATATGCTTATGATCAAAATACCTTCACAATCATTCTCCCATCCAAATTTCTAGCACCACCAGGCACTCTATCTCCTGCTTTTGCCTCCAATGGCTTGACTTCCCCAGTCAAGTGCTCTATTGTTATGGTAGCACTACCTTGGTAGACTTCGCAATCTACAGGCACAATCTAAATACAAAAAAACCCATTACTTAAACAGCTATGATGGTAACACAGTGAAAATGATGGCCAACATAATAGTTTCACAGACCTCACCAGTTCCAACCAATACATAGGATCCAACTTCTACACTGTGCACAGGAACGCTTTTGTATGTCAAATCAGAAATGTTTGGAACATTTCCATTTTTTACTTCAATCAACAGTGCAGAATCCGGATTACTCTCCTTCAACTCTTTAACATCCCCCATTGACTGACTAGTGAAGAACTCCTCCGCTGCAGATAATTGACAATACAAAGGCTCAAATCCTCATGCCTCATGAAAAAAGTACCGAAGTCATTATCCATAATCCCATAAGAAATTCAAGTTCCTCACCGATATGAGCAAGATTGAACATGACTAGAAGCAATCCTCCTTCCAGAGCGTTGCCCATAAACACGGATGCAAAAGCAGCAAGTGCCATCAAGACATGGATGTTCACTTTCCCTCCAGCTATATCCATCAGTGCGTCAAGAGATGCTGCAACCTAACACACACACACACCCATGGAACCAATTTCTATTATGATCGTCTGACACAAATTAAGAGCTTATCTACACAGAGAGGCTATAGAATCCTTACTCCAACAAGAGGGAAGCCAACAATCATGAATGCGTTCTGAAGAGCTTTAATGTAAGGTTTAGGGGCGACGTAAGGGCATGCGGCGGCAGCGAGGAACAGTGCGGCGGAGGAGCAGCAAAGATGAAGATGCTCCCTGAGGAAATTGGCCAATCGAACCCATCCGATGGCTTTAGCGAACCCGAACAGTATCTTCTGAGGCTTACTCTCCGCTTTCAATTCCACAGAGCATCCGTGGTGGTGATGATGATGATGGTGGTGATGATCGCCGTCATGATGATGATCGTGATGGTGGTCTTCGACCGCACGTAGACGAATCGATCTTCTAGAAAGACTAAGCGAGGCAGAGATACGAAGAGGGTGAGAATTTCGCCGGAGAAGAGAGTTAGGCGGAAGAAATGAGAACGAGTTGACTCGGGCGAGTCGGAGAGTGGCTAAATTGTGACGGTAAGGGAATCTAGTTAGAGAAGAAGAGCGAGTAAGAGCGGCGGGTTCCATAGTCGGCGATTTTGAGCTGAAGAGTCTTCTTTCATGCCACCATTGATTCTGATCTCGCGAACTTCGTTTTATTAGAGTCGTCTTGTTTCAGAGTCAGAGGTGCAAAAAGTGGAATAACAGAGAGACAAGGAGAGAGCCAATATATTTATTCCGTTAACATTAGCCACATAAATTATCTCATCTCATGGACTTTAGTATTTTTGTTTGTCTTCTTCTTCTTCTTCGAACCAAGGAAATGTTATTTTGATTGACATGAACATGAACCAAATCGATTTAAACTTCAATGGGGCTGTAAACATTTCATATTCAACTACAAATATCTCCGAAAATGTAACTTACAATTATGAATTCATCAGAAAAATGAAGGAAGTCTAAAATTACAACAGTTTCGTCAACTAGCTCCATTATTTGTCAGTCTTCTTTGCCTTTGCCTTTACCATCTGAAACCTTATCAGAATCTTCATATGCCGACGATAGCAAGAAAGTGCTCTGATTTTTCTGAATGAACCTGCAAAGGTTTTAGAGAATTTGTGAATCAAACCGTTAATCAGAGAAATCAAAATTAGTAGTGAAAAGGAGAGACTAGATTGGTGTATACTTGAGGAAGTCTAACAGCGTTTGTTGCATGTGACTCCACGTTTCTTCTTCCATGTTTACATATGCGAAAAGCTCTGGCAACTTCACTGCAAATAATTTAAAAAAAAAAACAAAGTCAAGAATTTGGAACATCAATTTTACCGTCGGAATACGAGCTTAATGAGAGATTTTTACCAAAGAGACGAAGCAAATGCTCGGCGCCATAAACAGTTGAAGGTGAAATATCATCCACGACTGCTTCTTCGTATTGACGCCGCTCTTTCTTATATAAGAGCATCACAGGTAATGCCTTGTCGAAATAACACCTTATGCCTTTCAAGATCTCACCCACCGAATCAGATATCCTGCACAGTAACACAAATACGCAATTTTGATTCATAGGATTCCTAAAAATGTTGAAATGTTTCAAACTCTGAATTCGAAAAAAAAACACTCACAGTCCATCCTTATTGGTTTTGAGTTCAAGGTACTTGGACAATATCTCATCCACATTAGGTGAACGCGGAAGTTTCAGAACCTAGAATTATATAATCCTTTATAAATTAGTACCATCAGACGTAAATGTCGCTTATCTAATCAAAGTATGTAGAGAAAACAGAGTAAATTGATGAAACCTTGTCATTCTCCATAATGCACTCCCAGTCGTCAATGAGCTGTTTTTTTAGTGTTGCAGGAATTTGGATCTTGACTAGCTTCTCTGCCGATGGGTTATCCTTCTACAAATCACAAAGGTATACACAAGAAACTTTGTCGATTTTAGAACAACTGAAAAGTTGACCCTGTGTATGTATGTATATATGCATCACAAGACTTCAACCATCTAATGAATGTGTTATCACAGAAAATTCTTGGTAAATGTTTCCAAAAATCCATCATTCAGAAATGTACTAAAATGGATAAACAATATCAAAAATCAAGTACATCATTAAGTTTTGAAAAAGCCCTAACCTCATTGCCTGACTCGTTCTTTCGCTTCTTCCCTTTAGCAGCTGCAAGAGACAATATAATCATCTACACACCAGCTTAACTCAGAAAAATACTTTGAGTTCCAAAGAACGAATGCCTACCATTGTTCTTCGTGTCATCTTTCTCAGCCTTGGTGTCTGCAAGATCAGAAAGACATGTTTGACAAAATTTTATAAGTTTGTTAACATAGATGACCAAATACGAATTGTGAGGAAAAAAACTTTGACTCACCTGCAGAGCTTCTAGTTTTCGTCTGAGCCGAACGCCCAGACTTGGTACCCTTTTCTACTCCTTGCTTCTTGTCTAGCGCTTTTTGCTTCACAAGATTCTCCTCTGTATGTTTCAACAATCTATCCGCACTAACCCATTCATCCCAACTGTTGGCAAGACATTCATGTCATGGGTCCCAATCTATGTGATCTTGCTACATTAACCAGAATTGACATGAGAGCAGAGAGATACTCACTTTTTGTTCCAACCCTGCAGACACAGATCGCTGTATCACTTAAGACTGCAAACCAAAAAGCTCTGAGCCAAATGCAATCTACACTTTGAAACTAAAAATAGCTCTGAGGAAAGAGGTCTCACAAGATAATGAACAAAGTACTTCCACTCCTTTTTCCGAAGCTCCACTTTTTGAACCTGTAATCGAATGTGAACAATACTATATCAGATCTCGCCACACTTCAATCCAATGGCATTATGCTATAGCAAATACATGACTGAGTATATAATTGGCCAAGAACAGATTGCTCAAATTTTCCGGGATTCTCCGCTCTAGCGAAAGTAAATTGTCCTTACAGCATTTCTGGTCATTCCAATCTTAAATCGCAAAAGCTACACGAATCCAGTACTGCAAGCACATAGGCAACGTTCGAATTGAAGGCCAATTGCCTCAATTTTAGAATCTTCCTAGTTTCGAGAACGAAATGCAGCAAAATCAACCTAATCCAAATCTATCAGAGAAATCCCAATGCCGATTCCGATAACCCAAACCAGTAGATTCCGTCGTCGCACACAACCAATACCACGCGAAATGCCAGAATTGCAAAATCAACACGAACAAGATAACCTCCAGACTTCAAATTATGCGAACTCCATGGAAAATGGATAAAGGATAGAGAGAGAGTTTTTGTTTGCCTTGGCACCGTAGACGCGAGGACCATGGTAGGCGAGAACACGCTCGCCCTCGGAAAAGAGTCTGCCATCATCATTGGACGGTGAGGCGCCACCACTCGCTGTGTCTCCGTCACTCGCCGTGTCTTCCTTCGACGAGCTTCCCATTGCCACCGAGAGCGAGAAGCAAAGATCTCACATCACAAGTGGCCGTACACGTCTTTAGATGTGAAATTATGAACGGTTGCGACTGTTGAATCCACGAGATTGTTCAAGGCTAATTTTGTAACTACACACGTTTTCGATTGAATTAGGGAATTATCGGTTACAGATTAAGAGTATCATTTTGTTATTTTTGTTGTCACTATATTCTTACTTAATGTGGCTGGATTTAGGATTACCATATAAACTCTTTATAAATTAATACCCGATAAAGTAATACCTCAATAAATAAATAGAAGTTTGTGTTCGAAAATAAATTTTTGATCAAATTATCTTTCGATAAATTTAATAATCTCGAAAATATTATAGTATCATTATTACTTTTATGAAGGTTAATACATTCAACACATACAAAATGATGTCCTTTTTTTAGACTTTCAAAAGTAAAAAGTATTTTATGCAATTTTTGCTGCTACATTTCTTCACATATGTTCACTAATCAAACTGAAACAAAAAAAATTGAAAAAATATTTTGGGACTAATGGGCATTTTAACCGGCCCGGTTTGTACTAAAGGTTGGAAAATTAGTGACCAGGTCCGCTTGGGCTTGGACCGGAGTGTTTGTCAAATCGAAACGCACCGCTTCGGTCCACGAACTTATGACCCTTGCCTCCTGGACTTGGACCTGAGCCTTTGATCGAACCAAGTGATAAGCCATCGAAGAAACCAGCCACGAGGTTCTTCTCTTCGGTCTTTGTTAGACCAAGCGGACGAGTCTCAACAAGAACCGAACCGATCAACATGAAGAACAGAATCGAACCAAGAACCGCTTTGTTCATCATCATATTTGTGAACAACTTCTTTTTCTCCTCTTTATCAGCTAATTAAAATTGTTGTAGTGTTTTGTTGATTTGGTACTTGTATTATATACTAGTGTTCGAGGAGATGCAAAGTTTGAATTCTTATTCTTGACTTGGTTTTGAATTCAAAAGAACGTGATAATTGAATTTAGGCTGCTTCCTGGGAAGATCCCAACTGGTTTATTGAGTGATCAATTTTGTGTATATTTATTGCAACGCACATAAATGAAAGCCCATCAATGAGGAACGGATAAGAAATACATAAAGACTTTTAGTGTAATCATAAGTTTTAAAGTGTAGACCGAACAAAATGTTTGATTGTTTGGAGCAGACGGCAGCTAAATTCTGAAGTGGATTTGTAGTTGTAGACCAACCATAGTTTGAATTTCAAACTTGGGAAAGTATGTTAAGTCACACTCATACAATCGGTAAGTAACCGGTTCGGGTTTTTGGTTTAAGTCACTTTTTCAACTTCAGTTCAAGTTTGTTTCTTTTGTTATACCAATTTTTATCTTTAGCTTTGGCTATAATATAGTATCCCACGTATTTGTTTTAATTGCTGTTTTCTAATATTTGGATACACCAAACCTACTAATCAATGCTTGTAAAGTTCAAAGTTCAAACACTTTGCCGCTATTTTTCTTGCACGACCAAAATCAGTTCTTCTCACTTGGTTCATCTTTCAAACAAACATTGAGCAACCACATTTTACTAAAAATTCAACATCCGAAGTTATGATTTTTGTTAGGTATAAATATATTCTACGAGAAGACAAATTATTGGTCCTTTTGTCAACTCTTGCTGCTATATTGTGTTGAATCACGATCGTAGTTGTTACGATACAAATCTACTATGTAAATTCTGCGTTTCAAGTTCATCACTGATTTTTAAAAGGAGTTTTGGTGAAATAAGTAAATTTGAATTAGTTTTTGAGAATACATTGTTGATAGCAGCCAATTTTGTTTCTAGTGCTTTAACAATATTATTATTTTTGTTTCTAGTGAAATGTTCTTTTATTTGTGAAATAAAATATCCTTCTCAAATTGCTTTTTTTAATAACAAAATTGTTATTATTTTTTCTTTTTATTTCTTAAATTCTTCCTATATTCCCGCAGTAAGAGTAAGACAAATAAACCAATTTGCAGAGCATCGGGAAACTTTGTCCCATATTAGTATGAGGGGAAATCACTATCATTCAAATTATTTGATAAATTTATAGGCAAATTACTTAGAATCCGGTCCAGTGTTTCCTCTCTTGGAATAAGGTGAAAGAAATTAATCAGTTTGAATTTGGGTTGCCAAATTAATACTAAAGTTTATTAGTGGAGTAAGACCATGCTAGAATATAATAAGAAGAAAAAAATGTTAACTATATATAGTTCGGACATGGTAGTCCATTAATATTGGAATCAAATTCTGCATTAATAAATTCAATTATCTAGATTCCAGTCTTTTATATTCCGTCCAATTACACGAAATAAATATAATTCTTGAAATAATATCTCTGACAAAAGAATTCCAATTAGCATCTTGTTTAACTTAAATGAATCCATTAAAAAGACAAATCTAAAAGAGCAGTGAGTTTTAACTGAGTTACTATCTAACATACACATGCGGATTTGCATATAGTATTGAATAGCAACCCACGAATATCTTATTTTGATACTTATATCTACAGCAAAAACAAGATAATATTTGTTTAGTCTATTTCCTAGATCCTACATATATTATAGGCTAACTACGTTATCACCCAATCCAAAACATTAGTTTGAATCCTACCGCCGTGACGTCTTGAATCTTGAAGTAGCGATAGTTAACACAGGGTTCATCCATTCTCACTATATTAATAACTTGACAACTCACATACATATTCACATAAGGACTAGAGAGTCCGAAGTTAAATTTGTAAAGACTTTAGTTCTTCCAAAACGCGATTATAAAGAAATAGATTCGAAGATGCAAGACTGATAATGAAATAAAATTGAAGGAACATGTGGGGGAAGTGACGTTGGAAAACAAAAAGGAAAAGGAAAAGAGAAAGAAGAAGATAGAGAGATGCCAATTGATTATCATGACAACTATGAAGCAAAGTTAGAGACTAGAGTCCGTCCATACAAGTATTTTGTGTGTACCACCGAATTTGTCTGTCTATGTTATCGCCCTTCTTTTCTCATACCCACGAGCCACGATGACAATTATGTTTTGTTCTCTCTCTTTTTTTTGTTCTTTCATTAGTTACACTATAAATATTACTAATAACATACACCATCGTATTTAAATCATGCAATCAGAAAAATATTTCAATAAAAAAGAAGTTGTGACCGTTTATCTAAATCACGCAACCAAAGCAAATCATGAGTAAACAAAACAAAACAAAACGAAACAATTATAAGAACTTATTTTGATCTAGAGAAGGGAGACGTTATTCTATGCAAAACAAGTCTAGAGGATTCGTATGGTCAAACTTATTCCGATCAAATTATTCGCGAAAGTGTTAGATAAAATATGTACTTTACCTCACTTACCTCCTCCTACGTCACATCTACGCATTCGTGCTCTACCTTCATAAGTACTCTTCCGAATTCAGAAGTTCGAAATCGATGACACACAACCGTAGATAATGGTGGTATTTTTGGAACAATTATTTGATGGTAGTTATGAGAAATTACCTTGCTTAATTTTACAGGGTGATTACTAACCTTCCTATACATTTTTAGATCATGAAACCATATTACTTAATATGATGATCTAGTTTTTTTGCCTACGTCCACTAATAAAAAAAGTTAAGCAATTTTTAAATTCCAACCACCACTACTTGAATTTTGATTCGGGAGATTGATTCATTAGAATCTTGTGTATATTAAGCAATAAACAACTCCTATAACTTATTTATTATTATTAGTTTTGGAAACAAATCCCATAGCTTAATATTCTGACCTACTTTCATATTCACATCTTAAGGCAATTTTTTTTTTCTTTCAAAACTAAAAATAATTTTACTAATTTATGATTTCAATAAAAAAATTAACAATTAGCTGGTCAAAAAAAACAAATAGCACTTTTCGAAAGGTCCGCTTCCAAGGAAGCTAGAGACCGTCCTTTTTAACTAATTCGCCTGCACCATCCCCTTATATCGAGGGTCTAATTCTACATCTTATTCCTTTTTATATTCCCTAACATTTTTATAATTAAAAAAACAATTATTTTATTGCTAAACGAAACTCATATTTTCGTCCTCCATCCTTTTTCATCTACCTTTGAATCTTTTCCTACTTGTATATAAAGCTTTACTTCCTCCTTTGTTACTCCTTTTATATCAATCACCAAAACACATTCATTGTCTAAACCCCTAAACCCCAAGAACCGAACTACCACACACACACACAAAAAATGAGACCCTTTGGCTTGATCTTTACGGTCATGTTCTTGGTCTCAGCCTTTTCGGAATCAAGAACCGCCGATTGCAGAGTTCTCCTTGGTGGCTCATCGGAGGTAATAAACCAACCTAGAACTCAAGGGCTCGATATGCGAAGTAAAAAACTACTAGAGGTCGTTATACGTGGTTATAAGAAGCTACGGTCGCTCTCCTCCACCGGAGAGAGGATGCACACAATGGCTTCAGGACCGAGCAGGAGAGGTGCTGGTCACTAAACTGCTGACTCAAGACAACGTAGAACCCTTCCACTATTCCTATACTTCCACTATTTGTTTAGCTCAGGTTATAGTAAAGTATCTTCATTTGTTATAGATCAAGATTATTATATTTATTCAATCGTCACAGATTAATGTAAAGTTTAGATGGGAGAAATTCTTTGATCATACAATACTCCGTTTACTTCTCATAAACGCCCATATATACTACACGCCAGTAAAATGATTTTTTTGAAAGAATTTTGAGATCCACATTTCATGAGATGTTATCGGCCGGCTAGTATGGTGAAATACAAATGATTTGATTATTTCATACTTTCCTACATAGCGATGGAAGCGAAAGTAACGTTGGTCGTAAACGATCATTCATGATTCGAATTTTGATGAGTTTTTTTGTTTGGTTCGAAGTGTTGGCCTTTGGGGGTATTAAAAGGACACTTTATAATTTAGTCTTTCCATGGGAACCGGAAATGGAAAGCTTCAAACTTCATGTACGCTATGTTCTGAGTAGGGTCCAATTCTGACAGTGACCAAATTGCCATCCAGCTTTCGAATCTCGGTTATTACAAATTAATAGAAACTTGATCGAATATTTCTTAGAGGAATACATATAGATTTTATTGTATCCGTCGGATCCGTTATTCTTCATATAATGCCCGCAGTAACTACTACATTTACATAAAAACAAAACTTATTACATAAAAGAATTATTTCATCATCATGTCTAAGTCACATGCATAGATAAAGACATGTAGTGAAATTGTGAAAAGAAAAGTTAAACAAAAGGCCCACTAAAAAGCCCATTTCTCTTTTCTTTTTACACAACCAAAAACCAGTGAGAAAAATATCCATTCTCTCTCTCTCTCTCTCTCTATTTTGCTGATTGTTGTTGTGAAGCAGCAGAGAAACAGAGAAACGACGATGAGTACGATGAAGCCAAGCCGGAGCGACGAGATTACCGATCCGGATCAGCAGATCAAGAACGCGAACCAGATCAGAGCTGATTTCGATTCCCTGGCCCCTAAACGGCCCACCAAACCCACCCGCAGCGAACCCGGACCTCCTGGATCTTTCTCCACTTCCGACCAAACCACCGACCATCCGGAGGCTGACAAGTTCCAATCTCTCCAGTCACAACCTCATGTTCGATTTCTCTAACTCACTCTTTTTTTCGTCAAACATGTGTGTAAATGTCGTCAAATTTGGGATTTCTTTGAAACTTAAAAACAGGGTAATATTCTGGGAGAGGGAGATTCATCTGCAGTTCAAGATGACTTCTTGGAGACAGAGTATTACACGAATCTCTCCGCCACTGATAAGCAACACCACACGGTTCGCATTCTATCTCTCTCCTTTAAGAATTTCAAGAGAAGAAATCTAATTCTGTAATCGTGCTCTGTTTCTGAAATTAGACCGGAAGTGGGTTTATAAATGTGGCGAAGGAAGGCGACGGTGAAGAGGCAGTGATCGCCGCCGCTGTAACCGAAGACGGAGGAGAAAAGGCGGTCTACAGAAGCAATCCGGCGACGAATGAATGGATTCCTGCGGCGGAGGAAGATCATGTTGACGAATCTTCGTCTAAACCAAACCGGAGTGAGAGTTCTTGAATGTGTGATCTTCAAATATGTTTTATCTACTTCCGGATGTTCTGTTTCTTGATGTTATCGTAATAAAATATTAAAATAAATAAACTTTCAAATATCCATGATTATGATAAGAACAAATTTTCTGTGGACTGTATTACAAGCAAATGGAGTAATGGACTGATTTGAGACATCATATCTTCTAGTACCTTTTGTTTTTATTTATGTTTTTTACTTTTTTCCCCTGTTTTTAACTGACACAACTGATTTCACAATTTATAATTAGAAAGTATATAATTAGATATCAAATTTGTTTTCTTGAAACAAAATCAGAGGCATATATTGTAGTAATTTAGTAAAATTCAAATCCAAACATTAAGAACAGAGCAATTCAGAAGCAACCTCACGTGGTCTGCACGTGACAACCAATGGTTCAGCCTTAGGCATACTGAGTCCTGGACCTTCAGCCATATCAACTGGACCTCCTGAGTCACGCTCCCATTCAAAACACTGAACCATCGAACCCAACACCAACCCAACAACCCGGTTAGCCAAACCCAACCCGGGACAAACCCGTCTCCCTAACCCAAACGGCATCATCTTACAACCATAGTGTCCAAGCTGATCTCTTCCTTCAAACCTCTCCGGCTTAAACGACGTCGGATCATCCCAAACGCTAGGGTCACGTTGTATAGCCCACACATTAACCAACACGGTCGTATCACGTGGAACATGGAACCCACCGATCACACAATCAGAAGATGAGCAATGAGGAACCATAAGTGGTGCCACAGGGTAGAGCCTTAGTGTCTCGGACACAACATTGTTCAAGTAGTTCATGTTCACCAAATCTTCTTCTTTCAACAAACGACGAGTATTTGATGATGATGACAATTCCATTTGAGTATCGATTTCTTGTCTCGTCGTCTCTAGTACTTGTGGATGATTCATTAGATTTGACATTGCCCATTCCACGGTTAAGGCCGATGTATCTGTGCCTCCTATAACCATCATCTAATAATAAAATGGGACTGTTATTACTGTGACATAAAATTAATGGGAGATGGGACCAAAATTAAATATTTTTGAGTTATTGACTCAAAATGGGACCGTATTTGTCGTGATTCTACTGGTTTCTAGTGATTTTCAGCTGATATATTGGTGATAACAATCAATATTGGTGATTCCGTGTCTGATTATTCAACCCTAATTTCAATTCAATTTCGGTTATACTAACTTATAAGCCATTGTTAAAGGACTCCTAATTTATAGTTTTAGAATTATATATACCAAAACATAAGACGATGACGTACCAGAAGGAGACCTTTGATGGTAACATCATTGTAGTAATGAGGCTCTTTTTCTTGGGAATCAAGCAAATGAGCAATCATGGTGTTTTTAAATTCCAATCTTTCTTTGTTAGCTCTATGTTCATCCAAAAACCCTTGTAAGAAACGATCCATCTTTTCTCCGATTTTCTTCGCTCTCTTCACCAAGCCTTTGTAATCAAACCACTGTAGAAGCGGCAAAAAGTCCGCAGGATTGTCCGCCGCAGACACCTCTAGAATCTCTGCCACTAGGTTTCGAAACTCCAAGCTTATTTCCGCCGCCTGTCCGTCTTCTACATCATCTTCCTCGAAGCATCTCTTTCCGGTCATCATTCTCATTATCACGTTTAGGGTTAGACCCGTGAGTAACGGTCGTAACTCCACCTGGAGGGAAAAAAATACGAAATTCTTGGTTAGTAACTTAGATTTTGAATTAATATCTACATAGTGATTGGTTGAATTTTAATGCTATTTTTGGCTGTCCAAAGACTGTACCAGTTTTATCAGCATTCCCATGACACAATTATACCTTCTAGACTCTGATATTGATAGAAAAGGAAAGAAGACGAATCATTACTTCCACTAAAGTAATCGAGCAAATTTATTGCAACTATTTGTTAGTTAGACAGAGCTAATTTATTAGAACTGGACTGATCACCAAATTCTGTTACCATGATTTCTGTCTATCACTATGATTTATTAGAACTGGACTGATCACTATGATTTCTGTCTTTTTCCTCTAAGATTACTGATTAGTATTGGAAATATACTGCTGGATATTTCACCTGATGGCGTTGTAGACTTCTAGTCATTTTAACCAAAGCTTTAATGATGATGCAAGTATGCAACAACATTCACAAATTATTAAGCTATATTTTCTTGTTGTTTTATATTTCAAAAACATTTAGATAGTATTTTCTTTCTAAAAAAGGCAGCGTGAAAATATATATGATTATGTAATTTTCCTTTTTGACATCAGTCGAATTTGGTTTTCAGTTCATTTGACATACTATATACGTATAAAAATATCATACTAATATTTGTGTGAATTATAATCAATGAAGTATATTAGGTTTTAAGAGAAGATATTTGAACTTACTTTAGCCGGGCGTTCAAGGGATAAACCGTGGAGCTTTTGAAGAAGCCTCTTAACTTCGTCTTGTCGGATTTCCGCTGAGCCGTTGAGTCGACTGGTCGAGAGGACTTCCAAGGAGGTGATACGACGGAGGTTTCGCCAATGGTCACCGTAAGGAGCTGCAACCATGGCCGTGTAGTCATAAGCCACGTACTTGCCCATGATGAGATGAGGCCGATTCGCTAAAACGATGTCATTTTTCGTTAAAAAGCATTCTTCGGCTGCGGTCGGAGAAGAGACAATGACCGCAAGACGAGAGCCGAGGCGAAGAGAGAACACGGGGCCAAGAGCGTGGGAGAGACTGCGGAGAGTGTGGTGAATCAACGGCTGTTGTCTGAGGAGGTGAAGATGTCCGATGATCGGAAGACAGAAACGTGGCGACGGTGGAAGGTTCTTGTAGGGTTTATAGAATGGGAGAAAAATCTTGGTGATGAGAATAGTAATAAGAATTGTGATGAAAAGAAAAATATAATCCATGAATCCTTTCTTCTTCTTTATTTTCTCTACTCTAATTATTTGTGTGTGTTTATGTTTCTCCCTTCGTCTATAAATAGAAGAAATGCTATCTATCATATACGTATATGCTAAATTTTCTATTTATCGTACTGATCTGATTATTCTGAACAATAGCCATACATAAGTTTGTATTGCTTAACCACTCATGTCTCTTTCAAATCATAAAATCCAAAAAAATTGTTGGAAGTTCTCTCTCAAGTACTATTTATAGTCGCAATTCTTAGATTTTATTCCACTATCGTGTTTACATATTAATAAACCACCAAAACGTGACAGCATGCATCGGTATAAAACAAAAAGAAACATGGCATCCAAGCGGTTCGTGATCCATGCCCTTTGTTTACGATGTACATGATAAACGACGAATATCTATAAACAGATTATTATGTAAACACATTTAAAAGGTAAATGAGATAATTCTGCTTCTAGAAATCTACCCGTTCATATTTGATATGTTGAAAGTTGATATCTAAGCAGAAATCTTAATTTAGCAAAAAAATAAAAATAAATTGAAAAACAATGACTCAAAACGTAGTCAATTCACAATGAACATAAATACACGTTAATTATACCACTTTACCGACAACAGCCCGTGCTTTGCACATGGCTCGCAACGGGATAGCTTTAGGCATAGTGAGCCCTTTGTCTTCAACCATATCTACAAGTTCTTCACCAACTCTCTCCCACTCGAAGCACTGAATCAAGCACCCAAGAGCCAAGGTCACTAACCGCTTCCCAAGCTCGGCTCCAGGACAAGCTCGTCGTCCCTTCCCAAACGGCATTAGCTTTTGAGCCTCTCCTTCTTTCTCGAATCTCTCCGGCTTGAACGTCTCTGGCTCTTCCCATAAACTTGGATCTCTATGCATAGCCCATGCATTGGTTAACAACATCGTGTCACGTGGCATATCATATCCCGCCACTTTACAGTCACCTGATGAGAAGTGAGGGAGTAATAGTGGAACCGCAGGATACAAACGTAGTGTTTCAGACACGATGTTTTGGAGATAAGGAAGATTTACAATGTCTGATTCGTCCATTAACCGGTCTAAACCGACTTTTTCATCGATCTCGGCTCTTGCTTTCTTAAGTATTTCAGGATGGTTCAACACATTCGACATTGCCCATTCTAACGTCACTCCTGACGTGTCTGTCCCTGCTACTACCAGAGCCTACACATATATATGTAAATAATAAGTAAACTATCTTAATGTATATAAGTATAATATTAGTTAATAATGTGAGTACTTACGATTATGATTCCTTTGATGAGGACATCAGTATAATAATCAGGTTGTGTTTCTTGGAGAGAGAGCAAGTGATTAATCAAAGTTTGACCTTTTTCTTTCTCTGCACGTTTCTCATCCACCAGTCTTTGCAAGAATCCATCAAATCGCTTACCCAAAATTTTGGCCTGTTTCTCAAAATTTGTGGACCATCGTACGATTGGAAGATAGTCGGCCAAATTTCCAGCACTGGCTCCGGCCACCGCCTCCGATATAAGTTTCCTCATGAGTTTGGCTTCGTTGTTGTCTTCTGTGACGTCGCCACCGTAATATCGCTTTCCGGCTATCATCATAATGATGTTGTTGAATGCCAAGTTGGCTAATAATGATTTCATCTCCACTTCAGCAAATCCCTACCAAACAATTACCGATTTAGTTATATTAAATTGATTAGCTACGTACGTCAAAAATTATTATTGACTAAAATATTATAGCTATTTGAAATCTGAAAAAGCAAATTACCAAAAAATAAGCCAAACAATAAGAAAAAAGAACTAGATAAGCAAATACATTACGTAAGAAACAAATAACAACATTAATTGGTTAAAGTTGGAAACATTAATTAACAACACAAAAAAAAAATCGAAAAAATTATTGTAGTTCTAAGCGGATATATTGGACCAGCATGTTGACATATAATAGTATAAGGTGAGAACGTAGACCAATTCAATAACACAAGTTGTAAATGAAGAATTTGCTATGCTGCCAAGATAAATAAAATAAAATAATGTCTTACGTGTAAGGAGTTTTTGGAGAGGTGTGTTATGAGCCGTCGGATCTCGTCTTTGCGGATGGACATAAAGGTACTGATCCTATGAGACGAGAATATCTCGACGGCGGCGATACGGCGAAGATTCCTCCAGTGGTCGCCGTAAGATGATGAAATCATATTGGTGGAGTCGTAGCCGACGTGTTCGCCCATGATCATGTAGGGACGGTTCGCAAGAACGACGTCGTTTGTGGTGAAGCATTCTTCGGCTATGGAATGCGAGGAGATGACGTAAACGAGGCGGTTTCCGAAGCGGAGGTGGAAGATCGGAGCGTTTCCGAGGGATTGAGAGAGTGACAAGAGTGTTCGGTGGAGCGGTTGCTTGAGGAGGTGGAGATGACCGATTACCGGTAAAGAGTAAGCCGGAGAAGGAGGAAGATTAGGTTTCCGGCTTAATTTTGTGAACAAGAATTTGACAGAGATAAGGAGAAAGACAAAAGAGAGAAGGAATATTCGGGAGAAGTCCATTTTCCTTGTTGATTGCTTTATTTGTTTTATGTTCGTCTTTCTTTTCTGTATTTATTGTGTGTGGGAAATGGACCATATGGGGGACTTTGTGGTCTTAAAATAAAAAGGAAAAATGAATTGACTCTTACCTAAAAAAAAGCTGTTCGCTGTTTTAATAAATCACAGTGTACACACTTATATAGAAGAGAGACTAATTAATCTAGTTTTCTAATCCAATGAGAATACATACAATATTTACGTTATTCTTAATATCTTTTTTATTCTTTTAAAAATATAATATTTTAGAAAGCATTAAAATAACTGATTGGTGCTAGTCGATCGAGTATCGATTGGGGAGAGAATACAATTTTATTTCGGATTATTTTTCTTTCAAAATATCATATATTACAGTAGGTAGTTTGTCTTGAGCGATAAATTAAAACTAGAGCACTCACTGTCACTTCATGTATTATTGGAGTAGTGTGATGTAATATTTTATATTTGGACGGAGTTGTCTTTGACCCTTTTTCACACCGGTTTCATCGGAGGGAAGCCACGTGCCTTGCACATGACTCGCAACGGAATAGCTTTAGGCATAGTGACCCCATTGCCTTCGGTCATGTCCACAAGCTCTTCACCAACTCTCTCCCACTCGAAGCACTGAATCAAACACCCGAGAGCCAGGCTCACTAACCGCTTCCCAAGCTCTGCTCCAGGACAAGCTCGTCGTCCCATCCCAAACGGTAATAGCTTTTGAGCATCTTCTTCCACTTTCTCGAATCTCTCCGGCTTGAACCTCTCTGGCTCGTCCCACAGCTCCGGATCTCTGTGCATGGCCCATGCGTTCGTCAACAAGATCGTGCCACGCGGCATGTCGTATCCGGCCACTTTACAATCTTCCGATGAGAAATGAGGGAGTAGCAGAGGCGCCGCAGGGTACAAACGTAGCGTTTCGGACACGATGTTTTGGAGATAAGGAAGTTTTACAATGTCTGATTCGTCGATTAACCGGTCTAAACCGATTTTCTCCTCGATTTCGGCTCTTGCTTTCTTAAGTATCTCTGGATGGTTCAACAAACTCGACATCGCCCACTCTAACGTCACTCCTGACGTGTCTGTCCCAGCGATTACCAGAGCCTGTATATATATAACTGAATAAATTAGTAAACTCTTGATACCCAAGTATAGAAAGTTCTTCAAATATATATATGTACGTACGAGTATGATTCCTTTGATGATGACGTCAGTATAATACTCAGGTTGGGTTTCTTGAAGAGAAAGTAATTGATGGATCAAAGTTTGACCATGTTTTTTCTCGGCACGTTTCTCATCAACTAGTTTTTGCAAGAATCCATCAAACCGTTTCCCCAAATTTTTGGCACGTTTCTCAAAACCTGTGATCCAACCTAGGAACGGAAGATAGTCAGCTAGGTTTCCAGGACCGGTGCCAATCACCACCTCCGATATAAGTTCCCTTACGAGTTTGGCCTCGTCGTTGTCGTCGATGCCGCCACCGTAATATCGTTTTCCGGCTACCATCATGATGATGTTGTTGAATGCCAGGTTGGATAGTAATGATTTCATCTCCACTTCAACAAATCCCTGTGAGACGATCACCAATCGAATTTTGTAAAATTTCAATAGATACAAAAATCAAGTAACCCTAAACATACGTACATGTGGCGACTGAGAAGACTTTCGTGAGTCTATAGGTACTAGCTACCATCTATTTCGTTATAGATCATGCTTTCCATTTTTTTTTTCTTGTTTTATCTTTTTACTAAGTTAACCCTATTTTTAGTTTATTTTTACTCACTGTACCATAAGTAATAAATAACTAAATAAGTTGTATAAAACAGAAGGAATGAATATGCATGGAAGGCTAATCACATAATTAATCCTGATATTTAGATATGCACGGAACGGAAGGCTGGACAATACCTAATCACATGGACAGTAAGTCAGTGATATATATACGTAAGGTGACAAATACAACGGCACAAGCAGTAAAATAAAGACTTTGCTTTAGTGCTAAGTAAAGAAAATGTTTTACGTGTAAGGAGTTTTTGGAGAGGTGTGTAATGAGCCGTCGGATCTCGTCTTTGCGGACAGACATAAAGGTGCTGATCCTATGAGACGATAATATCTCGACGGCGGCGATGCGGCGGAGGTTTCTCCAGTGGTCGCCGTAAGGTGCTCCTATCATGATGGTGGAGTTGTAGCCGACGTGTTCGCCCATGATAAGCGCAGGACGGTTCGCAAGAATGGCGTCGTTTGTGGTGAAGCATTCTTCGGCTATGGTATGTGAGGAGATAACGTAAACGAGGCGGCTTCCGAGGCGGAGGCGGAAGATGGGAGCATTCCCGAGAGATCGAGAGAGTGAGATGAATGTTTTGTGGATCGGGTTCTTGAGGAGGTGGAGGTGGCCGATAACCGGTAAAGAGTAGGCCGGAGAAGGAGGAAGATTGAGTTTCCGGTTGGATCTTGTGAACAAGAACTTGATAGAGATAATGAGAAAGAGAGAGGCGAGAAGTAAACTTTGAGTGAAGTCCATTTTTGTTTTTCCAAGAATGATGGGCGAGAGCAAACATATTTATATCCGAAAATGTGGTATACGATCTCACCACTCCCATTTTGACTAGTCTAAATGATCGCTTATTTTAGACAGTTAAAAAATTTGGTGAGTAGACTACAGATTATACTCATCTTGGAAAAATCAACCCGTTTTGAAATGATATCATATTTTAAACAATTAGTCAAATTTATATCATATCTCAGACGATTACAAAATTTGGAGAATAGACTACTCAACCAATTATACTTACCATAAAAAAAAACTAATCAAATGTTAAAACTTATACTCATGGAAAATGATATCATATTTTAAATAATTAGTCAAAATGATATCACATCTTAGACAATTACAATATTAACTCCACGATTATACTTAGCAAAAAAAAAACAAAAACAAATATTAAAATCCTAATTTTTAATTATTATTATGCAGTTTGCTCAGTGCCTACGCATCGCCGTACGTAATATTGGAGGGGGTTGAAATATTATGCATGTATTACTGGAGAGGTTGATGTGAATTTTCAGTATAAAAAGGGGTTTTTGTGCACGTTTTAATCGAAGAGGTTGTTGATGTGAATTTTCAATGTAAAAAGGATTTAAATTATTCGCCTTTAAACGTTTTAAAGAACCTAAGAAAATAAATAAAACTCTCTGGCGGGCTCCGCAACAGAAATATTTAAAAAGAGTTCTTCTGATTCACAGCAACAACTTGACCAGCAAGAGCCCGTGCTCTGCACATGGCTCGCAGTGGTTTCTCTTTGGGCATTGTGATACCTTCCCCTTCCCTCATATCAATCTGCTCGACACCAACTCTCTCCCACTCAAAACACTGCACCAACGACCCAAGTGCCAAGCCCAATAACCGATGAGCAAGCCCATATCCGGGACAAGCCCGTCGTCCGAGCCCAAACGCCATAAGCTTTTGAGCTTCCCCTTCCTTTTCAAACCTCTCCGGTTTAAACATCTCTGGCTCTTCCCACAACTCTGGATCTCTGTGCATGGCCCACACGTTCATGGATAACATCGTCCCACGTGGCATATCGTAACCTCCTACTTCACAATCTTCTGATGACATGTGGGGGAGAATCAACGGGCCAGGAGGATAGAGACGTAACGTTTCATGTATAATATTTTGCAGGTAGGGAAGACTCGCAAGATCCGAATCATCTATTAACCGGTCCAAACCGATTTTATGTTCTATTTCGGTTCTTGCTTTCTGTAGTACCTCTTGATGGTTCAAGAGATTAGAAAATGCCCACTCTAATGTGATAGATATTGTCTCTGTCCCAGCAACTATCAAATCCTGCATATTACGTAAGCACATAGTGTTATATTCATTCATATAAGGTATACTTAATAATTAGTATAATTAATGACTGATGCTTACAAGGATGATTCCTTTGATGAGAACATCTGTGTAGCAATCAGGTTGAGTTTCTTGGAGAGAAAGCAAGTGGTTAATCATCGTTTCACTTTTCTCTTTCTCCGAACGTTTCTCATCGACAAGTTTTTGCAAGAATGCGTCGAAACGATGAGCCAAGTCTTTGATCCGTGTTTCGTGATTCGTGAACCAACGCAAAAACGGAATATAATCAACAGGGTTATTTCCACTATCGCCGGCCACAGCCTCAAACACCAATTGCCTCACGTGCTTGGACTCGTCTTCGTCCTCTGTTTCGTCACCGTAATATCGCTTCCCAGCTATTGTTCTGATTATGTTGTTGAATGACAAGTTTGTAAACAGTGATCTCATCTCCACCTCCACAAATCCCTGAAAATATATAGCTTATAAAGTTACAAATATTATTCATCAACATTAAAAGTAACTTAATATATAAAAACAGTATCTAGCATGCATTCTTATTAAAAACGCAGTAAAACTTGAATGCACTAATAAGTGTAGCTTCATGCTGAATTTATGCTGAATTTAGTGTAGCTTCAACTAATAAAAGATTAATTCCATGCATTTTGTATACGTGTAAGGAATATACATATATATGACTTATATGATTTAATTGATTAAAAAGGCGTACATGTGAGGAGTCTCGGTAGAGTCGTAATATCATCCGTCTGATCTCGTCTTTATGGATATTCAAAAACGTTTTGACCCCAAGAGACGAAAATATCTCAGAAGCGGTGATGCGACGGAGGTTTCGCCAGTGATCGCCGTAAGATGATCCGAGCATATCTGTAGCATTATATCCAAGATACTTGGTTATCATCACCTGAGGACGGTTCGCCAATACAACGTCGTTTTTGGTGAAACATTCCTCGGCGATGGCTCGTGAGGAGACGACGTACAGGTGACGGTGCCCTGCGCGGAGGTGGATGACTGGAGCATTTCCGAGGGACTGAGAGAAAGAAAGAAATTGCCGATGGAATGGTGGCTTAAGGAGGTGGAGGTGGCCGATCACCGGCAATGAGTACCCCGGAGACGGCGGCAAATTTAGCTTTGGCTTTGATTTTGTGAATACGAATATGATAGAGAGAAAAAGAAACATAGAGAGAAGTAATATTTGAAGATAGTCCATTTCTTGTCTTCTTGATGCTTGTTCTTGTTTCCTGATCGTATCTCTTATATGGAGTAATATATAGATCGTGTGTGGTATGGGGAGATGTCACTTATTGCAGTGCGGTGCTCTGACATACAGTGGAGTGACATTTAGTGCGGTGGGCTCAAGACGAGTTAATAACATTTTTTGGGCAAAAAAAATAATAGTATTATTATTCTTTCAATAACTGTTTTTCAAAATATAAAATAATTATAAAATAAACTTTGAAAATGATGATAAAACGCAATGATATCCACCAATTTCTGTAAAAAACGAAATTTTAAAATAAATGAAGAAAAAACGCTATTATAATGTAAAAGAAAATTTTGATGACATTCATATAAACAAGGAACTAGACAACACTATTAAAAGAGGACCGAAACACACCAACGCATAATTTTTGTGTCAATGCCATTTAAACAAGAAAACAAATACATTAAAAAGATTACATCAGTTTATCAACAATGGAGCGTGTTCTACACATGGCTCGCAAGGGCAATGCTTTAGGCAACGTGGCTCCTTTGTCTTCCCTCATGTCCACAAGTTCCTCACCAACTCTTTCCCACTCGAAACACTGAACCAAAGACCCGAGAGCCAAGCTCACGAACCGTTGAGCAAGTCCAGCTCCAGGACAAGCTCTTCGTCCCATCCCAAATGGCAGTAGCTTCTCAGCCTCTCCTTCTCTCTCGAATCTTTCTGGCTTGAACATCTCCGGATCCTCCCATAGCTTTGGATCTCTATGCATAGCCCATGCATTGACCAATACGATAGTTCCACTTGGCACATCATAGCCTCCCACTTTACAATCTTCCGATGACAAATGAGGCAGTAGTAACGGAACCGCAGGATACAAACGTAGTGTTTCCCTCACAATGTTTTGGAGATAAGGAAGATTCGCAATGTCCGGTTCGTCTACTAACCGGTCTAAACCGATTTTCTCATCGATTTCGATTCTCGCCTTCTTAAGTATTTCTGGATGGTTTACCAAATTAGACATTGCCCATTCTATCGTCACCGATGACGTATCTGTCCCAGCAATTATCAGAGTCTGTGCATAATTTACTGGTTATTAATAAACTTTATGTATATATATAATTGCATATTGATTGATTGATACTTACGAGTATGATTCCTTTGATGAGGACATCGTTATAGTAATCTGGTTGGCTTTCTTGGAGAGAAAGCAAGCGATCGATCAAAGTTTGACCTTTTTCTTTCTCTGCACGTTTCTCATCTACCAGTCTCTGCAAAAACGCATCGAACCGATTCCCCAAATTCTTGATTCGTTTTTCAAAGTTCGTGACCCAACGCAAGATCGGAAGATAGTCAGCTGGGTTTCCAGCACCGGCGCTGGTCACCGCCTCCGACACAAGCTGCCTCACGAGTTTAGACTCGTCGTTGTCCTCGCCGTAGAAACGCTTACCGGCCACCATTCTGATGACGTTGTTGGATGCCAAATCGGTTAACAATGATTTCATCTCCACCTCCACAAATCCCTGAGCGTACCAATACAATTTAGGAGTAAAAGTTGCTAAGAATATAAACAAGATAAAACATTTGATTGTGCTTAGAGCAATTCTCAAAAATACCACAAAGATAAGTTTTGTTCCAAAATTATCATCCTTAGTTTTATTTTCCAGAAATACCACAAAAACTGGTCAAATATTCGATTGAGTTTAGTGGTATATTAAAGTATTTCTCTTGTATTTATATATGAATATATGTTTGTGTTAATATGTTCAAAAATAATGCAGAGTATTTTGAACTATTAAATCGTGGTCATATTTTATTGAAATAAAACTAGACGTTAGCAACGTGAAAGACGTGAATAAGGACAAAAACATCAATTTTTAAAAGATAAGAGAGGAGGTGATACGTGTAAGGAGTCTCGGGAAAGACGTGAGATGAGTCGTCGGATCTCGTCTTTACGGATATACAAAAACGAATTAAGTCTTTGAGTCGAGAAGATCTCGACGGCGGCGATGCGGCGGAGATTCCTCCAGTGATCGCCGTAAGATGCTGAGATTAAGTGGGTGGCGTTGTAGCCGACGAGCTTGCTCACGATGAACTTGGGACGGTCCGCAAGAACGACGTCGTTCGTGGTGAAACATTCCTCGACGATGGCAGGTGAGGAGATAACATAGATAAGGCGGTTTCCGAGGCGGAGATGGAAGATCGGAGCATTTCCGATGGATTGGGAGAGGGAAAGGAATGTTCTGTGGAGCGGTGGCTTGAGTAGGTGGAGGTGACCGATCAACGGCAAAGAGATCGCCGGAGACGGCGGAAGGTTCAGTTTCCGTTTGGATCTTGTGAGCAAGAATCTGGCTGAGATGAAAAGAAAGAGAGAAGAGAGGATTAGAATTTGGATGAAGTCCATTTTTTGTCTGTTTGCTTGTTTGTGGCTTCTTCTTTACTCTTGAGTCTCTTTATTTTGTAATTGTTGTTTTCTTGGAGATGATTCATGCGGTCTATTTAGATAACTATAAGGTAGGAAATCATATGATATTTAAATATGGGTGAATTAGGTGAATATTCATATCTGATTCTAGTATTATTAAAAAAATGAAAAAAAAAAATGTATAGCTAAGAAACAATAAAAATATACTTTCCCATCTTAATCAAAACGATCTTGGACGGATTGTCATTTAGGCATTAACGTGTTTTATGCTATACAAGTCATTCATAAAAACTAAACAAACATAACAAAACAATTGGATTAGTACTTATGTACAAGAGGATAGACGCTTGGTCAAAATGGAAAAGTTTGTTTCGGAAAAAAAAAAAAAAAAAAAAAAACATCATCACTTACGTATGCATTGAGAAAATTTAGATAACACATATCTTACAGACATAACCGTTGCCCAAACATATATTGGCACTTACTATAAATATCAGCCTAAACTCAGGTTGAGTGGTGGAGAATTTGACCAACTAAGGCGCGTGCTCTGCACATGGCTTCCAAAGGCTTGGCTTTAGGCATTGTGACGCCTCCAACTTCACTCATATCAATTTCTTCTTCTCCAACTCTCTGCCATTCAAAACATTGAATCAAAGACCCTAGAGTCAAGCTCACTAGCAGTTGAGCCAATCCGGAACCAGGACACGCCCTTCTTCCTAACCCGAACGTCATCAGCTTCTGAGCCGCTCCTTCTTTCTGGAACCTCTCTGGTTTGAAACTCCCCGGATCATCCCACACCCGAGGGTCTCTGTGTATGGCCCACAGGTTCACCAATAACATAGTGCCGCGTGGCATATCGTAACCCCCTACTTTGCAATCTTCTGACGCGACGTGAGGGACCATCAACGGACCCGCAGGGTAAAGCCGAAACGTTTCAGACACAATGTTCTGAAGATAAGGAAGATCTGAAATGTCTGACTCCTCCACATGCCTGTCTAAACCAATCTTATTGTCCATTTCTTCTCTTGCCTTGTTCATTACCTCTGGATTGTTCAACAAGCTCGACATTGCCCATTCCAATGTTACCGCTGATGTATCAGTCCCCGCCAATATCAAAGACTACACATTCAATGTGACAGAAACGAACTTCAAATGTTTTTGTTTTGTTTTTTTCCAACAATTTTAAGAAGAAATATTGTTCTCGGTTACTTACTTGTATGGTTCCTTTGATTGTGCGGTCACTATAGTAATCAGGTTGTGATTCTTGCAGAGAAAGCAAGTGATCGACCATCGTGTTCCCTTTCTCTTTAGCTGCTCGTTTCTCATCGACCAGTTCTTGCAAGAACTCATCAAGCCTACATGCCAGCTTCTTTATCCGTTTCTCGATATCCGTGACCCAACGCAGGACTGGTAGATAATCAACAACGTTCCCAGCGCCAAAACTACTCATCGCCTCCGCTATAAGCAGCCTGACGCGTCTCGCCTCCGAGTCTTCTTCTGCGCCGTCTCCGTAGTAACGTTTTCCGGCCACCATTCTGAGGATGTTGTTGAATGTTAAGTCAGATAACATTGATCTCATATCCACCTTCGCAAATTCCTGCAAAAATTATTACATAAAAATCATATGTTAAATCAATGACACAATCTAGAAAACTTAACCTATAAACAGAGATGACTAGATATATATATATATCATTCAATAAACAGTTTATTTATTTATGAACAGCAAACTTTCATACTAAATTTGTAATTAAGATCTAAATATCCTCTGTTTCAATGATTGTCACACTTGCATATAAATTGTGATTCCTTTCAAATTTGACATTTTTTTTGCGGGAGATTATTGTCTTTTAAACAGTAGTGATTGAGTTTGGTGGAACAAAGAGCACACTTACGTGAGACGAGTTCCGTGAGAGACGAACTATAAGCCGCCGGATCTCGTCTCGGCGGATAGAGGCAAAGCTATTGATCCGTTGAGCTGAGAATATCTCGATGGCGCCGATGCGGCGGAGATTTCTCCAGTGTTCGCCATACGAAGCTGAGACCACGGTTGTGTAGCCGTATGAGATGTGCTTTGCAGCGATGGAGGTAGGCCGGTTCGCGAGCACGATGTCGTTCTTCGTGAAGCATTCCTCTGCAATTGAGTGTGAAGAGACAACGAAAACGAGTCTGTTTCCAAAACGGAGGGAGAAGACCGGAGCGTCGCCTAGGGATTGAGAGACGGAGAGGAAGAAACGGTGGAGCGGCCGCTTGAGAAGGCGGAGGTGACCGATAATCGGAAGCGCAGAGGCCGGAGACGGAGGGAGATTAGGCTTTCGCTTGATTCTTCTTCCGATGAAGATTGTGAGAGAGAGAAAGAGGAAGAAGAACGTGATAATTAGTGCTTGAGCTTCCATTGTTTATGATTTCTTCTTTCCAACAACTCACAGAGTTTATAGAGGAAGAAGATGTGGTTCAGAATCTGCTTCAATGATTAGAGTAGTAAACTAATCATCAATATCAACATGGAAATAAATCTTTATTATTACATAGAGACACACATTTATTATTGACATGTCCATTTTGCCTTACCTAATTACCTAATTAAAAGCATATAATATAGACATTACTCCTTACTAAAAGAGTAAAGTCAAGCATTACTCATGGAAGATTTGACCGATAGAGGCCACGTGCTCTGCACATGGCTTCCAAAGGCTTGGCTTTAGTCATTGTGACTCCTTTGCCTTCACTCATATCAACTTCTTCTTCTCCAATCCTCTCCCACTCCAAACACTGAATCAACGAAGCAAGAGTCAGGTTCATCAGCCGATGAGCCAGTCCAGAGCCAGGACAAGCCCTTCTTCCCAACCCAAACGCCATTAGCTTATTAGCCTCTCCTTCTTTCTCAAACCTCTCTGGTTTGAATGTCAATGGATCATCCCATAGCTTAGGATCTCTGTGTATAGCCCACGCGTTGGTCAAGAGTATAGTCCCACGTGGCATATCGTATCCTGAAACCTTACAATCTTCCGATGCCATGTGAGGAAGCAGCATTGGAACCGCAGGGTAAAGCCGTAACGTTTCAGACACAATGTTCTGAAGATAAGGCAGATTTGATATGTCTGATTCCTCCACAAGCCTCTCCAAACCAATCTTCCTATCGATTTCTTCTCTCGCCTTCTTCAATACCTCCGGATGATTCAAAAGGTTCGACAATGCCCATTCTAACGTAACCGCTGATGTATCAGTCCCTGCTAATATGAGAGCCTGCAAAATTAACACATTCCAAACCAAAATGTGATCTAAAGAATTTGATTAAACCGAATCAGGAAGCTAAATGCCAAATTTTGGTTTACTTACGACCATGTTTCCTTTGATGATGCGATCTGTGAAGTAGTCAGGTTGTGATTCTTGCAGAGAAAGCAAGTGATCGATCATCGTGTTGCCCTTCTCTTGAGCTTCACGTTTCTCATCGACCAACCCTTGCAAGAACTCGTCGAGCCTACTCGCCAGCTTCTTGACACGTGTCTCGTAATCCGAAACCAAACGCAAGACAGGTAGATAATCGACAGCGTTTCCGGCGCCGGCGCTAGCTACAACATCCGCAATCAGCTGCCTGACTCGTTTAGACTCCGGATCCTCCTCCGAACCGTCGCCGTAGTAACGTTTTCCGGCCACCATTCTGATGATGTTGTTGAATGTTAAGTCGGAGAACATTGATTTCATCTCCACCTTTCCAAAATCCTGCAAATTGATTACACATCCCACAAAACAGAGGATCATCACAAAGTCCTAATTTTCGATTCCAAAATGGCATTTTTGGTGACAAAGCTAGATTTTAAGCTCACTTACTTGTGAAAAGTTTCGTGAGAGACGTAAAATTAGCCGCCGTATCTCGTCCTTACGGATAGAGAGAAAGCTGTTGAGGCGGTGATTGGAGAATATCTCGACGGAGCCGATGCGGCGGAGGTTGCGCCAGTGATCTCCATAAGGAGCAGCGATCACGGTTGTGTAATCGTACGCGACGTGTTTGGCGATGATGAACTTTGGCCGGTTCGCGAGTACGACGTCGTTCTTAGTGAAGCACTCCTCGGCGATCGAGTGCGACGAGTTGACGAAAACGAGTCTGTTCCCGAGTCGGAGAGAGAAGATCGGAGCATCGCCTAGTGATTGGGAGATTGAGTGGAAAGTGCGATAGATCGGCGGTTTGAGAAGGCGGAGGTGACCGATCACCGGTAACGCCCATGCCGGACTCGGAGGAAGGTTGGGCTTTCGCTTGAGTCTTCCGATCAAGAATCTGAGAGAGAGAACAATGAAGAGAACGGAGAAGAGTAAAGCTTTGGCTTCCATATTTGATCTTTTGCATGTTTTGGTGAGTGATGAAGAAGAAAGTTAAATAGATTTGGGGAAAACAAAACCAATTTTGATTTTAGCATTGACTATTTGACTCGTTGACCAAATATTTTTCTTCTCTAGATAATCAAATCATGACGAGGGAAATTTCAATTTTGATTCAATCTTTCCTGCTTATAAAGCCAAAGTCGTGGTCTTCACGGAAATTGGAAAATCATATCAACATCACATTTCACATAACGTGTAAAGAACTGTAAACATAGATACAAGTGTTCGACGAAATGTTCACTGTGTGTGTGTGGTCTTTCTTTTTACCAGAAATCGCCACAAGAACAAGAACCATCAACGAAATGATGGAACCTATTCCGATCTCTCATGACAATCCTCCGTCCTGTGATTCTCGATATCAGTTCGTCACTGTATGACAATCAGAACAAACTCGCAGGTTCTTGAATATCTTCAAGGGACTTCCAGGTTTAGTACTGATCAGTCCGTTAAGCAATCGCAAGCCTCTCGCTATGAACTTGCAGAGACTGCTCTTTCTCTGCCTCTTCAAGATCTTGCAAGACCGCGTCTGTATTTGGAACGTAGCCATGAGACTTCACCAGCTCGCTGATCTTTCTCAGCATTTCGTAGATTTCCTTGCATGACAAGTGTTCTCTATCTCCAGCTCGAAACTCATGAACTTTATCATCGATTTCTATAGTGCTAATCCCAGGCTCTTTCACTATTCCTTTCTCCTTCATCAAGCTCCTCACTTTCGCCACACCTTCATAATCATTCACCGATGCATATAAGCCCGAAACAACAACATAAATTCCTGAGTTTACAATGTTCTGTCCGATCAAATACTCTGCTATCTCCTTCCCTAACACAAAATCTCCATGAAGTTTACAACTTCCGAGAAGAGAACTCCAAATCACAGAATCAGCCTCCATTTTCATGTTCCTTATGATCTCGTAAGCTCGTTTTAACATCCCAGCACGGCCGAGCAAGCTAATCAAACATCCGTAATGCTCAATCTTCGGTTTAATCCCATACTCTTCTCTCATCGACTCAAACATTCTCAGTCCTTCTTTTACAAGTCCACCGTGAGCACAAGCCTGAAGCAATCCAATGAAAGTTATATCCGTTGGTTGCAACCCTTTGATCTCATCGAACAATCTCAACGCCTCTCGGCTATAACCGTGCATTGCATAACCGGAAATCATCGCATTCCACGCAACGATATCTTTCCTCGGAGTATCGTTAAACACTGAAACCGCCTCTTCCAAGTTCCCACATTTGCTATACATGTCAATCAAAGCCGTGCATACTCTAACATTGAGCCTGATGCGACGACTGTTCTTGATGTAAACATGGATCCAACGCCCGGATTCAAGCGCACCGATTTGGGAACAAGCAGAGAGAGTAGCCACAACGGTGATTTCATCGGGATTTGGTTTACTTTCGGTTAAGAGTTTCTGGAAAAGCGTCAGAGCTTCGTTTGGAAATCCGTGTTGAGCGTATCCGTCAATCATCACGTTCCAAGAGACAATGTCTCTCTCACGGATTCCGTCGAACAAAGCTCTCGCGGAATCGACGTTCCCTTGATTTGCGTAGCAGGTGATCATAGCCGTGGAAGAGACGAGGCTTCTCTCAGGCATTCTGTCGAACACTTTCTCGGCAGATATTACGTCTCCTCCTTTTGCGTAAACGTCGACGAGACCAGTCGCTACGTACGGGTCAAGCCCCAATCCGAGTTTGAGGATATGGGTATGGATCGCTTTGCCGGATTCGGTTGAGCATGATTTCAAAATTGACGAGAAAGTGAACTCGTTCGGGACGATTTCAGAAGAAAGCAATCGAATATAAAGCAGGAAAGCTTCGTCATGGAGGCCGTTAACGGAGACAGTGTTGATTGCGGCGGTGAAGAGGAACAAGTCTGGTGAAATAGTCTGGTGAAATAGAGCCAATGACTGGCGAATTTTGCCGTGGGAAGCGTATGCGCGGTGGAGCTTGAGGTTTAGAACTGGGTAACGATGGAGGACGATGTTATGACGGAGAATAGCCGCGTGGATTTGGAGGACTTCATTCACTGATACCGATTTGTCGATTAGAAATGCGAGTTTCTCCGCCGGATGAAGGCGGAATTCACCGGCGGTGGCGGTGGCGGTGGTGGTCAACTGTTTCTGCGGTAGTGACGTCGCGAGAAGTGGTGACGACGCCATTTTCAACAATTGGTATTTTTCGAATTTAATTATTTAATTAATGTTGCTTTTAAGTAATTCAGGCCCATAACCAAACAGAAAAGGCCCGTTAAATTTGATGTTCTATAGGCCCGGTATACATTAAATTTAAATGTAGGTTTATTACCCCGAATTACAATATATGTAGCACATGGAAAACTACGGGCTACAGAGATTAGGGTCGAGAGACACAGAAATCAAAGAAAGATTTTGGTCGAGACAAAGAGATGGAAGAACTTTGACAATATGTGTATGTGTAATTAAAGTAATAAATCAAGAAAAGTAAAAAAATCAACTGTAATTAAGAAAATGGAAAAAAAGAAGAGAGACAAAACCTAGAGTGAAGCGAAAAGAAAAAAGACAAAGAGGGAAAGAGACAAAAGGTGTAAGAGGAAGAAACATATTAATTGTGTTTAAAGAACTAAAGCTATGTCCTGGTCCGACTTTAGTCATGTGACGTTCCCGTCAGCTTCGTTTTTAATTTTTACTTTGTTTTACAACGCTGTTTTTAATTAAAGGAAATTATAAGAAACAATTTGAATACTTTCATTAGAACATACATTATAACACGTACGAGTGTAAGAGATAACAAAATTGATGTCAAATTATTTACAATCAAACAACAACAACAAGTAGAGAATATCAGAAAGAATTGAACATTGAAACTAGTGGACGTCTCCCGAAAACGAAAGCGACTGAACAGAAGTCGATAGTTGGATTTTGCTACGGCGTATTTTGTCGATCAACTTTTTTTCGGGGGTATCAACGTATAAATATTACGTATACGTATTAATTTGTTTAAGTTTCAATATCTTCATTCTTCACGGTCTCGAAACATGTACAATTCGCTTTCAATCCTGGATTATTTAATTGATAGATCGATTTTCTGATTTGCATATATCTTAATTTGATCATTAATACCGTATTCGAAGGGGTAACCTTTCGTGATTATACTTAGAATAGTAGATAATTTCATTCAAACATTTAAAGTCTTAGCCCTTTTCGTACACAGAACAAAAAAACATTTAGAATTTTGAAAACGGATAAAAATATCATTTATAGAAAATGGATTGTCGTTCAACGTTTTGTACTTTTGATCAATCCGATGTCATGGTTGATTTTTACATATTCATATATTTTGGAACATGTTTTTTAATGTATGATTAGTTGATATCATATATTTTTCAAAATCAATTAGATCTGAAGCCTCTGGTAAGTGAGAACTGCTTACGGGTTCGGTACTGACTAATTTTTGTCGGAATGAGGAAGTTTATCTAATACTATTTTATGGAGTTCAGACTATGCTTAATGGTGTATTAATAAAATAAATGTTTGAGAGAAAAACAACAACTTGATAACTGGCTGATGGATAACTATCAACTCCAAAGTTAAATTATAATTGTGTCCACGGAAAAAGACAGTAGAAATCTCTTTTTTTGTTTCTGTTTATACAGAAACACACATCAACGTTCATCCAACAATACGAGAAAGAAAAACAGAAATGACAGGACATTTGTAAAGAAAAACAACGACAGTGTTTGCCCATAAACTTATGCTTTTGTGTTTACGATCTCTCTGATCCCGAAACATGTACAATTGTTTGGTTAAAAATAACTCGTACTTTTGCCTTTTCTAAAATGCATTGTATGTTCGCTCTTTACTTTTATTGAAAAGCTAGATCATCTTGGTTTCAAAAAGTAAATTGAAACTTTAACCCAAAAAATAAATAAGAATCGTCTAAATTGTGAAAATAATAGTGACATATCAACGTAAAAGTGTGTCTACTTCTTTAAACAGAGAACTGTTCACATGCATGAAGTAAAGATATATACATACATAGATTGAATGGGACCATGTATGGCGACGTGCATGCATGTGCCATATAATCTATTATCTGTTCACAATGCACCAATTATTATGAGGATCGTATCTTTTTTGTTAAAATGAGGATTTTATTTTTACTAAGCAATGGATAGCTAAGGTTAGAGTCGTGTTTGATTTAAAACATTCGGTTCGGCAATTATTATCTTTTTCCACCTAATTGTTCGTTTTGTTTCCACTACGAAAACGTAAACACGTACGAGTACTGTATTGTTACAATATTTAGTGAATTTTATATTTTCCCACCTCGCGTGCCGTATATTTTGTTTTGTGTGTTGATACTTGACAATGCTGAATTGAAAAAACTAAGTGTTATATATGTATACGTAAAAACTTAAAGTTGTCGGTATTATTATGGAATGGTTGCTGTCAAAAAGGGTCACAAGTCTATATTATCCAAAGTTATCTTCTCCAATATCGTCAGCAATGTGACGCCATGCCTTCTTTGGATCTATATCTCTACTTTAGCATAGAATCGTGTTCTTTCTCTTATTTTTGTTCCCTATTGACATGTTGTTGAATTGGTCAAATTTCGTTGTTTTGTACGAAACGAAATACAGTTAATCAATGTATATTTATTTCATAACCAAGAGAATATTAGGCGAAAATTCAAACTATTCTTTAAAATACGTAAACCGCCAGTTGTTGAGAGAAAGACATATAAGAGAACGAAGTTCTGTTTCATGACGATTCGTTCGTAGAAAGCAAACTCGGATCAAAACACGCAAGAGTCAAGGTCCGATTCTTATTCCACGTTCTTGCTAACAACATTTTGAGGTGTTAATATATATTCTAATAATTCTCCCTTATATTTTAGTATATTATATTTCTCACTAAAAAAAAAGATACTAAAACAGAGTACTAATTAGGTTACACCTTTTTCATATAAAAATTGTTAGTTTACCAAAAATATCTCCAGAATTCATCCAATTAATATGACATTAACTATCCCAGTCATTCAACTATGGCGTCCAGTAAATGTATAGCTTGAATTGAATATGCGAGCTATGATTTTGATTTTCAAATTTGAGAAACTACATTTAGGGTTTAAAAAATGGCATCGTGGAAAAATATGAGTACCATTGCCTACCTTATTCAAGGATACGTTAACCACAGTCAACACGAGTACTGTATAATGTTGACTTTAATTATGGACTATTGACAATAAATTAACGTGTACGTATCTACCGAGTTACCGACTAATATAGACTACCCCTACAGTGTTATACGTACTTATGTTTATATGTTTTGTAATTTTATAATTATATATCTAGACATCCGATTGTCTTAAACGAAAAACATTGTAGTGGGAGAGTTGAGAGTTGGAACTCTGTCAATATATTAGTTTAAATAATGTGAAAGTTAGTTGAAGGTAAAAGAGTACATGTTAATTAATTGAATGCTAATTTATTGGGGACACGATTATTATATAGTGAGAAAATAATCAACCTTCGAAAAGTCTAATATTTCTACTATCGTAAAATTATCCTGATGGTAACTACAATTATATAATATTGGTAAGATAGTTGAAGTGACTATTCTAATGAATAATTTGTTCTCCAAAAGAAAACTTTGCTCCCGAATTGTCTAATCAGAGATAATGCATGATCCGTGCGATTAGTCTCTTCCTAAAACAGTGACCATCTTCTTTTCATTTCGTTAGGTACTTGTTCATAAATTATTCCCTTCGGCTTTTAATCACACTATAATTATTGGGTAGTATTACTGTATTAGTACTTAGTATCCTTTTCTCAAGGCCCACATGTCGAGTGACCCATCGCCATGACCGAATCTGTATTATATCATGTATGCATTGTTAGAAAAGATTTTTTTTTTTTTGGGGTGTTTAACATAAATAATTTATTTAGCTGATGAGGCATTCGTTTTTAAAAAACATTCCGGTGTCCTATGGTGGCGAGCTAACAGATTATTTTAGATGAAACAGTGTTATATGTCTATAAATTTTGGTATCGGTCTATTTCAGTTTTGACAACTCATTATCCCAAAAAACAGTATTCTATTAAACACCAACATATATGCGTGATCTAGATCTGCAAACACAAAATTGAGCTAAGAACAGAAGTTATCGATAATCAGTTCAAAAAAACCTTGGGAAGATGGAAGTAGAAGATCAAAGTTTCGAAACCAAATGTATAACAAATCAAGTGATATTACTACAGTTGTTATTATATATATTTTCAGGAAAAAGGACAAAAACCGAGAAATTAAATGGAGCAAGTTGAGGAGGGTACAGCACGAACGACGATCATGAACTCAAATGAAATGTCCATAGATAATCAATGACTACAAAATATCTCATGTTTAAAATTATTATATTATATATACTGTTCACAAGTAAAATTCGCAACCCCATTCACACTATATAATGATTAAGAAAATCATCCTTATATAGTTGCCAGCTGACTTGAAAAAATGTACCAGTTTAATGGACAATTAATACTGGTTTAAAATTTATTTCAATGCAGACACGTGAATATTATATATACATCTTTCATAGGATTTGCAATTCCGGATTCACATCCGTCCTAGGAGGTTGTATGTGTGCACTGCTTACAACTAGTACTATTAAACAACTTAACACTACGTACGATTACGATAATGTATATGAGCTCTATAATGATGAGCGTTAAACTGAGCAGAGAGAAGATGAATGTTTATTTATGTATATTTTGTATTATAGGTGTATCTAATAGTGATCAACCTAAACTCCAATTCGATCTTAAATTCTAGCTAAAAAGTGGAGCAAAATATCAACATATTTAAAATAAATTTAAAAAAAAAAAAAAAAAAACTTATTTATATAGAGCAATGATATTAGCACTAAGTAACATAAAGTCATAAACTAAACATTACTTTGCGTCATAGGTTATCAAATTGCCACCAAAACCAACAACATGATCCCTAAGCTACATATTACTTAATTATCCTACTTAAAGAAAATATTAATCACGTTTAATTAAAGTCACTCCGTTATTAGCGTTATAAGCAAAGCTTATTAGCATTTGACCGTCTTGATCGACGACCGAACAAAGAAAGAGTCACAAGAAAAACGAGCCACGTAAGTCCGTAATGACGCCTGTGACTAATAAGACAAGAACCCAAACATCAGTAAACGCATACGTGGCAGAGACATGTGGGTCCCTTATGTCTACAGAAACAGCTTATTTGTCGACTGTACCTTTTGTCCCCCGTCAGGGCTACAAACGGAGATCAAGTCAAAAATCTAACCAAAAGTACTCTCGGGCCCACACGTATAACCACGTGGACACACTGACGTGGCACTCCCGCTTCTATAAATACAACCCACTCTTCGCCGAGTTATCCTCATCAAACGAGTAAAGCATTTGCTAAATTAAACACACTTTCTTAAAGAAAAACATTCGATCAATCATGGCCGTTGATTCTCCTCTTCAATCTCGAATGTCTTCACCGACGACCTCTGAGAAAGACGTGAAGGCTCTCAAGTTCATCGAGGAAATGACTCGGAACCCTGACTCGGTTCAGGAGAAGGTTCTTGGAGAGATATTGACTCGTAACTCCGATACCGAATATCTGAAAAGGTTCGATCTTAATGGCTCCATTGACCGGAAAACATTCAAGGCCAAAGTTCCGGTGGTTACCTACGAGGATTTGAAGCTGGAGATCCAACGTATCTCTAACGGTGATCGTTCTCCGATCTTGTCTTCTCACCCCATCACCGAGTTTCTCACAAGGTAAGTCAACTTCATCAATAATTGATATGGTAATATAAAACTTTAATTAAAAACAATTATAGTTGACCGTAATTGATTAGTATTTTTATTTTATAATTGTTGTATTTGCAGCTCTGGGACATCTGCTGGTGAAAGAAAACTAATGCCGACAATTGAAGAAGACTTGGAACGACGTCAGCTTTTATACAGTCTTCTCATGCCTGTGATGAATCTGTTAGTATATATACTTCAGTTGGTTAATTACTTATATTTTTAAAAAAAATTGAACGATTTTTTAAATTAACCAATTTATGTTTTTTTTAATATTGCAGCTACGTGCCTGGATTAGACAAAGGCAAAGGTTTATACTTCTTGTTCGTGAAGTCAGAGTCTAAGACGTCGGGTGGGTTACCGGCTCGTCCGGTTCTCACGAGTTACTACAAAAGCGACCACTTCAGGAGACGCCCGTACGATCCGTACAATGTCTACACTAGTCCTAACGAAGCTATCCTCTGCTCCGACTCGTCCCAAAGCATGTATGCTCAAATGCTATGTGGTCTCTTGATGCGCCACGATGTCCTACGTCTCGGTGCGGTCTTCGCCTCCGGTCTTCTCCGTGCCATAAACTTCCTCCAGAACAATTGGAAGGAACTTGCTAAAGACATCTCAACCGGAACCCTAAGTTCAAGAATCTTCGACCCTGCTATCAAGAACCGCATGTCAAAGATTATGACCAAACCAAATCAAGAACTAGCTGAGTTTTTGATCGAGGTTTGTTCACAAGAGAACTGGGAAGCGATCATCACCAAGATTTGGCCTAACACGAAGTACCTCGACGTGATTGTTACCGGAGCGATGGCTCAGTATATCCCGACGTTGGAGTACTACAGCGGCGGATTACCGATGGCTTGCACGATGTATGCTTCTTCTGAAAGTTACTTCGGGATTAACCTAAAACCGATGTGTAAGCCCTCGGAGGTTTCTTACACAATCATGCCCAACATGGCCTATTTCGAATTCATCCCGCATACTCACGATGTGGCCGAAGCATCAGTAGACGAAAAATCACTTGTGGAGCTGGCCGATGTGGAGGTCGGGAAAGAGTACGAGCTCGTGATCACGACCTACGCCGGACTCAACCGTTATAGAGTCGGCGATGTTCTCCGTGTCACCGGCTTCCATAATTCCGCTCCGCAGTTCAAATTTATAAGGAGAAAGAACGTTTTGCTAAGCATTGAATCCGACAAAACCGACGAGGCTGAGCTACAAAAGGCGGTGGAGAATGCGTCAAGGTTGCTTGCGGAGAAAGGAACGCGAGTTGTCGAGTACACGAGCTACGCGGATACGAAGACCATACCGGGTCACTACGTTATCTACTGGGAGCTGCTTGGTAGAGACCAAACCAACACTCTTCCTAGTGATGAGGTCATGGCTAAGTGCTGTTTGGAGATGGAGGAATCGCTGAACACGGTTTATCGACAAAGCCGTGTCGCGGATAAATCCATTGGCCCGTTGGAGATACGTGTGGTGCAGAACGGTACGTTTGAAGAGCTCATGGACTACGCAATCTCGAGAGGTGCGTCGATTAATCAGTATAAGGTACCAAGGTGCGTGAGCTTCACGCCGATCATGGAGCTACTTGACTCTAGGGTCGTGTCTACTCATTTCAGCCCTTCTGCGCCACATTGGTCGCCTGAGCGACGTCGTTAGATGAGACTTTCGTAACGTAATGCGGTGACGCTTTAGCAGAAAGCTCTGTTTCTGACTCTTAAGACTCTTGTGTTAGTTTTATTATTGTGTGGCTTTGTTTAGGGTTTGTGAATCGTACAATAAAAGTTTGAAGTACGTACTCTTGTTTTTCCCTCTCTCTCTCTATTGTCGGAATACATAGCTTAGTTAGTGTTATTAAGCGATATACAATATTTAAAGACTGCAGATTGCAAAACCCAAGCCCCTAAACCAATACATAGCTTAATAGTTATGCCATTTGACTATGTTTGGTCCAGAACCCAAGCCCTACTTTACCTTCCATCTGATAATTTGAAACTAAAAGATCACGGTGATATTACATGGATTTTGCTGAGAATCAAACAAACCCAAAATGTTATTGTAGACTTTGTAGTATTGGAAGCTTTATATACAGCCCAGTAATGCAATGGCCCATTCCGGGTTAAAGCCTAATATGAGTGAGGTGTTTATTTAGGACTACTATATTCAAAGTAAATTGTTATATTGTTAACTAGCCGTATAGGAGATGATAACCCCAAATATATTTTTTGCAAATCAAGGAATTCTTCACCAACCAACTTTAGGTGACTTTCTGATTGATTAAATGTTATTATATTGTTTTGAGTTGTGGACCACAGTCACTTGCATATAGCTTTTTCTTATAGGTCTTTGAGAAATGGTCAATTATATATAGTTGCATGCATTATCTCTTTGAGTAAATTCCAAAACAGCTGCCGCAAAAAAAAAAAGTTCCAAACAGCTAAACAATATGATCATATTTAGAAAAATTGAAGAGTTAGATTTTTATATATTTGGTCAAGAATTAGTTTGAAACTAGCAAATTTGTTTTATTTACATAAAGAGAAACTTTTTATCTTTATTATATTATTAATTGAGAAGTACATTCTAATGTTTGGATACAAAAATAAGAGAAAAATCTATTTGGATAGAAGAATAAATGGAAAAAAAATTGTTTGGATACAAGAATAATAACTTAAAACAAACCGATGGTTTAGAAAACTTCCGTTTTCCAGCTCTTAAAAAATCTGCAAAAAAAAAAATTAACATAATCCATCAATAATATCAAATCAAAGAATATTATCGGATGATATTTGCAAAATTTCCAATAGTGAAATAGAATTAAGTCTAATTTAAATCAAATTGTGGATTTCTGTTCGGGTTTTATTTGAAATTTTTTGATCGGTTTGGGTTCGAGTTTTTTTTTTGTTAGTTTAGGGTTTTCCGGATTTTTTTGGATTTCGGGTTTTCGGGTTTAGACATATTAAAAAAGTTTGGGTATTTCAAAAATTTATTAGGGTTTTTAGGTCGGGTTCGGGTGAAAAAATTTCGAGTTTAATTTTATTCAGTTAAGAGTTTTCAGGATTTTTTAGGTTTCGGGTTTCAGGTTTGGACATTAAAAAGTTTTGGGTTTCTACAAATTTTGATTAGGGTTTTTGGGTCAGACTCGGATTTAGGATTTAGATTTTCTACACAAAACCGCAACCTCACACCGCGTGTTTGCGTGGGTCCTCTACTAGAGTTGTATACATAAACGGAAAAACAAATACTCTTATCCGGAACTTGTATAGTTCTTGAGATGCAAATAAGTAGCAATCTCTTATGAAATAAATTAACTGTCAAATTTATGTATACGAATCAACACATACGCTAAGAGGATAACATCAACGTTATCGTTAACAAAACTAAGAGGAGCACAAATGTTTCGTGGAGCATCATAGCGAACAAAATTTTCTTTGATGACGACAAAGCAGAGGAACACCACTAACTAGATTAGATCCTGAATTTGTGTATAATATATTATTTGATAGATCTGAACTCATTTTTCTTTCTCATGATCTGGTCTAATCTTTTGGACGCGATGTGAAATACTGATTTTATAAGTTTGACCATAAGACAAACAATATTATATTTGTTTATCGCACCTACTCCCCCATTAACATGTAATCTGAGTCGGCTCAACATTAATTATTACTTCTTTTTTAGTATTTTACTAAAACAATTTTACTTTTCAAATTTTTATTTTTCTAAGAAAAATCCAAATTACTTGAGATTTTCTTTTGTTTCTCCCTTCGTTACTCACTAATTTTGTTTCCTTTTCTTACAATTTGTACTTCTATAATAAAAGCTTTTATTATTGGACCCTTGATTCGACCCGAACTGTCGCACCTTGTGCTCTGTATATACTATATAATATATATATATCAAGTTTTCAACCATTGCACTTTGAAAAAATGTGCTTATTAATCGTACCAAACAAACCCAACTGCTTCTTTTTTGTTCTTACACATTAAAACAAGACAAAAAAAGACTGAAATCCATGCATTCAATAATATAAGCCCCCACTGTCACTTTGTCTGTCTGATCTAATAACACCTTACGACGTCTTACAATAAATGGGAAATAAAATACATTAATCATTCCTCTATATAATTCCACTTTACAAATTATCTCAACGGCATCACGAACATAGATAGTCAAAGATGTTGTACTATGTGCTTCTTCTCCCTTTAGCTCTCTTTCTCCTGGCTTACAAATTCTTCTTCGCCTCCAAAACGCAGCGTTTCAACCTCCCTCCTTCTCCGCCTAACGCTCTCCCCATCCTCGGCCACCACCGTCTCCTCAAACCGCCGGTGCACCGTCTTTTCCAGCGCCTCTCTAAAACACACGGCCCAATATTCTCCCTCCGATTCGGCGCCCGCCGCACCGTCGTGATCAACTCCTCCTCACTCGCAACTGAATGCTTCACGGGCCAGAACGACATCGTTTTATCGAACCGGCCTCGTTTCTTAACCGCCAAGTACGTCGCTTACAACTACACGACCGTCGGCACAGCTCCTTACGGCGATCACTGGCGTAACCTCCGCCGCATTTGCTCCCTCGAGATCCTCTCCTCCAACCGTCTCACCAACTTCCTCCACATCCGCAGAGACGAGATCCACCGCATGCTCACGAGGCTCTCACGTGAGGTCCCCAACAAAGAGATCGAGCTGGAGCCACTTCTCTCCGATCTAACGTTCAACAACATAGTAAGAATGGTCACGGGGAAGAGATACTACGGAGACGAAGTCCACAACGAGGGAGAAGCGAATCAGTTCAAGAAACTCGTCGCCGATATCAACGACAGCAGCGGCGCGAGACATCCCGGAGATTACTTGCCGTTCTTGAAGATATTCGGAAGGAGCTTCGAGAAGAAAGTGAAAGCCGTTGGAGAAGCCATGGATGCGATCTTGCAGCGATTGCTTGAAGAGTGTAGGAGTGATAAAGACGGTAACACTATGGTCAATCATTTGCTCTCTCTCCAGCAACAAGAGCCAGAGTATTACACTGACGTCACTATCAAAGGCCTAATGCTGGTAAAAATTTCAAAAATTTCATCAAACTAAGTCATTTTTAAGATATAGTTTTCAAATTTCTTAAATTATTATGCGGGAAACAGGGGATGATGATCGCCGGAACAGACACATCGGCGGTGACGCTAGAGTGGGCGATGTCGTGTTTGCTGAATCACCCGGAGGCGTTGGAGAAAGCGAAGTTAGAGATCGACGAGAAGATCGGAGAAGATCGTTTGATCGACGAACCGGACATTGCAAATTTGCCTTACCTTCAGAACATAGTGTCGGAGACGTACCGGCTATACCCGGCTGCGCCGCTTCTTGTGCCGAGATCGCCGACGGAGGATATCAAAGTCGGAGGGTACGACGTGCCACGTGGAACGATGGTGATGGTGAACGCGTGGGCTATACACAGGGATCCGGATCTCTGGAGCGAACCGGAGAAGTTTAAACCGGAGAGGTTTGACGACGGAGGAGAAGACGTTCATAAGCTGATGCCGTTTGGGAATGGACGGAGATCGTGTCCCGGCGCCGGTTTAGGGCAGAGGATCGTGACGTTGGCGTTGGGGTCGTTGATTCAGTGCTTCGATTGGGAGAAGGTCAACGGCGATGAGATAGATATGACGGAGACTCCGGGGATGGCGATGCGTAAGAAAGTGCCTTTACGGGCCTTGTGTCGCTCTCGGCCCATTATGAATACACTTAAGGCCCATTTTGGGGCTTAGTTTTTGTAGTCATCTGTTTTAATGAATAAGCCTCGGCCCATTATGAATAAGTTGTCTCAAGACATATATAAGAGACAACTTGAAACATATAGTGAGCGTACCTTCAAAATAACGTAAAACTATTTTCTCTCCGAATGTGTCCAAGTCCCATTTTGATTGTCATGTGGCTATCGCAATATCACAACTGGTCCATACATAGCAACCCAAAATTCAATTCGGTTTGGATTTTCTAAGTTATTGAAGCCACGTGATTATACTCATCTTTCAATTTCCTTCCACAACTTCCCTTCTTCTTTCTAGTTTATATTTCCATCTAGCCCTGGGCATTTCGGGACGGGAATCCCGTTCCCACCCTTACCCGCTTAAAATTTCCCGAACTTTTCGGGAATGGGAATTTGCATTTTCCCGTTTGGGAACATTTATTTTATTCAAATGGGTAAGGGAAGGGTAAGGGATTTCCCGATTTTCCCGTTTATAAAATAAAAAATTGAAAATTAGATATTTTTTCTTAAATATCCCTATTTTTCCCATATTTTCCCGAATTTTCCCATAATTTTCTGTATTTTCTCATATTTTCCCGTATTTTTCCATATTTTCCCGTATTTTTCCCGTACTTTCCCATATTATCTTCAATTTTCCCGATTTATTAAGACTTCGGGTATTATTTTTTGATTCCCAAAATTCCCATTCCCTTCCCATTCCCGTGGTTTCCCGTCCCGTTATAATAAGGGAATGCTTCGGGAATCATATTTGGTTTCCCGAATTTCCCATTCCCGTCCCATACCCGTCAATTCCCGTCCCAAAACCCGAAATGCCGAGGCTATTTCCATCCACAACTTTCCCCTTCTTAAAAAGTGACTGACCTATCATATATGTCACATGGTCGGATTTCAATTTTTTTTTTTTTTTTTTTTTGGATTTCAAATTATTGTTTTGTTAAATTCTCAAATTCATTTGATCCACAGAATAAACAATGATTCAAAAACAAACAAAAGGAAGCGGACAACGTTTAAAGAATGAACAAGAACAAATTGAAAGGATATTTACTAATTTTCATAGTATTTATTGAAATTTAACAATGATAATATAAAAATTACATCATCTGCGTCGGTGGTAACCCTACACCAAAAATCGAAATCGATTTAGGAAAAGAAAGTAAAGAACAAAATTTAAAATTGTTAAAACGAAATTTTACACACAGAACTCGTTAGTTAATTAGGTCTACTGCATATTTCAAAACCTTTTCCAGTAAAATTATACACATAAAATCTTGTAACTTAAAAAATCAGACTTTTGTTTTCTGGTTTCTAAGTTGAGCAAAAGCTTTGCTGTCTTTTCATTTGTTTTTTCTTAAAAAATGGGGCCCTCTATAAAGTTGGGGGCCATTCATTTGCATCATATATAGACGTGCGACAGGTCCGGCTTGTTTCTTTGCTGTTTGTCAAACGGCATTTAAGCTAATTTCGAGTCGATGGGAGGCTATTTTGCCCATTATTTATAATTTGTAATGTTCTTAGCTATAGATGTTTATGATCCAAATTCTGTATTTTACTAGCTACATTTTGTGAATTCAATTGGTGGTGTTCAGTTAGAGTAGATGTCAATAATGGAGTACTATGTTATTAGTCACTGGAGAACTCGGACCCATCACTAAAGACAATTGTCGGACCAGCAATGGGCCAATAGATGCAAAAACTTTATCATTCCATCACGTGTGTACTATATAATAATACTTATTTCCATAAATAAAATAAAAAGAAAACAAACGGTATAATCATTTAAATAATGTTCCTTCCTATTTCTAATCAGTAATATTTTAAAAGGAAAGAACATCACCATCATCACACCGATATAATATCATAACACCGTATTCATGATAAGAGTAATCTCAGCCCCAAAAATTTGCACATGCATTAATCCCATCTCCGATCTGATATCTGGGAGTCCTGATTCCTTCAATCAAATTGTTTAGGATCCGTGATCGAGAGCAGAGACTGATTTGAAAACGAGGGACTCAATCCTTGAATCACCACCGTCGCGATGAGGCAAAAGCCCGAAGAAACAAAAAATTACTTGCATGATTCCAACGAGAAGGTTAGGCTTTCAAGCTTTAATGAATTCACCGTAACAGCTTTGAAAAACCTAATTAAAAAGTTGTCTTGTTCTGCAAGCATTTGTTTTCTCTTCTCTTGTCTTGCCCACATATGATAACATTGTATTTTAGTTACGAAATAAGTGTATTATCATATTGCGTCACTTAGAACATTTCAGCTTAAGGGTGTGAAGTGGAAACGACAGTATTTTAAAGAAGAAACCTTAGTAATTGTATGGAAACAATCAAAGTTGGAATGAATTATTGATCAAATATTCAAATTGATGTGATAAAATTTTCATTTTCAAATTAGAGGAAATTATTCAAGAACCTCGGTTTAGTAAACTTTCAATATTGGTGGAGTCTACATATAGTACATGATAGCTAGGGCTGTGGTTCACATCAATTTTGATGGGGTGTTCGCCTTTGCAATCGCACCCAACGGTTTTTCGGGGTATATGTTGTAATATAACACATGACTAAATGCTAGTTTCTAGTTGCGCTTCTGTCTTGATAGTATGTAGATTACTTCTATAAAATTAATCTAAATTATTTAAAAATGTATTATGTTTGTAGGCCAAACTTTTTTATCAAATTAATTTGTCTTTAGACTGAGCCCGGCCATGCATCACGAGTTTGTTATCCAACAATTTGTCTTCGGGTTGAGCTCGACCATGCATCACGTACTACGTAAAAATATGCTTATTATTTATCATACCAAACTTTTGTATACTTTTGTTGAGCTCGGCCTTGCATCACTAGTTTGTTATCCAACAATTTTCCACAGGGATACTTTTGTAAGCATTACACTTTGTAATAATATGCTTATTTACACCCGTACCAACTTTTTTTCCAATCCAACAATTTGTCCACGCTGAACAATTTTTCAATTCACGTGGAAAATAAAAATACACTATCAAAATTCATCTATATATATATCAAACAAAAAACTTAACAACATCACCAACAAACTTCTCAAAGAAAAGCAAAGATGTTGTACTATGTGATGATTATTCTCCCTCTAGCACTCTTTCTCTTGGCTTACAAATTCCTCTTTAGCTCCAAAACGCAGCGTTTCAACCTCCCTCCTTCCCCTCCTAACGCTCTCCCCATCCTCGGCCACCACCTTCTCTTGAAACCGCCGGTCCACCGTCTCTTCCACCGCCTCTCCAAAACACACGGCCCGATCTTCTCCCTCCGATTCGGCTCCCGTCGCGCCGTCGTGATATCCTCCTCCTCACTCACAGCGGAATGCTTCACGGGCCAAACTGATATCGTTTTAACGAACCGACCTTGTTTCCTCACCGCCAAGTACGTCGCTTACAACTACACAACCATCGGAACAGCTCCTTACGGTGCTCACTGGCGTAACCTCCGCCGCATCTGCTCCCTCGAGATCCTCTCCTCCGGCCGTCTCACCAACTTCCTCCACATCCGTAAAGATGAAATCCGCCGTATGATCACGAGACTCTCACGCGAGGTCGCCAACAAAGAGATCGAGCTGGAGCCCCTCTTGTCCGATCTAACGTTCAACAACATCGTGAGGATGGTTACAGGGAAGAGATATTACGGAGACGAAGTTCACAACGAGGAAGAAGCGAATATTTTCAAGAAACTCATCGCCGATGTTAACGATATCGGAGGCGCGAGACATCCCGGCGATTACTTGCCGTTCATGAAGATATTCGGAGGGGGCTTTGAGAAGAAAGTGAAAGCTATTGGAAAAGGAATGGACGAGATCTTGCAGCGTTTGCTCGATGACTGTAGGAGAGATAAGGATGGTAACACGATGGTCAATCATTTGCTCTCTCTGCAACAAGAAAAGCCCGAGTATTACACTGACGTCACCATCAAAGGCCTCATGCTGGTAATCAGTTGAACTATTTTCAAAATTTTATCACTTTAAGTTATTAAGGGTAACTCAATTAACTATTTTCAAAATGGACTAAGAAACTCATGCAAAAATGAACACATGAGTTTTTTATGACAAAAATGAACTAAAATCAACAAAAAATGACTCAAATTCCCTTTTTAAACCCAAAAATCATAGAAAAAAGAAACTTAAACATAATACAACTGAAAAAAAATTTATTATTTATTTAGGGTAAACAAATGTTTTTTCACATAATTATTTAGACCAAGAGTTTATTTTTACAATTTTAGGTTTATTTTTCTTAAGAGTATAGTTTAAAATTTATCTCGCCATGGTTTAGCTTTTTTTTTTTTTTTCTTAAAGAAGAATTATATTTATGTTGTTTTTTTTCCAACTAAAGAAGAATTACATTTATGTAAAAATCTGTTAATTGTGCGGGAAATAGGGTATGATGATCGCCGGAACAGACACATCGGCGGTGACGCTAGAGTGGGCGATGGCTAGTTTGCTAAATCACCCGGAGATATTGGAGAAAGCGAAATTGGAGATTGATGAGAAAATCGGGCAAGATCGTTTGATGGACGAACCAGACCTTGCAGATTTGCCCTACCTTCAAAACATAGTGACGGAGACATTCCGGCTATACCCGGCTGCGCCGCTTCTTGTGCCAAGATCGCCCGCGGAGGATATCAAAATCGGAGGATACGACGTGCCGCGTGAGACGATGGTGATGGTGAACGCGTGGTCTATGCACAGAGATCCGGAACTCTGGAACGAACCGGAGGAATTTAAACCGGAGAGGTTTAGCGGCAAAGGAGGAGACGAAGACGTTCGTAAGCTAATGACGTTTGGGATCGGACGGAGAGCGTGTCCCGGTACCAGCTTAGGGCAGAAGATCGTGACGTTGGCGTTAGGGTCGTTGATTCAATGCTTCGACTGGGAAAAACCCAACGGCGATGCGATCGATATGGAAGAGACTCCAGGGATGACGATGCGTAAGAAAGTGCCTTTACGTGCCATATGTCGCTCTCGGCCGATCATGAATACGCTTAAGGCTCGTTTAACGGCTTAGTTTATCTAGCAATCTGGTTTACATATGCTTGCAAAAATTGTTATGTGTTCAATAAGTTAAGTCATTTCGAATAAGAGACTTATTCGACATGTGCTAGAATAAGTCTAAGTGTGTTTCCTATTTTCTTTTTCTTGGTGGAACTAGCTGATTGTGTCCTTAGTTGAGTCATGTCCTTTACTTTATGTTGTTTTCAGTTTCTATGTAAACCTAAGAAAAGGCATTGGAAGTTGTCTATTAAAGTAGATCACTTTGAATGCAATTTGCAAGTTTCTGAAAGTGACGTTTACGGTGTGTAACGAAGGCTATATATGCGTTGTCTAACTCGGAACAAATGGAAATCTACATTTTGCCCAATCTAATGATTTTCGATGGATATTAATGTTCTCTTCTTTTTTTTTTAAGCATCTAAGAAATCTTACATTACAGCAAAATATGTCGTTGGTAATACAAAGTAATAAACTCAAGCTAAACACACGAAAGACCTTCATCTTCTTCTATTTGACTTCTGATACAAATAAGTTACAAACTTAAGTTGCATAGTCGTCACTGTCAGGGAAGGTAATCTTCTTACCGGAGAAGATTCTCTTCACAGTCCGTGAGGTTATTAAATCAAGTATTTTTCGTCGAATGTCTTTGTACCAAAACTTCTCTGCAAGCTTGTACAAGTTGTACTTGGCTCGGAAAGGGTATGATCGAGCTATCTCAGCCATGGAGAAGATGGAAACACCGGGGGTTTATTTTCCTTGGATGTTAATGTTTTCTTATATAATGATTAATTGTAATTTATTAAAAATGGAATGCATGCATTTCATAAAAGGCAATTCACGATGAAAAAGGAAACAAATAAACATGGAGAAAATATTTCCTAAAAAAATAAGGAGATTGAATTCGATGGAACGACTTCCTAAAGGTTTATCATCACTTGAATATCATTCAGAAATCAATGAAAGTAAGAGAGCAAAACTTTTAACTATTCTTTCGCTTTCTCTTCTCCTACATTTCATCTTCAATATTTCCCTGCTATTATTATGGGTTTTAGAATTTGTCTACCAATTCGTTTGGTCGTCGGAATTGTGTTTTCTGAATCCAAAACACAATAATAATGTAACAAAACTCTAATAATAAAAAAAAAAAACAGATAGACCAATAATTAATTGATGGCTTTTTGGAATTACTGGCTAGAAAACAAGTTAATTGTTGGATGCGTAACCGAAAATGACGCTATCCTTCAAGACTTCTTCACCATCTTCGAGTCGATCAACACCAAAATCAATCGCCGGAGGAGACGATTCTCACTTCTTCCACCACAGCAACAAGTCGACTTACAGAGCACACACCACCACACTCTTCCTCATCCTCCTCTCTCTCTCCTTCTTCGGTTTCTTCTCTCTCTACTCTTCTCCAAACGTCATTTACCGCGCTGCTCTCTTCGCCACGACACGCCCGGCTAAATCCGGAATCGTCAGTTACGTGATCAACGCTCAGGATTCGAGCAATCGTCGATCCAACGGTCCTCGTCGGATCAGAGCCGAAGGTGTTCTCTGGCCAGGATGGGAGATTCTGGTGATCGTTTCACCGGAGGAGAAGGTTATGCCGCCGCTTCCGGGGGAGAATTACACTTGTTTTTACCCAAACGGCGAGAAATCCGCGGCGAGGTTCGCCGCTGTTCTCCCTTTCACGAATCGCTCGGCATTCCGATGTGGTCTTCCCGGAATATACCGCCACCACCATCCGATTCCGACTCCGGTCTTCGCCTCCTCGATGTCATTCCCAATTTCGCCGGAGACACGGTGGCCTGATCTCCCTCTATGGAACTTCGTCGTTTTCGAAGCCATTTCCACTGAAAACGACGTCGTTCTTTTTGTCAAGGGGCCAAATCGCGGATTGGGATCAAACAGACCGCCGGAGTCGTTTCTGTGCGTTTTCGGAGACGAATCCGATTCCGCCATCAAAACCCCCGTGACGAGCTCTGTACAAGAGGTGTTCCGATGCCCATTCCCGAACGTAACAATCGACACGCCGGTCAAAATCTACCTCGAGGCGGTAGTAACCGGTAAAGATACGGCGAAGACCGTCCCGTCCGTGGCGTATTACACTCCAAAGCGCAGATTAGCAAAACCAAGTGAGAAATCGCTATTATGCGCGACGACGATGGTGTTCAATGTAGCCAAGTATCTGAGAGAGTGGGTGATGTATCACTCGACGATCGGAATACGGAGATTCATCATATACGACAACGGTAGCGACGACGAGCTAAACGACGTCGTTGAGGTGCTCAAGAGCGAAGGATATGACGTCATAAAAGTATTGTGGATCTGGCCCAAAACGCAGGAGGCTGGATTCTCCCACGCGGCGGTGTACGGGAACGATTCGTGCACTTGGATGATGTACCTCGACGTAGACGAGTTTCTCTTCTCTCCGGCTTGGGATAACCGATCTAAACCGTCGGATCAAATGATCAGGTCTCTTCTACCGTCGGATCAGAAGAGTATGATAGGACAGGTGTCGTTTAAATCGTACGAGTTCGGGCCTTCGAATCAGACGGAGCATCCACGTGGCGGTGTGACGCAAGGGTACACGTGTCGTCGAGTGGAGGAGCAGCGGCACAAGTCGATCGTGCGGCTGAGCGCGGTGGAGCATTCGCTTTACACGGCGATCCATCATTTTGGTCTGAAGGGAGAGTATGAGTGGCGAGTGGCTGACGTGGAGGAAGGGGTGGTGAACCATTATAAGTACCAAGCTTGGCGGGAGTTCAAAGCCAAGTTTAAACGACGCGTGTCTGCTTACGTGGTGGATTGGACTAGAGTTTCGAATCCTAAATCGAGAGATCGGACTCCTGGGCTGGGGTTTAGGCCCATTGAACCGGAAGGATGGGCCCAGAAGTTTTGTGAAATCACGGATTTGAGATTGAAGAGGTTAACTAGGAAATGGTTTGGATATCCAGGAAAAAACGGGTATAGAATGGTGTGGCAAAGATGATGATGATGAATGTTTTTTTTTTCTTTCTGTTAATAGCATAGTTGTTTGGTGACATAAATTTTTTATTTTAATGTAAACAGGAGAAAAATATACTGAAACTGAACTGCTTCACAACCTAATTAGAATTTTTTCATCTATACAAGCAAAAGTATATTTGTGGGAACAACTCGTGTGTATTATCTTCTTTAACAAACTTCAAACGGTTAGCCCCGTGATAAATTCGAAAATTTAATAAAGGGTTTCCACTAATTACTATTTGATGCATATCATGTAGGGACAACAAGAAATGCACAATACCAAATAAACAAATGGACCTCATTTGCTACTTGTGTTTTGTTTATCGAGTATGATAAATAAAATAAAAATAAAACAACATAAGCTTTAACGATTCTTTTATTCCCAACTTGTATGATAAATAATCCTTGCCAATTTATAAGCTTCAACGACTCAGTTAATTTAAAACGAGTGGATGTTTGTTTTTTATTTTTACTCGGTCTTTATTTATTACTAAACATTACCATAAAAGTTGATCAAACTAACAATCAGAAACTAAACCATTTGTTAAAGGATTGCATGTGCGTAGTAGTCCAAAATCGACAAAAGAATATAGTAATTTGTATTGGTGGTATTGGCAGCACTCAGATTTAAAATTGGTATACTGTATAGTTGTTGAAAAGAAAAAGAAGGGTCGGAAATGCCAGATTCTTAATGAACACAAGACAAAAGAATTGATGCATGTAGACAATAGCAAGTTGATGTATATGTAGAACATAGATGCTGAGATTATTTTATCAACAACAAAAAACAACTGATGCATCGGGTTTTGAGTGTTTGGTATTTGGTTAAAGAGATTAACGTGATTAACCTCCTCCACAGTACTTTCACTATAAATCAGTACTTTCGTGAGAGATTGAGAAAGTGTCTCATATCTGAACAATAAGCTAAAGTAGAAGAAACACACAACTTCCCCAATTTCACGCCATTTGCTAATTGCCACGTCATCATTGACGTTGACAAAAACAGAAACATAATAAAGACAAAAAAAAAGTTGATCGAGTAAAAATTTCTCTTTATAAGATTGATAAACCAAGGCAACCATAAGCTATAATCCTCCACAAACACACCCTGAAATTAGAGAGAAGCAGAAGAAAGAGGACGAAATGTTCTACATCATCCTTATCCCTCTTTTAGTCATTCTTTTAACTTACCTATTCCTAAACTCCAAAAAGCACCGTTTCAACCTTCCTCCGGGACCACCGTCACGTCCCATCGTCGGCCATCTCCACCTCATGAAACCACCGATCCACCGCCTCCTCCAAAGCTACTCCGACAAATACGGCCCAATCTTCTCCCTCCGTTTCGGCTCCCGCCGCGTCGTGGTGATAACATCCTCTTCACTCGTGCAAGAATCATTCACCGGCCAAAACGACATCGTTCTCTCTAGCCGGCCGCTCCAGCTCACCGCCAAATACGTCGCCTACAACCACACCACCATGGGAACCGCTCCTTACGGCGACCACTGGCGCAACCTCCGCCGCATTTGCTCCAACGAAATCCTCTCCTCCAACCGTCTCACCAACTTCCTCCACATCCGCAAAGACGAGATCTTGCGTATGCTCACAAGACTCTCGCGCGAAACCCACTCCGACGACGGAGACCGATTCACTCACGTCGAGCTGGAGCCACTTCTCTCCGACCTTACCTTCAACAACATAGTAAGAATGGTCACGGGGAAGAGATACTACGGAGACGATGTCAACAACAAGGAAGAAGCAGAGCTTTTCAAGAAGCTCGTTTACGACATCGCCACCAACAGCGGCGCGAATCATTCCGGAGATTACTTGCCGGTGCTGAAACTGTTCGGAAACAGGTACGAGAAGCGTGTCAAAGCTATCGGCAAATCCGTCGACGATATTTTGCAGCGTCTCCTCGATGAGTGTAGGAGAGATAAAGAAGGTAACACAATGGTCAATCACTTGCTCTCTCTTCAACAACAAGAGCCTGAGTATTACACTGACATTATCATCAAAGGCCTAATGATGGTAAAATCTAAAATCTCCAGATTGTTCTCTCTAATCAAAACCTAAATCTAATCGAAATTAGAACGAATTGCGAAATTCTCACCCTGATTGTGCCGTTGGTTTTTGAAATTAGGCGATGATGCTCGCCGGGACGGAGACCTCCGCCGTGACACTAGAATGGGCGATGACGAATTTGTTGAAGTATCCAGAAGTGTTGGAGAAGGCGAGATCGGAGATCGACGAGAAGATCGGGAAGGATCGTCTGATCGACGAGCCGGACATTGTCGACCTTCCTTACCTCCAGAGCGTCGTCAACGAGACATTCCGGCTGTTTCCGGTAGCGCCGCTACTAATCCCTCGCACGCCGACGGAGGACATGAAGATCGGCGGCTACGACGTGCCGCGCGACACGATAGTGCTGGTTAACGCTTGGGCTATACAGAGAGACCCAAAGCTCTGGGAGGATCCAGAGAGGTTTAATCCGGATCGGTTTAGTAACGGATACGGTAGTGAGCATTACCTTCACAAGCTTATCCCGTTCGGAAACGGCCGGAGAATTTGTCCCGGCGCCGGATTGGGGAGGAGGATTGTGACATTGGCGCTGGGATCGTTGATTCAATGCTTCGATTGGGAGAATGTGAAAGGGGAAGAGATTGATATGGCGGAGAGTGCTGGGTTGGGTATGCGTAAGACGGACCCTTTACGGGCCATGTGCAGGCCCAGGCCCATTATGGCTAAGCTTCTCATTTAGTTAGAGTGTGTCTGAGGGAATAACAAAAACAAATGACTGTTTCACAAAACTTAAGCAAAACTATATTTTGTACTTAAGATTTTCATTCAGCGATGAACTTTGAAAAATATGATTGGTCATAAGGTTTGAATAACATGAGTTTAGGATAATATTTTACAGATGGGTAAAAGATGGCAGAGTTCTTATAATACAAACGATTTCAAATTATTTAGGATAAATATATAGTATAAACTTTGGATTTATACATGATTAAACTTTATTCCACTGACGATTTCTCGAAGCTAGTCTGAGGAGGGCAACCAACTAACCAAGTGCATCAAAGACTTTACTTTCAACCTCCAAAAGTTGCTGAAATCAAGATAGATTAGCAGTAAGCAAAAAATCAGTTTAAATATAAATGGTGTATCAGATTACTAGTAGAATAATTTGACAATAAAAAGAGATGATACTGTTTCATGTTTAGTTTTAACGTGAAAAACATAAAAAGAATCGCAATACATGGCTAAAATGCTCATTGTTTATCTTAATACAGTAGAAACTCTATAAATTAATACTCAATAAATTAATAACTCGATAAATCAATAGAATTTTCCGGTCCCAAACTAAATTTTTGATTCAAATTATCACTCGATAAATTAATAATTCGCTAAATTAATAAAATATTATGGTTCCGACATTATTAATTTATAAAGTTTCTACTGTATGTAGTTTCAGAAAATAATTGTCATCTATATAAGTTTACCTTCCGATATCGAACTTGATCCAGAGTATTCTGGAGTAGTTTTTCTTGAAAATCAACTTCAGCTCTTGATTTCCACTGGTTTGGATTCTTCAGAAAATAACTTCAATTTGATAAAGAAATTAGAAGAACTAGTTAGTATTAGAGAGATACCAAAATACAATATCAATGTCTACTTAAAAATATATAACACCAATATGTATGAAATATATAAGACATTTACCCCAACTGTTGTTCCACGTTGGCTAATTTGACATTGCAGTCGTCAATTGCATTCTCTATAGTCTGTATAAAGAAAATTAAATGGTTAGATATAAGAAAAAAGAGAAATTTTAAATAAGATATTTTAAAATAACTACAGAATAAAATTGTCTATCCAGTATCCACATGCCTTTGATCGAGTTTTATGGCGAACCCCATCGTCAGAATTTTCTCTGCATTTTTTTTGTTTAGGAATCCAAATTACAATGTATTTACTTGTCATAAAATACAACAATACATAAATCAAACGATATTATTATTACAAAGGAACAATTTAAACGTGAAAATATGTAAACTCAATAACCTTGAGTCCTTATGCTGTGATTCCAGACGCATTTGATGAATCCACCGTCGTACATACTGAATTATCAAAAGGAAAAGAGAAACTTTAATAAAAAAAATACAAAGGAAAAAAAAAGCATATTATCCGAAAATATTACGAAGATATTTACCGGTTCATCTGGGAGTGGGTGTCTGCTCGAACATGTGTAAAATTAAAATATTAAAACCATAAGATAAAATTGCCAATTACTTTAAATTAAAGTTATTAGATGCATTAACATAATAACTTTACCTTCCAGGTACATAGCATCCCAGATCGAGATAATTCTGTAGTGTCTCTTCGATCCTATAATATAAATCATATAATAGAGTAAAACATATTTCTTGTTGAATCGAAAAAGAAATAAAAACAAAAGATGATGATATCAGATGAACAACAAAACTGATGAGTAATCTTATTATTGTATACAACACCTTGTTTTGGCATCATAAAGGAAGAGTTTACCGGAGGGAGAGAACATAACGAGAAGAACAGGAACATCACAAAGAGTGGCGATTTCATAAGCCTTTTTCAATAATCCACTTTTTCTTTTGGCAAATGCAATGTTTCTTTGTGGTCTGTCTTCAATTGTTTTCATCTGTATCTTCACTCTCCCCATTTTGTTTTGTTGTTGTTGTTGGTCTCTTTTTTCTTTTATTCTCAGTTAGCTTTCAAACTCAATATATAGTCCATTCCCATCCGAAAGATTTTTAATTTCCATTAAAGTTTTTTTTAAGAACATTGATTTCTTAATATTTAATATTCAAGATAACTCATTAATATATATAGTTATAATATTGTCTTAGTCCATATATTATTCACCACATGTCATAAATAAAACAACTTTGAGGTGGATTGGTTCACATGTAACTATAGATTTCAATGTTGTAGAATTAAATTATATATGTGCATTGTGGATATGTTTAAATCAATGCTTGAATGGTAACAAACTAACCATTACTCATCAATTGGAATATTTATTTTGACAGACTAGAAAATCTATCATATAAAATCCCTTTGCCCAGGATGCCAAAGAAACGTGGTGCAGCCACTTGTCATTAGACTTTCGGATGATTGCAGTATAAAAATCTTTATGAAATTTAAAATCGCAATGGAAATATCAACGATAATGTTAATGGGGGTTGTGACATAAAACGGTAATAATAGAGAAATGGTGAGAGCATGTACGAAATAACCAGTACAAATTTATTTGAAAATGGATTCCAGTATGATAAATTTCCACCTTTTTGTAATTAGTTTTTCGTTATGTCAAAGAACAAAATATATCGTTGTGGTACTAAAGGTTACACTCAAATCTCAATGCTAAGAGCCTACGACAGATAACTCGTGGTTTAACCGTTTAAAAACAATAGATGGATTATATAACCAAGGAAATAATTTGAATAACAGAGAATACAAAAATGTATAATGTTGGTCGTGGGGATCCAAATACATCGTAACATAGTTTATACAGTACTAGAAACATATGTGGTCAACAGAGAAGAATCCGAAGAAAAAGTCAAATACGTCGAGTGACGTGGACCCCACTTTTGTGTATTTTGGATAATAAATATTTTTTTACAACAAATCGCTCTCTCTCTCTCGGCCACTTAAATATTTTGACAACGTTAAGTAAGATGATGATGGGATCTCCGTCGTTTCTCCGTCGTGTTTCTCACCACCAGTTGTAGTTACCGCATCTCCTTTCGTTTCCGCCGGAAAATCAGTGAACTTTCCGAAAACGGTGGGCGAATCCTTGGGTATTGTTCAATTTTGTGTTTATGTAACTTTTTAGGGTTTTCGGTCCTATTTGTTTTTGCATCTGAATTTGTGGTCTAATCGATGATTAAAGCTTTGGAATTTCCGTTAGGGTTTCGTTTCAATTTGTGTTCTTCATCACTTTCTTCACTCCAGTTTTACTCGTATGTGTGGGCACACGCTCGTTTGTATGCTTTTTTTTTATTGTTGATCTCTATTTGACAATCTGTTCGAATTCAGTCTCCTTCTTCATGAAAATGATGATTTCGGACTTTCTAGGTTTTACCTGAGAAGATTTGGGTATGGAGTTGAAGGAAACGAAGCTAGAAATGGATGTTTCAGTGGATAAGGAGATTGGGGTCTTACCCAAAGCTACAGAAGAGAAGAATATGCCGTGTACTAGTAACTTCGAGGACCATAGTTTCTATAACGTTGAAGATCATCTCACTGAGGATCACTGTGTTGGTGTTACTGATGCTTCTAGTAACAAAGAGGTCGTCGAGGACGAAGAAGAAGAAGAAGAAGAAGAAGAAGAAGAAGAAGAAGAAGAAGAAGAAGAAGAAGAAGAAGAAGAGGAGGTTGATATATTGGAATGTTCTGGTTTTAATGTCAAAAACGAGCTTAAAGCCTCAGAATGCGATGATGGGACTGATGGATATTCAAGCTCGTTTGGTGGAACCGATTCTGAGCATGAGAATGAATCAGCTTTGAATGATCAAGAAGCTGATTCTGTGATTTGTACTGATACCTCTCTTCCCTTCTGGGTTAGGTAAGAGTCTTTATGAGTCTTCTTTATCTGAATGGTTTCCTCTTAAGTAGATTTTCGTGGATTTTGGTAGGTTGTTTACTTTTAGTTGAATACCATCTTTGTGAGCTTGATTCTGAAAGGACTGAAATTTATGAGTGACTTTGGTAACTTAGTTGCGTCTCTGATGTAAATCTCCTTATTAAGGAAGTGAGGATAAGATTTTGACCTCTATTTGTGAAATGGTATGCAATTATGTAATTTGATTACTTTCTATTTGGCAGAAAGAAGAAGATGACTGAGCACTGGAGGAGGTTTATACAGCCTATAATGTGGAGGTGCAAATGGCTTGAACTGAAAATCAAAGAAATACAGAACCAAGCACAAATGTACGACAAAGAAGTCGAAGAATCTTGCCAAGCCAAGAAAGCAGAGTTGGAAACTCTCAAATCACAAGAACTTGGTGTAAAGGCATTACCTCCTCTCTCTTGTTATACTCAGAGAAACCAAGTCAGGGAGAGGAGAAAGAGAAAGCGAGTCGAACAGACCTCAGATGTTGCATCCTATACGCTTAACCACAACCTCTTCTCTTATCAGGGTTTGAAACAAGTCTTTTAGTTTCTTTCTTTTAACTGGTTGTGCTCACTGCTCAGTGCTCATCTGCTATACTGTTTCTGATCTCTTTTGTAGAATACCGGAAAACTTATGCGGATATGGCTCTCAACGATAACTCTCGCAACCTAGGTATGTTGTTCTGGAATCTCAACTTTGGTGTGATCTTGATCATGTAGAAGTCTCTGAGTCCTTGTTTTCATGTCTCATCAGATAAAAAGAATAAGAGCTCTAAGGAAGAGACGATCTTCAGTGAAGAGACACCGCCTCTGGAGTATAGAGAAGGCGATGCGTACTTGGAACAGATACTTTTGAAGATTGAAGCAGCAAAGTTGGAAGCGCGTAACTTGAAGAGCCGAGTAGACAAGGTGGTGAATGAGAATCCAAGCAAGTTCTCTTCGGTCCACACATTGAAGAATCTGGTTGGATCTGCTGCGGATGTATTGACCGGCTCGGAACAGCAAAAGCCTCCATTGGTTATCAAGAACGAAGTTGAAGAACCGGTCGTCTCTGAAGAAAAGCAAGCTAAATCTGCCTCGGTTTCATCTCATCACGAGATACAGCCTGAAGACGACGAGACGAGAGATGTTTTGTTGTCTGAGATGAAAAACTCAGTGAAGCGAAGAGAAGGGAAAGCTATTATTTCCGATGAGAAGCTACAGAAGACAGAACAAACTCCAGTTGCGGTTGAGGAAGGTCCATCAAGAAGTGTAAGTTTCTCAGTGAAACTTTACAAAACCCATTATTGTGATGCCTTTTGGTCTGATATGCCTTTTTGTAACACAATGCAGGCAAGGAAGAGAACACCACGCAATCTTGACATCGTGGTGAAGGAAGAAGAGACAGCCACAAAGAGACGTAGAGTTGCAAGAGAGAAGCCAAAGTCAAATGTGCCTAATGCTTCTTCTAGGTTTAAGCTTCCCAACAGGAAGAGGAAGCGAGGAAAACGAAGGTCAGGCTCTGTTGGTTTACGGAGAAGAACCTGAAAAGCTTTTTTTTGGGAAATTTCAAGAAACAATATCGGATTTGGTCTGATCTTTGGGTTAATAAGTATGGCAATCCTTAAGCTTTAAAGTACAGAGAAAGATATATATTTAGGGTTTGGTGCGTTTTGATTCTTCGTGTTTAAAAAATTGAAACACCCATCATTATCATATCTATTTAAACTAAATGATGTTGTTTATGTATTTCTGACTAAATCTGAATCAACTTTGGAGCTTTGCCTCTACCTTAGAAAAGTTCGTGTTTTACTGTTTTGTTTGAAACAAATAGTGCAAAGTTTAACCTAAATTTTTACTCACTAAATTTACCTAGTGTTAGAGAACAAGAAACAAAATGACCGATAAATAGGTGAATTAAGAAAGCTGAAAGTGTTAAAACATTATTTCAAATACATTCTTCTTGAGAGTTTGGCAGAGACAATGGCTAAAATGGTGACAGTAGGGACGAATATAACATCAGGTATGAGTTTGATTATCTTCAACTGAGGAACATTCTCTCCTGCTCTCTTAGCCGCCATAGCCGCCGGAGGAGATACAATTCCGGTGATCAGAGTGACGTCATCAAGTTTACTTGGCTTCACGCACTTTGTTATGAACTCTAAGAACACTTTTTCCTTCTCTTCTTCGTCTTTCGCTCCCTTCCACAGCGTGAAACAAGCCTGTTTGGATCATTCAACATTGAGTTAAAATTTATTACAAGCTTCTATGCGTTATTTGATAAAGATACTGACTCGCCTTTATTTCCTCCGGTGTCGGGAAATCAAAATGTCTTCCTGGTAAAGCCGAGTTGAAGTTGCTGCACTCAAGAGATCAAAGAATGTTATGTAAAATTCATTAAATAAAACATTTTCCAATAACTTAGACTTATTCATGAGTTTGCAACCATGTTTTTCTTCTAAAGACTATAACCCGTTTGTTTCGACGACTGATAAAGTGGAACTATTGTATATAATTAATGTGATTCAGAAGTTGAGATTGTATGATTAGTCTTACTTAAAGATGTCTAAAACAGCAACGTGGAAATCGTCAAAGTTGTTGATAGCTTTTTGGGTGAATTGTTTGTAGAGTGAACCCATAACCATATTCATCATCTGCGTCGGTGGTAACCCTATCACAAATACCGAAATCAATTTAGAAAGTAAAAAAGACGAAAATTCAAAAATTGTTAAAATCGTTGATTATATTGCAAAACCTTTTCCAAGAAAACCCATTGAGCCACCCATATTGTCTAGAAGCCAAGTCTTTAGAAGAAGAAGAAAAAAGTGATGTATAGATCAGATATTTGTATTGTTGTGTCATGTGTGGAATGGAATCAGTGACTTGGCTTGGTGGGTTTGGGTCTTTGCGAAGCCAAGAATCTCGAAATCTCTACACAAGATTAAGTATAAACTTGTATTTGTAAAGTTGAAAATTACAAAGAACTTTATGAATCTTTTCCATTTCCTCAGAATGGAGTAATGTACAAAAGCACGGGATTCGACTTGTCCTCCTCACCTTCCCTCTCTTTCGGCTTGTATTGGGGAAAAAAGACAAAAAAATACGAATCCAGGTTTAATAAAAGAACACATTGTATTACTATATAGTAAGATCCATAGATGTCATGCAGTAATAAATCTTAGACAGTTCATTTATAGCAACTTGGCCACTTGAGTTAATTACTTGATCAGGATGGATCCAATCCAATTAATAGTACCAACTTCGTCTTTTTAATAACTAAGATCCAGTTAAGTAGCTGACACTTACATTCGCATTTTGAAGTATCAATCAAGTAAAGTAATCGTAAATTCGAAATCTATTGTTACAATAATTTGGCTGTCAGAACCAAGTCGTGTGTCTATACTTATATGAAAACACCTAAATGTTCTTATTTTGGGGTTAAATTAGTAGTACGTACACACTACACGCCCACATTTGTAATTGTAACAGACATATTCGTCATGTTATTAGATATTGTGGATGTTTACCATCAAAATTTCATTAACAACATTTTAAACATATGCCAAAAGCCATAGAACTACCAGTTATATTTAGTGATATTAGCAATATGATTTCATGTATGGAGTACAAATTTACAAGAACTTTGTGGCATTGTTTTGTTTATTGTTCATAGAAACATTAATTAGAGTAGATTTCAATAATGGAGTGAGTGAAGAACTCGGACCCAACACTAAAGACAATTGTCTGCAAAAAATAAGAACATTCAATAAATGTAATAACTGTATCAGCATCAATCACTCGGAGGAGTATATAATAAAGATTGTTATTTCCATACAGATAGATAAAATAAATTAAAACAAACAGTGTAATCAATTAAATAATATACCAAATTCATAAAGGAAGAGACAATGGTAGGGTCAAAAAAAGAAAAACTAAACAAATTAAGGGATGAATAAGATAAATAAATTAAAACGCCATAACAAGAACGGCCCACGCGGTTGCAGCTGCTCCCACCGCTACATTCCGCAACACACTTGTGCTCTCTGCTCCACTCTGCATTCATTAAATACCAAAATTAATATTTACAACAAAAATTGGAACCGATGTTAAGTGTCTGCATTAATTACATACAATACAAAATTAGTTTTTATAAAAATAATTGAAACTGATGTTTATAATGAATGAAATGGCAATTGAACAATTGTATTATTTTAATTTTAAGCTAATGTACCTGATCGTCGGCGGATGTGGACGGACCGGGAGAAAATGCGTCGGAGTTAGGACCGGGAGATTCCATCGGTGGTGCAGGTGGACCGAGAAGTTCGGGAGCCGGAGCCGGTGCGTTTTGATGCTTCTTCTTCGTCTTCTTCTTGTGCTTGCTTGGAGCCGGAGCTGGCACATCAGCGACCGGAGCTGCTACCGGAGCCGGAGGAGTATCAGCTTCTGGTGCGGGGACCGGTGGTGAACTTACCGGAGCAGAGGGTTTGGGTGCAGGAGCTGGAGGAGAGCTCTCAGGAACAGAAGCCGGCGGCGGAGAAGAGCTTACAGGGGCCGGAGATTTCGGTGAGTCGACGGGTGAAGAAGCCAGAGTTTTCGGTGACTCGACGGGTGAAGAAGCCGGAGTTGTCGCCGGAGCCGCCGCTGGAGAGGAGGGAGAAGTAACGGCGGGGGATTTAGTAGGGGAAGTAGTTGGAGCGGCGGGAGAACTAGTCGGAGAGGAGATCGGAGATTGCCCACCGACACCGGCGAAGACAATGCAGATCATTGTAACCGTTAGGAGGGACTTGCGATCCATAATTTTCTTAAAATTTCGATCAGAAGAAGAAAATAATTTAGAAAGATGGAATCGATAGTGAAGATATAAATAGTGATTTTTAAGCAAGCGTGTTGCTGTATGGTGAAAGAGAAGAAGTGTGCTTTTTAATATAAATAGCGAATGAGAATAGATCTGAACCGTTGGATATAAAAAAAGGAACTCAGAGAGATGTAGCCGTTGAGAACAAAGCAATCCTGTATCTGTTAATGTGGGGCTCAATACCTTTAATTTTGTGTTTTTTCTTTGTTTTGTTTTACAAATTGCTCGACTTCTCCTTTTCGGAAAATAATATTTTCTTGGCATTTTCATCTGTTTTATTATGCGACGAATTGATGCGCCAATGGTGGGGTAAGTTTAGAGCATGTGTTTGTGATGAGATAAAAATAACAATTAGTGTTCTAGTAAAACTTTACTTCGAAACTAAGTGGTTGTACTTGTATTAAAATTCATTACCAATGTTGTTCACACATTTATCACTGTCGTCATTTAACTTTTGTCGGGAAGTTATCAGCAACAATTGAAGTATATTGTAATAATTGACAATATTTTGTCCTAAGTTCATTGGATTAGCATTCACGGGTGAAATTATTGTAGTATAATGCGATTAACGTAAAAGAATGAAAATGATCAAAGTCGAATGCAAAGTGGTGGACACTAAAATGTGATCCAATAAGACAACAAGAAAGAGGAGATGAAACGTAAACTAAAAAGAGTCTTTGGTCGGAAGATATGGAAGAAGAGACAGCTGGTTGATTGAATCTAGATTGGTGCCCACACGGATATATACTAGTATCAGTTTAGCTGTTAATAGCCCACACGGATATATACTAGTATCAGTTTAGCCCACACGGTCCGTCACCGTCATCGCCAACTAATTTAGGCTACTGTCGTAACCTAATGAAAATCATTCTATAACTTCAACTAAGGGACAGAGATCAACAGGTTATAAGTTATAACAGTCACTTTGTTCACATTCATCAATCTTGCTTGATTTGTCTTTAAGGTTTCATGATTTCCACAAAATCAAATAGGCGCCATAGATGGACACATAATAATACCATCGAACCAACGACCAAATGTATTGCTTTGGATCTAAGATTTTGATTTCTTTTGTTGCTTCTCATGACTTAGTTCCACCTTTCCTTTTTTTGGGACAATTAATGGTGCCAATCAGAAAAGTCAGAAATTCGGCTGTAAGAAAAGAAGATCCAATTAAGAACCCTGACCCAATATAAACTAACAACTCAATGTGTCGTACCAATTTATATACCCAAAAGAAAGCATCTTGTTTATCAAGATTAATTAGTTAAATTCTTATAAAACTGAAAATTTAAAATTAGCATCATATTTATCAATATAATAATTTACATCAGTTTTTCTTTTATAGATTGACTAAATTTACTAGATCAAAGATATTAGCATCTTATTTATAAGCCTATAATGGCTAACTCGAAAATATAGTTGCTAAATGAAGATAGATAAATGATTATATATAAACCAAATCGATTCAGTTTTTAGGTCCCAACAAACGGTATGTTGGAGGCTACATCACTTGCCTCTGAATTGTATTTGTACCGGGGTCCAATCATCGAGCTCCAAACACTTTGGCAAGAAGACATTGAAACCCGAAATCAAGTTTTTGTTTCCTTTAAGTAGTTTATTCACCTGTTTTATACAACCCTTCTGATCAATTCTGCAATCAAATTATATTCAAAATTAATAAGTTTTAAGAAACTTGTAGATTGTTACACAACAAATTCTCATATTTTTGAAAAAATCATTTACATATATATATATATATATATATATATATATATATATATATACCTTCGAGCTTTAAAATTATTCAAAATTGCTATTAACTTGTTAAATTTGTCAGGAGCATTTTGAAATTTATTCTTCACAGCCCTAAGATATGCAATTGCATCATCTTTAGTTGCATTCGGTTTACCATCAGTATTAATTGCCCTCAAATTACTACTGCTTCCTTCAGCCATGGTTTGAAGTTGGTTGAAGCTTCGTTTTCCAATCTAAAACGATGGAGGTGGAATTGTTAAACAAATGCAAAGTAGCAATTTACTAAGAATACAAGCTTCACCTCTGTAGCACTAGCAAATGAATGGTTTTTGAGTTGTATGACCATACAATATGGGTGTATTTATATATAGAAAACTTTGATAAAACCAGCCCTTTTGTAATGAACATCTTTGTAGCAATGAGATACAAATTTGCAATAACATTTAGTGAAATAAAGTTTCACATTAATTGTTATTCTTAAGATAATCTAAGAGATAATTAATTTTAGATTTTTATTAAATTATTTTTGTTAAAACTAGTAAAAATTAGTTGATATCAATTAAACAAATAGATAACAATTGAAAACAAGATCGATATATGAGTTAGTAAAAATTAGTTTGAACTGCAAAATTTCATCTAGATATTCATTTTTGTCATAAACTTAAAAAAAGTAAGATTAATTTAGATTTTGTCATAAATCTTATGAAATATATTGTTGTATTTTGTCATAAATTTTCTCTTGTGTTACTTTTCATCTACGGGATGGCTTGTGTATAAATTGCAAAAATAATTTTTTAAAGATTTTCATAAATCTAAAAAAGTAAGATTAGTTTCAATATTTTGTTTTGTTCAACAAGATTGGTATATTTATCTAGTAAACTTCTTTTTTGAGCTCAAATCTAAACATAACCAATATTATAATTAACAAATATATATGTATATAGTAAATTATGAGGTCAGATATAGTAAATATAATATGGTAATTAAATAAATTAATATCAATACTGTAATTATGATATCAGGCTTACCAGCCATGGTGTATCACATTATGATGGGAACAATTTTCATTTCTATACGAAAAAAAAAAACAATGTTATAGAACCATTTGACTTAGACCTGCACAATTTACTTATAACTCAGACCAAGCATACTAGACTGATCTGGTGTGGAAATTCACGTAATCTTTGACTTATGATATTATTAATATCTGAGAATTTCATTAACACCACAGTTGTCTCAAGCTAATGCCGTAATTGATCAGTACAGCTTCGTAAATCATAAGCAACACAGTTGACTTGTGATTTGAAACGCGAGAGATCATACTATAGAAACACATAATTAAATGGCTGTAAAAATACAATCTAAACATGAAAGTTGCCATACTTTATAAACCCTAACAAAGCTCTTTTTGTTTTTTTTTTTTTTTTTGTTAAGACAGAAACAAAATCATAAGCTGAAGATTTTTGGACAGAAACACAACTTTTCCCTTACAGCTCAAGCTTGGTAAGCTTGTTTCACCTCAATCGTTGTAAGAGCTAAGCGCCGCGACAACCGATCCCGTCGTCGAAAAAGCCGAGGAGACCTCCGGGTGGTCTCTCCACGACGTGTTGATTTTCAGGGATGGGTATAACCAAGACTTAACCGAACCAACAAACGAACCCGGTTCAACATTAAGTATAGCTTCCCAATCAATTTGTAACCCTTTTGGGATATGCTCAGTGAACTCCATGTTAGCAGCTAGCAAAACTCCGAGTAACACTACAAATCCCGTTACCGCAGTTCCTCGAGCTAACGGCATAAAATTGTACCTTAAACAATCCGACACTTACAGTTACATGCCAACCGATTCTGAGTTATCAAATACGTTATGTTTTGTCATTTACCAGTAATATGTCATGCGTAAGATAGCGTCTCTAATGGTTTCTAGAGCTTCGAGGTCAGTAGAACCATAATTCTCTCCACAATAGGCATTGCATAAAGCCTGTGGATTCAGATGGACTTTTGAGTTAGTTTTCTCAGGAAAGAAACAAAAAGAAGAAGAAATGTTTTGTGTCTGCTTAGGTCTTACCACCCAAGAAGCAGTCATTTCTTCGTCAAAATCACTCCACCTCGCAGGTGTACATGGAGTTCGAATTGCAAAATCATACCCAAGCCTTCCCCTGGATGAAGAAAAAAATCAAGAGAAATTTTGTTGAAGAAAGTTGTGGTGATTAGGATTTCGTGAAATCAACTGCGTAAAAAGTAATGTTTACGGTTTTTTAATGCAGGTGATTCTAGTCCCTTGGAGGCGTTTCCTGAAATTATTAGCAGAGTAAGAAGCACAGTCAAGAAACAGAGGAAACGATCTTGCTTAGTGTCACATTCATAAGTAATCAAGAAACCTACCCTTCGAATGCGGTACTGTCGCACCAAGTAGCCACCCAGAAATCCTCACCAACGATTTTGTGTAGCTCATCGCAAGTTTCAGCACGCATTATCTGCATCTCGTAAGGGAAATACAGTTAGAGAACATTGACAAAACGAGAATCACTCACGTGGTGAGAAGAGAGGAAAAAAACTGACTTTTTCTATCTTCCCATCTTCAGATAGATCAATAAGTTTATCTTCCTTGCTGCGTGCAGTGAGTTTATCCTTGATGACGCTCTTTGCAAGATTCAGGGTTCTGAAGTAACATATTAGAATTTGATCAGTCCATCGAATGATTGAATATATGAAACAATCTCATGTTCTATGAATACTTTACCTTTCATAATTTGGGAAATAGCGTATTGTTTTAGCTTGTCCGAGTACCATCGGTGTATGAGAACCAAACCCAGCGTTAAACTCCTCACTGCAAATAGCATAAACAGTCTCAACCACCCAAGTAATCAAATTGAAAAACTCAGAAAAAATAAAAGCATAGGAAGTGGAGCTTATACCTTAGTTTGTTAACCCACAAAACAGGGTCACAAGGCTCTGAAATTTGTCTCCATCTGACAGCAGAGGAGTAAACGTCTTGCCAAGACAACATAGAGCGGCTAGATGATCGATCTTCAAGCGAGGCATATCCGGTTGACGTTTCATTGGAACTGCTGCTAGTACTACACCCAGCACCACCTCTGTTTTGGCTAAGCATGTTGATTCTCTCTCTCCTACGGTTCTTTTTTCCATTTTTTGCCGTGACTTTGTTTGAATTCCTCCACTCTATGCGCCAAGCTTTTGAAACCTTTTGAGCGATTTCTATCACAGCCAATCCTGCCATACGGTGCTGGAAGATCATGGAAACACAAATGATCAAAGGAATACAATAGTTTTACTAGATGCACATATAAAACATTATAAGCATATTCATTCGAGTATTGAGGGAATATATGCAGATGTAACAGGGACCTTCTGGGACGACAAAAAAAAAAGAGGGGATGCATGCATAGGTTTGAGCCAATTAAAGTCACCTGACGTCTGTTCGGTAGGAATCCGGGACAATCATATTGTATTTTCTTGCCAATTAAATCAGCAAAACGAAGAAGATTCGCCTTCTGTTTGGTTATTGCAAGATCTTGCTTTTTCAGTTTACCCTTCTTAAGAGATTCACGTAGGGGAGGTTGTCTGTAAACCTTTTCACATACACTTTTTGGGTGTAATCTTTTGCACCAGTACTCCTGAAAGCCCACAGGAAATAAAAAGTCACATTCACGAGTGGGAAAAAGGACAATGAGAAAGCACAAGGAACTCTGAGATCTGCTTTCACACATCCACATACAGCACTTGAAAGCAGTCGTAGTCATATCATATCTCAAAACCAACTAAAGGCTCAATTTAGATACGGATATTAAAGAGAGAGAAATATTACCTTGAACATTGGATCTATGTCACCATCAATATCAAAGCAGATAAACTCACTACTAATTTTGGAAGCCGTATACAAGGCAATCTCTTTCTGCGAAAGAAAAGAGGATAACGTAAAGATTTATTGTGACGGAAAAGTTTAAGGCTGCTACAAATGAAGCATCCAATTTTATTAGATATAGCCATATAGGGAGGTTTTCATTGTTCAGTATGGTAGTAATAAATAAGCAGAACTATCAGATAACTAAGGCCATGAATTCAGTCAACCTCTGGGTTATTAACAAAAAAAAATCTTTCACCTGATAAAATGCCAAGCATTGAAGAACAAATTTCTCCACTGCATCGAGGTCCACGTCCACTGTAGCATCATAGTCCTTCACCTGTGAGTATATTCCATGCAAGTAATAAGAGAGACTCTCCTTATAACGTTAAATATAAACAAAATTTATTTTATACTTACCGCATCTCTATACTCTCCTACAGCATGATAGCAGGAACCTCGTAGGTACAAGCACTCTATTGAAGTCTCAATGCTCAAGCCAATAGATAATTCTTGGATAGCCTTCCTGAAAATTAAATTTACCAAAAACAACTACAGGTGAATAATATCACTGCTTTAAGGACAAGCTTGTACATAAATTCCAAGGTAATTATGACAACCAAATTATCAGCTTCCTATAATAATCCTTTTTAAAAAACGCAGAGCTTTTTACCACCAAGAGCTAGGAGAAGAAAATTTAATCGGACCTCATATTTTAAAGTAGACAATGGGATTATGCTTGGATCATTCATGGACATTTTAAGTAACGAAGACAGATTTCCCCTTTACACCATTCCAGAAATCTTTATTTACACTAATGGTACGTACCTGTGTTCACCTAATCCATGGAACACTAATCCACGCAAGTGATAGGCCTTCCAAACCCTAGACAAGACAGGAAAATCTTCATGACTACGATGGCAAAGCCAGAAATATAGTGCAACATGTGATAGTGCATCCCAATTAAGGGCTACCTATTGTCGACATGTAAAACCTTCTCAGTGCATTCCAAAGCCTTGCTGTGATCGGCCAACTCTTGATAGAACTGCCAGGAAAAGCCAGGAAACAACCATCAAGTACAGATCAAATATAAATATATTCAAGCACTATCTTCAATTATCCATCGTCATATATGCATGTAAACCCAGATCAAAAATAAGAAATGCCCAAAATGCTATCTTCATAATAGCTCGGCTTGATACTTGAAAATTTAATGGAAAAAGTAAATAATCATATATATATTTTGTATTTGCGTGTTACCTGGGCGAGATGAAGCCATGCTTCAAAATAATTACTATCCAACTGGATGGACTTCATATGCGCCTCTTCAGCTTTTGTATATTCTCCGAGCGAAGAAAATGCTAGTCCCTGGAAAGATCAACAAAGTTTTACTAAGAAAAGAATTTGAATTCATGATTACTTTCAAAACCAAGAATAACAACACACAATAGTCCTACCAAATAAGTATACGCGGACTTGTTATCTTTCTCTTGCTTCAGACATATAGATAGGTCTTTTACAGCAGCATTGAAGTCCTTAGATTTGAAATTAACAATACCTGAATTGATTGCAAATGTCAGTGGTACTTTATGGTTTTTCACCAAAGAGAAAACAGGCATTAAGAAATCAAACTAGGGAGCAAGATATAAAAGGAAGCAAAAACAGGCACTTACCCCTTTCGTGCAATATATCGGGTGAGTTTGGCTCAAAAACCAGTGCTTTAGTCAAATCTTCAACCGCCTACCACAAAAGGGTAGCTTAGAAGTGTTGTACAAGAAACCTTTCTGGATTTTTACCCATCAAATGCATAAACTAAACAGGGACTTAAACACTGACATCAATCAGAGACAAACCAAATTATTGGATATCAATCAGGCAATTATACTTATCAATCAATAAATGTGCATGGCGAACAGTTGGAAGAAGTCCCATAAAACTAGTTGTTATGCTTTGAGCTTTGATTAAAGAACAAAAGCAGAGAAGACGTGCGCCCACTAACCTCGACAAATTCCCCAAGAGCAGCACGAGCCTGTCCCCTCCGCTTCCAGGCCTCACCTGCTGCTGGGTTAGATTGAATAGCCTGACAATCAAAATCATAAGAGCAGATTTGGTGAACTTAACCCACAGTGGCAACAACTCTTGTCAAATATACAAATACCTTAGTAAAATCAGCTATAGCATTTTCAAGCTCTCGTTGAAATGCATACGCTGTCCCTCTTCCTATAAGTGCCTCAGGGTAAGTCGGTTCTTCTTTCAGTACCTGCACACAGATAAACTAAATGGTAAATATTTTGACCCATTCATTTCTGCCATTCAACCTCCAAGAAGAAGTTAAAACAGAGAAAAGAAAAGCGAAAAACACTCGCCAGAGATAAAGATCACCAAAGAGGGGTAGATGACAAATCACCTTATCAAAAATAGATATAGCTTTTATATAATTTCCTTCGTTCACCTGTTGACAAAACAAGAGCCCAATGATCAAGATTTTGGGAGATACAACATAAAATGCTCAATTCTTATTCTTTTATGTATAGGTATATACCTGTGCAATGCCTCTAGAAAGTCGAAAATCCACACTTATAGACTGGTTTTCTGATATTCTTGCTATGGTGTACTTCTTATTTTTCTTGTTTTCATCGCTAACTCCGCAACGCACCATAACATTTTTATTGCCCAATTTGCTAATAGATACGGTCGTACCGTTTCCAATAATCGACAGCTCCCCTAACCGATCAGAACTTTCAGCTAAATCATCATGCAAATCAGAACCGTTACATGGTTTACTTGATTCGCAAGAACCATTGATTTGGCTGCCAGACTTTCCATTCTTTTTCTCCTTGCACGCTGATCCATTACATAAGTCAGAAGTACCACCAGATTGCTTGCTTGCCTTCGTTGCACCCTTTGAAGAACCGTTTATCTTTGATTTCTCGGCCAATTCACCGGAGGACTCGTGAGATTTCCCATTGCTAAATGCTCCTGATTCCGAATCCGAAACTGGCATACTCGATATTTTGCAACCACCTTTATCGCTTATCTCAGTTACCATATCCTTTTTGTCCCGCTTGTCAATTTTCTCATCAGATTTCTCACTAGCACACGACCCTAGAGGCAAAACAGGGGTCTCTTTCCGGGACTCAGTGGCTTGATGTTTAAGAGTGTCGTCGATTTCTCGTCTCGCATCCTTCAGAAGCTCTTCTAATTCAAGTAACTGCTTCACATCTGCAGTCTGCTCCAAAGCGTTTTTATACCCTTGCTCCAAAACAAGAACAGCTTCCTGTTTTCTCCCCAAAGCCAAAAGAGCGCGTCCTAGATGGAAAAAAAGCTAATACACTTGAGTATACCAATCACAGAACAGAGTCCCCAAACCATCGGAATTTCATCCCCCGGTTGTATAAGGTCACAAAAACAACACTATTCGACTCTAATCTAACAAAATTGCATTTCCATCAGATTCGTGAGCTTCGTAGCAAGACTAAGACTAACACCATATCATCATAACTAGAATTAACTAACCCAGATTCTAGTTCCCGAAGCTAAGCACTAGTTAAAGCTTGGAAGTGAACTAACCTTTGAGAATATAAGCTTGAATGGCAGAAGCGTCAAGCTGGAGAGCTCTGTCACAGTCCTTAATCACATGCTTGTGAAGTTCCAATTGATTATAGCAGAAAGCTCTATTGCTGCCAATCAAGAGAAAATTGAGATTAACGATTGAAAATTGAAACTCGATCCGAAGAGAAATCGAATGTTGAGAATTAAGATCGAGGGGACTAACCATATGTCCAGAATTGAGCACTGCTTAGCAAGGAGCGAATCGAGAACTCGGATCGCTTTGGACCAGTTCCGAGAACTGCAGTGCTTGGCCAATTCGGCTCGTTCCGATGCCGCCGTCGCCATTTCTCCGAAACAACGAGCGTGTCTCCGATTGGCGAATTCGGCCTGGTTTTTATCTTATCTCTGTTCGTGACTCGGAAATGATGGGGGGGTAAAACGGGAATTTAAAGTAGAGGAAACGGTAAAGAGGGAAGACTTTGACGGAGAGCGAAACGGAGAAGAAATTGAAATGTGACGGAGAAGGATGATGGTGGTGGTGGTGCCTCCTGTTGTGGTGCTGCTGCAATAAGTGGTGCAAATCAAATTTTGGGGCAAGAGTGGCGCACGTGTGAAGCTTCTTGTCACGTGACTTTGTCCACAGTTTTTGTTATGGTCTATAGATGGGCCAGCTTACTTATCAATGCCCTTTTATAGTGGGCTAACTCAACTAGTTTTGGTAAGCAAACAACCTGATTTAAGTTTGGACCAAATATATATTTTGACCAGTTTTTATATAAAGTCTCATACCATTAAATGGAAATTGTTTTTACTTTTTAGCAGTAAAAAATGACAGTTTAATTCTAATTTTGACTGATTTTGTTTGCTTTTCTTATTTTTTGGAGCTTTCTTTTCCTCGTTTTGGCTATATTTTTCTCGAGTTTTGGAAACTGTCAACTTTGTATTTTACAATAGTATCTTATCTCTTATCTGGTATTCTACGTTGACTGAAATTTAGACGAAATATAATAAATAATTTTGACTGAAAAGAAAGGAAATAGTATTACGGTATTAGACTATTAGCAAAACACGATAAAATTGTTGACCCAAAAAAAATACAATAGCATATTTTGTTGTTTAAAATATAATTCTAATCCAATGCATGTATTTTTCTCAATGGTTTAAAATTGTCAGAAGTAATAGGAAAACTGAGAAATCTTTGCAAATACATTACTCTTCACTCTTCACATAGAGTATAGGCTGCACAACGACACTTGAAATAATTCAATCACGAACATATCGATCACTATTACATCGACATTATATGACCACATTAATAATGAGGTCGAGCAAAGCTGGTTACAAAAGACAAAAGACTTTTGGTTGAAACAAGATAACAACAACAACAACGATCCAACAAGACAAACGAATCAAACGACAACGGAACGATACTCTCAATAAGTCTATAGACAGCCATATCACATCAGATACTGTAGTTACATTTTTCATTTTTTGTTTTGTTTTATTAATTAATGTAATTATAATCTATCATCATCATCAGGCAGCGATGTCTTTGCGAATGTGACGGACGAGAACAGGGATAACGGTATCCGGCGAGCTAAGCTGAGGAAGATGACCATCGGAAGGCATAACCTCGACGACGGATTCAGATCCGAGATTGTTGTGAAGGTACTCGGAGACGACGACTGGTACGGCCAAGTCCTTAGCGCTTTGGAGGATGTGACAAGGCACAGCGACCAAAGGTAACACCTGTCTCATATCGCTTTGGAAGATGGTCTGAGCCACGCAGAGAGCTATGTCCGGACGCATGTTGAAGAGTGTTCTGCTGAATTCTTGAACGGCGACCGAGTCTAAGTCGCCGCCGACGACGAGCGGAGCGAAACCTAAGCACCACGCTTTGTAGTTGCTTGCCATCGCTTCGAAGAGTTGGTTTAGGTCGTCTGCCTCGAATCCGCCTTGGTAATCAACATCGTTTACGAATCTAAAACGCAACCAAAAACAATGATTATGTTAACAAACTAGGGGATTTTCTTATCTAAAATAAATGTGTTACGTTCTAGGCTTGTTTTTAAATAAATAAAAGTGTCATTTAAGAATTTTTATACAAAAATTTTAAATGAAATTTGTATCAATAAGGAGTATTGAAGAAATTTTAATATATTTTATTAATATGTATAAACAATTAAACGACACTTCTTGTAAAAAACGAATGAATATGAAGACTATAATACCTTGGGGAAGAAGAAAGCATAACGATTTTGGAGAAGAGACCAGGTCGGTTAAGGGAAGCCAAGATACCAACCATAGCGGAAAGAGAGTGACCAACAAAGATACAAGACTGAATTTGAAGCTCTTCCAAGATTGCAATCAAATCAAAAGCGAAACCTTCGAGAGTCGAGTAACGTTCAAAATCGAAATAATCCGGGTTAGTCGTACCGGCTCCCATGTTGTCGTAGAGCACAACACGGTAATCGTCAACCAGATGTGGGACCAGGTGTTTCCACACTGACTGGTCCGTGCCAAACCCGTGACCTAACACGATCGTACCTCGACCTCCTGAGCCAATGACCTTCACGTTGTGAGCTTCCTCTACTACACCCATCTCTCTTTAAGCTCAAAATAATCTTCCTCTCTCGTTTTCCTCTTGTTATCTCTTATTACCAGCTTAATGAAATTATGGTACTCGTTTGTTTTTAAGTGTTTGTCATTTTTTAGAAAAATACACTTTTTTTTATTTGTGTGGAAGAGCCGAAGAGGTAGTAAAATATATATGGCATTTCTTTCGAGATATCTTGAGAAGTTCGATCGGTTCTTCTCTCAGCACCTGAACACACAGATAAACTAATTAAATGGTAAGTTTCTCGTCCCATTCATTTCTGCCAACAACCTCCAAGAACAAGTTAAAACAGAGAAAACAAAAGCCAATAACACTCGCTAGAGATAAATATCACCAAAGAGAGGACGTGACAAATCAGTAAGATCATAATAGATACAGCTTTCATATAGTTTCCTTCGTTCACCTCTTGACAAAACAAGACCCCAATGTGGCAAATGGCAATGATAAAGATTTTGAGAGATATACATACAACATAAAATGCCCTTTTCATATCTTTACAAATCAGAACCGTTACATGGTTTACATGATTCACAAGAACCATTGATTTGGCTACCAGACTTTAATTCCATTTTTTTTTCATTGTACGCTGATCCATTACACAAGTCACAAGCTGCACAAGGACACTCGAAATAATTCACCATGGACCATCGGTTACGAACATTGATTCACTATTACAACGATATAATATGAGTACATCAATAATGAGGCTGAGCAAAGAAAAGACAAGAAACTTTTCTTGAAACAAGATAAGAACAAGAACAACGAGAACGATCCAAGATAAACGAATCAGAACCAAACGACAACGAAACGATATTCTCAATAGACAGACATATCACATCAGATATTTAATGTCCAGTATTTTATGACATATCGTTAATTAATGGTAATTAATTAAAAATCTCTCAATCACACAGCGATGTCATTGCGAATGTGACGGAGGAGAACAGGGATAACAGAATCCGGCGAGCTTAGCTGAGGAAGATGACCATCGGAAGGAATAACTTCCACGACGGATTCAGATCCGATATTGTTGTGAAGATACTCGGAGACGACGACCGGTACGGCCAAGTCCTTAACGCTTTGGAGGATGTGACAAGGGACAGCGACAAAAGGTAAGATCTCTCTCATGTCGCTTTGGAATATGGTCTGTGCCACGGAGAGAGCTATGTCCGGACGCATGTTGAAGAGCGTTCTGCTGAATTCTTGAACGGCCACCGAGTCCATGTCGCCGCCGACGGCGAGTGGTGCGAAACCTAAGCACCACGCTTTGTAGTTGCTTTTCATTGCCTCGAATAGTTGGTTTAGGTCTTCTTGCTCGAATCCACCTTGGTAATCAACATCGTTCACGTATCTAAAACGCACCCAAAAAAAAAACAAAGAAATTCGACTAAACTATCACAATTTTTTTTATTTTTTTTGGGATCAAAACCAATAATAAAACAATTATGGAACTTATACTGAAATTATTGATGTTGAGTAAAATGATAATTCAGAGTCACAAGAGAAGAAACAGAGAAGCCCTTTCTCGAAATTATATTAAAAAAAAAAAACAAAACATTCTATGAATCTCACCAAATAATTAACAGAGGAGTATAAATGAAAATGATTCTTTAATTGACTTTGTGAAATAGTATTCAGACAAGAAAAGGAACAGAAAGACCCTTTTGTCGAAATTATGTCAGAGAGAATCTGTAAGAAAAAAAATGATTATACCTGGGAGAAGCAGAGATCATGACGATTTTGGAGAAGAGATCAGGACGGTTAAGGGAAGCCAAGACACCGACCATGGCGGAAACAGAGTGACCAACAAAGATACAAGACTGAATTTGGAGATCTTCCAAGATGGCAATCAAATCGAAAGAGAAACCTTCGAGAGTCGAGTAACGATCGAAGTCGAAGTAGTCAGGGTTAGTCGTGCCAGCTCCCATGTTATCGTAGAGGACGATGCGGTAATCGTCGACCAGATGTGGGACCAGGTGTTTCCACACTGACTGGTCCGTGCCGAACCCGTGACCTAACACGATCGTGGCTTGGTTACCTGAGCCAATGACCTTCAAGTTGTGAGCTTCCTCTACTACACCCATCTCTCTCTTTTTCTCTCTCTAGACACAAAGAATCTGATCTTCTATCGTTTTCCTCTCTTGTTATCTCTTGTTATCAGCTTAGGAAATTATGATACTCGTTTTGTTTTAAAGTGTTTGGTATTTTTTTTTTAATCTCTTATTTTTGTGGAAGAGGTAATAAAAAAAATGCGATTTCTTTCGAAATATCTTGATTTATAAATGGGGGAAAAAGGAGCTGGAATCCGATGTTTGTTGGATTGTCGAATATGCGATTATTTAATTTTTTGAAATTTGTAATCAAGCCTGAAATAGTTTGTAAATTGGAAAGTTTAAACGAGGTAGAACGATTTTGCCATTTTGGATCGGTGTGTGGTAAGTGGTAACATAGTTATTGTCTACTATTCAACAACAAAATGGTTAAACGCGAATTGCTAACTAACACATTAACACAAACTACAGTCATTTATATGTAACAAATAAGATGTATTTATAAGTGGTCATTTGTTTTCTGAAATAGAAAAGGTTAGTAGTACAAACTAAAAATCACCGGCCATTCTAGTCATATGTGAAAGGAAAAAATACAGTTTCGATATATAATATCATATTTTTTTCTAGTCAAAATCTATTAGTTATTATACTCAACTACATTTGTTATAGTCAGCGCTTAAATTTGGCATGTATACAAAAGATTGCAATAAATGTAGCATCTAAAAACCACATGTTTTTTATTTTCTGATCAACTATGACAGCATATAGTATATAGATACAATAATCATATAGAGATAATTGGTTTTCTTTTGTTGTGTGTAGTACCGAATCAATTGGTTAAAAGAAGAAGTGACAACTCAATTTCATTAAACATATAATCTATTTTTGCCATGGTGTACGTCGAATATGTGACATGAGATTATGTTAAAAATGCTTTGTAACCTCACCTAGTGAATTCAGGAACCAAATGTAAAGGAATACAGTATAATAACCATCTTCTTATTTGCAGTTAAAAGAAAAAAAAAGACCGTATTGGAAAATGGAAACTAAAAAATAATTAGGTGAAACAAAAACTTGCATGGTTCTCATCACGTGGAAGGCCATGGTTAGTATGCGACCACGTATCACATCCACTTCCTCATCATTTAAGTGGATCCAGGCCCATTACTAATCTATGGCCCATTTAGTTTAATTGGCTCATGTCATGTTCTCTCTTCCATAGGACCGTTTTTACTGTTGACCAGCCTGAGCTAATCATGACGTGGCCGGATTCCGAGATCCCACGTGTCCTCGCCGTGCCATTATTCTTCCCACCTGAAAATTGTTTGTTGAAGACAAAGAGGACGGAAATGACGATTTTCGCCGGACTTATACGACGGTGTATTGGCTCATCGGCTCCGATTCAGCTGAATTACGGATGCGAACCGTCGCGGTTTCTCTTCAACCTGAGTCAGGGAAGTACTCGGTTGCTCAGTGGCGAGGCTGAGTCGAATCGGGCTGAGTTTCCGGTGGAGAACGCCTACGATATCTTGAGTGTCTCCGAAACCAGCTCAATCGCGGAGATCAAAGCATCATTTCGCAGACTCGCCAAAGAGACTCATCCGGACCTGGTCGACTCGAAGAAGGATTCGTCTACTTCGATACGTTTCGTTCAGATTCTCGCTGCTTATGAGGTACAGGGAAGCTTCACTCTCATTTTGTGTAGTTTGTTCGAATTTGCGATTGGCTTGAGGTTTCCAATGGAGCTAGATCATGATCGATATGTTTAATTGGTTGCATTTTGGTGGATTGATTTGTTTCTGGAATGAAACTCTTAGCTAAGAAGAAGAGAAACGGTTCAATTTTTTTCACTTTTGTGATTATATTAGCTTGAGGAAGAGAAGAAACTTGAAGGAATTGGGGTGTTCACATTGATTTAGAATGCTATTGATTTGTGGTAATAATGCAGATTCTTTCAGATTCTGAAAGGAGGGCACACTATGATAGATATCTGCTATCTCGGAGAATGGTAACGACGAAGCGTTCTAGAGAAGGATATGTGCTCTACAGGTATAAAGCACGATTGACATTGAGTGAGGAGATGGAAGTGGTGGAATGGCTAAAGTGTTACAGAGAAGCAATACATGATATAGTGATGGAGAAGCGAGTAGCAAGCGGTGGCACAGGCTACTTAGATGAACTGGAAGAAGATTTTCATTCAGCTATCCGAGCGGCATACTTTGGGCCTGATGTAGAATCTGTGGAGCTTCTTCCTGATTGCTTTGAAGCTGAGGAAAGGTCTGTGTATGAGACACGAGAGGTTTTGCACTTGGTTTCAGGACGAGATCTTTTTGGCATGGTTTGCTTGGTAGATAACTTCCTTGAGATTTCTTCTGATTGCTCCAAGAAACTGGCTTTGTCGTCGTTTATGGATCCGGACCTGTGGCAAGCAGCTGAGAGAGGCAACTACGGCATGACATCTGATGAAATAATTGGTCTTCAGATGTCTCATATAGAATCGTCAAGAAGTGAAAACCCTGTTTCGGATGCATATAAAGATATTCAGCTGCATGTATCTGGAAGAGTTGTTGCTACAGCCATTAGAGTTCCCCCAAAAGGGTATCGCGAGAAGAAACAAAATGAGGGTGATCACGATCAAATACACGTTTTCCTAAATTCAGATGAAGGTTCTAGTCATGGCAGTGAATCGTCTCCTAGAAATGAAAGTGGAGCCAGACTTCTTGTTGGAACTATAAGTGGTCTTGGGACAAGTCCAGACGAAGGTTCATGTGATGTATATGATGGAAATGGTGCTAAGACTCATGTGATAATGAAGCATAGGACATTTCTGGTTGGTGACTCATATGATTACATTTCACATATTCGAAAACGTGGGGCATTGTTATTTGATGCATATAAGATTAGCCTGTTAGTCATTGGATAGAACTTGTTATTCACACTCTGCAGGTGAGACATTTGCACTGGTACAGGATTGGGGAAAAGGTTTCTGTTTGCGAGTGTAGATGCAGTAGAGCAAAACTACCACCAAGCAAGTAAGCCAAATAGCTTATTTGCTCTGTTTCTGTTCTGTCTCACAATTATCTTGATGGCATAATTTGTTGTGTGTATATGGAAACAGGTTTTGGTTGTTTGAGCCACGTTGTGGTATGCATGATGTTGGAGGTTGGTATATTGAAACTTTTGGAAAAGATAAAAAGGGCCGGACAGTCCTCGCTCAACGATTCTGGGATGGATTGGAAGAGGGCGCTACACTGGATGGGTAAGGTTGTACTTAGAAAAAATACTTCTATGAAAAGGTTTTTGCATCCAAGTTATTCATGACTTTAATCTTCTCCAGGAGACTTCACCCTGGTATCTACTTGCTTACACTAGCTTATCGAACACTTGATCTTGAAGATGAAAGGAGAAGGAAACGGTCAATAATGGAGATGTTCTCTAAAGCTGTGGATTGGTGTAAGACATTTGTTAGGAGAAGGTCCTTTGGAACTTAACGTGAACGTGAGTGAAGATGCAAAGATGATTTGATTTGCGGTTTTCACATGGATACAAACCCCACTATGTTGTGAGCCTTGTGGCGAACAAAGCTTCCCAAAAAGGTTGGTCGCAGAATCTCCCGCCAAAATACCAACTGAGCCTAATCTCTTCACTTCGCCAAAGTTGCAGTGTCTTCTTGATCATGGCTTGAAGATATTTTGGGGAAAACTCTGAATGGGTGGGAGTGGCTGAGGCAAAGCAACGAGACGGAAACATAAGCTTTGAAGTTGAGAAATCATGTAAGAGTTAAGAAATTGGTTTTGATAGAGAAATTTATGTTTCCAAAGTGAATCATTAGACTTGTACAAAATTTTAAATCTAATGAAGCTAGTAGATTCTTTCTTCTTCTTCTTTCACTTCATTTCTTCCCCTTGATACATCCCAACTCCTAAGCAGACTCAGATCCGGTCAACAAAGATTTGGCCGGAGGGATCAAAGCCACAGCGAATCTCTCATCCTTGGAGTACTTCTTCCGTAAAGCTCCCTTAGCGTTCACACACCCTTCTTGCTGCTGCTTCCACTGCTGATACGCCAAAAGCTTTGCACAGTCCCTGTTACAGGGCAAAACAATCAAAATCCAACCCACAAATCGAGGAAGATGAAAAAGGAAGGAAGGAGCTTTTCTTTTCTTTTTAACTTACATGAGCTGAGTTTCAGAATAGCCAGTGTGATGCTTGAGAGTGTTAGTCCATACAGGAACTTGGTGAAGAGCAGACCTCGCTGCGTAGATTGCAGAGGCAGCAACCATAGAGGGACTGAACATTATCGTCGTGTCGTAATGCATTACGCCCAACTCCGCCAAATAGTGCACCATATTCTCCATCTGAAGACAGAGAACCAAACCCAATATGAATATTATTAACGTAATGTTGCTAAAGCGATGGAAGAAACTGATATGAAAGCTCTCTTTCTTACCTGTTCATCTGCAATGGAAGCTTTGATGAAACGAGCAAGGAAGACATAATGAGTCGGAACTGTCAAGTACCACACGAGTGTAGACAGTATTGTCTTCTCCATCACCAGAATCTGTTTGTGAGTGTATGCATGGTCTGCAATATCAACTAGATCCTCCACCTACAAAAAGATTCATGCTTCAAATTCAGATCAAAACAAGAAGCTATCATCAATCAAATGGTTTCAAAAGTCCTTTGTCTTTATCACCTGTGGAGGCCAGATTTCTTCGTATTTGGATGACATGAGAAGAGCACTGACACCAACCAGCTGCAATTCGTTTCTAGGCACTGGCTTAGCCGACAAGAACCGATCCAAAATGTTAACAGTGAGGTAAAATGTCTCTGGATTCAGCTCGAATCTGACATGTACATCTATCAACCATTCCACCAGAATCAGTCTCATCTTTTCATTAATCTCAGGCTGCGATCTCATGTAATCTTGTGGTCGCCATTCACTCTGCCAATCCAAATGATAAAACTTGAAATCAATTCTACAATTTCATTACCACAAGGAAAAGATTCATGAATGATATGATACCAACCTCAACAGACTTGTAGAAACTGTAGATATCTTCAACATATTCCACAGCTGCAAGATCATTCTCAGCATCAGCTGCGTCGATATCAACAATGGCTTCTTTCGGTTTCTTCTCCAATCCACAAGCAGCCTGAAAAAAACAACAGAATGAGAATTCAGAACAGAGTAAAAACATTTTCTTTTTTTAAAACAAACTATGGTTATTATTATCATTTTACCTTGCTTCTAGCGGTGAGAACAGATGTGTAAGAGATTGCTTTCTTCTTATTAGCATTTTTCGCCTGGACAGCGACTAAACCTTGTTCTTCATCACTGTCTGAGCTTATCTCTATGATCTCCACAACCTTTGGTTTCTCAGCTCTTTTCCTCTGCTTTGGTACAACGTTTCTCTTGACGGCAGGTTTATCCGCTTTAATAGGCTGCAGATCAAACACATGAGCTATCAAAGACTAATGAAGAAACCTAATTGTTCAGAGATGAAAAGGAAGAAACTTTGAGGATTTACCTCCACAAGTGGGGCGTGTTGAGAGCGTGTACGAGGACGATTGATCTTTGCAGGATCGTTCTTTGGGTAATTTTCTCGAACAACATTGCCTATATCACGAAGAACTCGCCGGTTTCTTCCTTTCCCAGCATTTTTGTCATCTTCCACAACGATAACATCGCCTAAACAAACAAAACCAAGTTTACGACTTTAGATTCAATTTGCACAATCAAATCAGCCCAGATAGAGCAATAAATCAAATCCAAATTGAAGACCATGGATGAGTCGGAAAACTAGATCAATTTTCCGTAAACCCTAGAAACAAAATCTGAAAAGATGTTATCTTACCCATGGTTTGTTGAGGAGCCATCGATCGAGACGCCATCATTTTTAGGTTCGTTCCTATTTCTCTCTTCTTCGTATTTCCTTTTTATCTCTCACAAGTGGGGCCGCCTTATAAAGGAGGCTTCTTGAGGAAGATGAGCAGTTTTCCCAACGGTCTGATTTTTTATTTTCCAATTTTGATTTGGACGGTGCGATGGGATCTTCATCCAACGGTTGTGAATGAGGAATCAATCCTATGTGACCGTTGTGAGAGGGGAATATCTTAGGCTTTCTATATAAAAGGCCACTGGCTTAAGGCCCATTAATCTCAACGGCACAAGTGAATGGGTCCTATGGAATGATTGAAAGAGATGTCGTAACATGGAATCTGCTTTAATATTTCCATTTTTGAGATTACATCATTGATTTGGTTTTATTATTTGTTACCACTTACCAAGGTCAATACTTTCAGCTTCTCTTGAGTTGAGTTAGTACAATCAAAAACTGGGAAAGAAAAACACTTTCAAAATTATGTTAGAAGAAATCCAATCATAGGTAAAAGTAAAACATAAAAACTGTTATAGATTTCCCCAAAACAAAAACAAAAACAGCATATCATATATATAATAGTCTATAAAACGAACGCAATGGATCATCACTTCGGATCATCAATGTATGTGTGACTTATTAAAAACAAAAATCATACCCAAAAGGTCTCACACTTGACGAGGCTGTATGACATAGGGACTGTAGCCACAGTATCAACCCATTCAATTTGACCCTCAACTTCACCATGGAGGCTCCTGTCAAGCAAAATCACAGCACACCATATTTTCTTGGTTTTATATGGACGAGAAGATGCAGGACTGTCCCAGAAGATTACGAGCTTTCCACCATAAGTACCAACTTCAGCATCATTTATAAAATACGCATCAAGTCCATTCAAATCCTTGACGATTCTCCACTCGTCTGACATTTTGTCTTTCCACCAGCATATTTTTCTCGCATAAGCGTACTTTACATCCTTTATCACACAACCCTTAACCAATCTCTCACCATGTTGTAATCTCTCACTCGAGCTTTGCTTGACATCCCATTTATTTTCGTCTACAAGGTAAACAAAGATCTTCTTCTTGTTCTTGACATAAATATTTCCATCCGCTCCTGCTAGGAATTTATTTGAAGAGAACCGGACCTCAGGGCCAGGGTCCGGTAAAGGTTCCCAAGTTTGAGTCTCTACGTCGAAAACCTCACCCCAATGCGTCGACTCATCAGCTCTACACCCTCCCATTACATATATTTTCCCATCGAGGACGCACATAAGTGCGGGTTCCCTGCGAGCCATCATCATCCTAGGGGCTTCACGCCTCTCGCCAGTCAGCTCGTTTTTGACCCACATAGCCGACGATGGGGGAAAGTTACGACAGTGTATCGTGTATATTTCTGAACCAACCCTTACGCTCCTTACATTTGGTATATTAGTACGATAGGAAGACTGCACCGGTACCAATAAATTTCCAGTAGACTTGTCTTCATCAGTCATGCATTGGTTTAGGGTTTGATTATCAGGTTTTATCCAGAGACTATACCAGATGAGGCAAGGATCGGTGGGATTGGTGCGCGATTTTAGACAGAGATAAAAACACTCTTCTTCAGTTTTAAGTTGGCGTCGTACCTTGTAGAGCTTATCGGAGCGGACAAGCCTGCGAAAGCTAGTGGAGACAAGAGAGAGCTTTGGGTAGTACGAAGTCGATATCAAAGCCAAGCAGGTCAAAACAATGTCCTCCGGTAGTGATTCAAACGACGAAGAAAGTGGCGGAGGCGGCGACGGAGGCCGTGGAGGATGGTTTGACTTTTTCGCTGGTTTTATCTTTATGAGCTTACGAAACAGTTTTAGAAACCCAGAAATCCTTATGAGCTTCATCGGTGGCGCTTTGCTAGTAGCTAAACTGGTGTTAAGTGTTAAGAATATACGACTAGGGTTTTTGTTATCAAACCAATACTATACATGATTTTCCTTTTTGTCTCGAAAATTAAAAATATTTTATGGAATACACGGTATTTCTCGAAAGAACCTGAAATATTTTTTGAAGATGAATATGAAAATAATTTGAAGGAAAAAGAACTTAATTCTCAAAATATCAAATACCATATTAGAATTTGACAAAAAGAATTGAAGATGAATTGAAAACACACACTGCGATAATGGAAGGAAGAAATAGCTTCATTCTCATATGCCATATTACTTTGAACATAATCTCATCAACATCAGAATTTTCCTTACAAGCTTAATTCTTCATGTCTGAATGTGACTGTGCCAGTCCGAAGATTAACTTGTTTTGTTGTCTGAAAATATACATTGCAGGTCTGCATGCAAACTTTCATCTGCACAACAACAGAAGTTGAACAAGCAGATGCTAAACAGTAAACACCCTAAATCCGACGTCGTCGCTTGCTTCCCTCACCTCAAGAACTAAACAAAGAAAAGGTAAATTAGATTACAAACTATCCAAATGTATACTTAATGGATCAAGTTTGGCTTTGTAGATTTACAAAGCTTGTTTGGTACTTTCATGTTTGATGTTGGGGTTGTGCTCAAAACTATAAATAAATTTAAAAAAAAAAACAGTTTGGTATCATTAGAGTTTCATAAAGTTTTAGCTACAGAAGCAAACTAAAATACATGCAAGACAAAAACAGAGGCGCTCTGTTTTCAGACGACAGCTTTAGGTTGAATCTGTTCAAAGTCGAAAACCTCAAACATGAGCCGTCGAACATCCGGTTTACCATAAATGGTGTATGCTAAACCGTGAATGGCTTGTTGAACAGCGGTCGTCGCCGGATTCCTAAGCCTCCGGTTATGTTCGTACCGATCATGAACCTCCTCCGAGTAGATTATAAAGTTGTGAAGACGCTTCTCCCTCAGATACCGACCGCAGAATTTGTTCATCAACAAACGCCGATGCTTCTCTTGTAACCACAACCCCGGTGCGTCCAGGTGCTTCATCAACAAACGCTCCGCCATTGCTATGTCCTGGATCTTCTGCCCTACGTATTCTAGCCGCTCGAAACAGAACCGCGGGTGCTCGAACTTGTGCTTTGAAGGATGCAAGAAGCAGAGCTGTTGTGGATGAAAAAGGTTATAGAAGAAGAAAGGAAAGTAACATAGTGAATGTGGATGAAGTATTTAACTTTTACCTGTAAACCGAGTCCTAGCTCGATGTTTCTTGCTTCGGTTATCTCACGGATTCGATCGTTCATCGGTAAAGGGTATCCTAAAGCTTGCATGACTTTTGGTTTGCTGTCGAAATCCCAAATGTTCCCTCTGAAACGATGCATTCCCGGTGGAACACAAGCTCTGAATAGCCTCGGGTGTGCGAACAAAGCATCTTCAGGAGGCTGGAAAGAGAGAAAAACAAGAAAAGAAAATGCGTTTAAATGACTAAACTCAACACTCTTCTTTGATCAAAAACTTAGCTTTGTTTCTTTACCTTGTAAGTAGCAATATCTTGCCAGTTTAACTTTTTGCCTTCGAATTCAACAGAGACATAATCTACATCCTCAAGCTGTCTCCTCGCTCGAGGTTGGCAATCCTCTGAATCTGGGTCCATCCCAAACACCTCAAACAGTACACGGTACACTTCCGGCATCCCATAGCATAGATAGATAGCACCAAACAAAGCCCAAAACACAGATCTAGCAACAACAAAAAAACAAATTAACATGGCTAAAGTAGTAAGCATATAGTCACAGGAAACACTTTAGGTATATTAAGAAGTAGCAAGTTTTGCACTTTTGATTGAATTAGATGACTAAAGAAACTCAACATGTACCAAAGTGTTTGTTAATATAAGCTAATGCTTGCAGACAAATAGACTAACTCATCATATCCAAGAAGTCAAACATTTTGATCAACAACATCTTAGCAACTCAAATATATATACAACAACATATGGTAAAACTTGGGCTTATCTAAACACAAAATGAAATTCCCAAACAAGTTCTTTTAAGAGAATCAAACAACATTCACCAGATCATGCAGATATAAACTCAAACTCTGGCTTCATTCTAAGGCACACAGAGAACTGAGAAAGAGAGAGACTTACTTAACCGGAGGCTCACGGTCTTTACGAATCAACTTATCCATATCATCATAAGGAAATATGAGATTCTGCAAGTTTGCAGCTTTGATCCACTTCGGGAGATACCTCTTTCCAATCAAAGCAAACACTCTCTCCCTCATCGGCCCCGGAGGCTCCCTCGGATACCTCTGCAGGAAAAACTCCGTGATCGCAAGCTCAAGCACGTACTGACCCAGAAACCAAAGCCTCGAGTGCCCGTTCTTCACGTGCCTCGCACGTGCCCTGTCGCACGACGGATGCTGGAACGCCAGATACAGCAGCGTGTCGAAGTGCTTCGCCGGTTTCTCGTCGCTCAGGCTCTCCGACGGCTCCAGAGAGTACCCCAACGCCTGTTTCACTTCCAGAAGGTACTCGTCGATCCAGGTTTTGTCGGCGTTGTTGAGCTTCGACGGCGGGAGGCAGGAGCTGAGCAGAGGGAACGATTTGAGGGATAATTGCGGGCTATTGAGGAATCTCTCTGCTAGCTTCTTGTCGTCTAATGGCGGTCTTAGGATGAATCGTTTCGGAGGGAGTTTCTTCTTCGGTCCCGTGGCTTGTTTCCGCTGCGCGAGCTCCTTGAGGAGGCGCTGTGGGCTGTCTCGTGGAAGACCTTGAGTCTCCGCCGCCACGGAGGCGCAAATTCGGAGGCTTTGGAATCTGGGTTTCGAGAGAATCGATGCGTTTAGCTGGATTCCGGATGGGAACTGAGATACGGAAGAAGAGAAGGAGATTTCGGGACATTGCCCAGAAACGCGGAGGAGAGAAGAAGATGAAGATGAAGAATAAAGCTCCATTTTTTAAACTATATAATCGAACAAAAAACAACAAATTGAGAGTCAAATCATCAAATTTTGAGTCGAGAGAACTTGGCTCGAGCCAAGTGACGATTTTGCAGGAGCAGTAGAAGAAAATGGTAACGAAGATTGCAATGTCCCATGGATAAGGTGAAGATTCTTCGATCTCGTGGCGGGGAGATTTTTTTCTGGATCAAGGTTTTAGTGTAATCATTTGGGCCCATTTAAAGCCCATTAAAATGCCCATCATGATTAAAATTATTATGGGTTAAATTATAGAGGAAAAACAAACAATGCATGTTTGTAATTTGACAATTAGCAACAACAGTATGATTTCGATTTTTTTATATATTAAGTTCAAGTATGTTGTTGCATTGGATACTTTCTCTGTAGCAGAGTTACTTTGGAGGAGGGTGAAAACTAAACCATGGATGGTTTTTTGCTTTAATCTTTGTAATGTTATGTAATCATGACAATGGAGTATAGATGTAATCTACAGTATGTATCAAACAAAATAGTATACTTTACAGGAAAAAAGATTCCGTTTGTGTTGCTCTTTATCCTCTCAATCACACATGGCACATGATAAAATCCGATTTGTATAGAATTAAATAGCTAAATGTATAAAACCAAAAAAAATAGCTAAATGTATAAGACACTAGAAGACGTACGAGTCATCCTACTTTGGTCGTTTTTAGTACTGTAGTATTTTACAACCATTTGTGTTATTAATACAAACATTTTATTATTTACTTTTCATGTTAAACCAGAAGACCGTACGCGCGTGAGGTTATTATTTAATTCGCTTTAGTATTTAAGAGAATCATTGAAAGAATGAGAATCCAATTGAAAAGTTAAAACACTATACTATTACATACTGAAAAATTAATTATTGGCGTTATAACTCTCATCATCATTACCATAAGCACGAAGCCACCACGGCAACGACATGATGAGTTTAAAAGATGTTATACGACAAAACATGTAGATTAATTGATTAAAGAGAACGTGCATGCCTGTTTTTTATTCTTTGACGAGGGCCTTTAGCAGAAGAATGCTACACGCATATAAGCTTTAACAAATTTAAATAATTAACTAATTATGGCCTGACTTGTTTGATACTTTGATCTCTATATCCAAAATGAATAAAATGTAGTTCAAAACTAGTGACCTTTCCACAACTACATAATATAGATTTTTTTGGTTTGCTGCCTTCTGATCTCCTCCTTGCATTTGTCTGCACTGATTTACTTGTCTTTTTTATTCATAAAGGAATATTCGAGAAAGACAATTCAACCATTTTGTTTTGAACGTGTAAAAGAAACCAATCAATGAATTTTCTTGCATTTCAAAAGCCAGTTGTAAAATTTTGTTTCTAACCATTTAGGACGTTAAATAATCTTATCATGATTTGCAATTTTTATTATTTTATTCAAGTTGTTTTTGTCAATTAGAAAGAGCAAATATAAAATATGGTAAATAATAGAAAGAAGAAGCGTGACTGCCTTTACTTGCATTGCATGGAGAGTAGTAGCCCCTTTTGAATGACTGACTTGAAGACTAAACTATTCTCGTCGACTAAATTTTTTGTTTTTTTTTTAAACGTCAACTAAAGTCTATATCAAATTATCAATAATCGCCTAACCATATATTAATATTGAAATCTACATAATACCAATAGCTTTTGAAATAACGTAAATACAGCCCTAATTATTTAAAACCATTCTCATGTCAACTGATTCGGACCACGTGCAGTTTTCTTTTCTAGATTTGTTGGTGTAGATACTTAACTGAATTATATATTGGTTAAAAAACTAATTCTCATAAGTCCGTGATTAACTTGGTGACCACCAGATCTACAATTAGTTGATCCGTTTTATATAACGAAAAAAACTATTGAAAATACGAGAATGAAACTGTTTTTCACACCGAAATGGTTTACGGAAGATACGAGTATATTATTGGGGTGCCATCATTCTATCATTTATGGGTCTTACTTGTTAGAAACTTAGAATTAGGATAATCGTGGTTAACTAAGACTGATTAACTAACATATGGACCGAAAAGGTATAACAGTCAGGAGTAGTAGTTGAGATATGAGAAAGATTCAAGGTGGCCATGACACAATTATTCGCAATGTCAAGTGAAGCATCGTTATCAATTTCGATCCCCACCACTCTATCTCTATTCCCTCATATAGACAAGAGATCCTTTGTGATTATAGTATTATACACACACAACATCTAGAAAGAACAATATTATATGATATTCACAACCAAACAATCATAAAAATACAACAAGCAATCGCATTGACTTGACCAATCAAATATTTGAAATTAACCAAAAAAATATACTTAAGAATTTAAGATAGGTTGTTCAAAGAACCTTAAAATGATGCCAAAAGCTTAAAAAGTATTTAGTCTTTTTTCTTAAAATAAAATGAAAATGCAAGCTGGCCGGCGCTACTAGTGCCCACCACACAAAAGCATGTGTATGTATAAGATCCTTTGCTCCATTCATGTAATCATAAATGTAAAATCGCATTATAAGCATACACATAAAGAGAGAAAGTGAGTTAAAATAATTATTACAAAGAAAATGGCTGCAAACAAAACGAATCTCTTATTGCTTCTTCTCTCTCTCTCTCTCACCCTAAACCTCACCTCCGCTCAACTCCGTCGCAACTTCTACGCCGGAAGTTGTCCCAACGTCGAACAAATCGTCAGAAACGCCGTTCAACTAAAGTTCCAACAAACTTTCACCACCATTCCGGCCACTCTCCGCCTCTATTTCCACGATTGTTTCGTAAACGTAAAACATATTTCTTCTCTTTCTTCAATTTCTTTCATTTTTTTGTTATAATTTTTGAAATTTTATTAAAATCATAGGGTTGTGATGCTTCGGTGATGATAGCTTCGACAAATAATAACAAGGCGGAGAAAGATCATCCGGATAATTTATCTCTGGCCGGAGATGGATTCGACACCGTGATCAAAGCTAAACAAGCTGTTGACGCCGTCGCAACTTGTCGTAACAAAGTTTCTTGCGCCGATATTCTCACGATGTCCACTCGTGACGTCGTTAATCTCGTTCGTAACACATCGCTATCATATTTATTACTATATCAAACTCAAACTAGAGCACTACTATTAATATTAATTTATATAATTTATTATAATAGGCGGGTGGACCAAAATATGAAGTCGAATTGGGAAGGCTTGACGGACTATCTTCGACGGCGTCTAGCGTAGAAGGGAAGCTACCGCATCCAACGGACGACGTCAACAAACTCACTTCACTTTTCGCCAAAAACGGCCTTAGCCTTAACGACATGATCGCTCTTTCCGGTAAGGTTTCTGTTTACTTCTCGATCGAAAATAGTGTATCTCTTGGATATTTCGGTTTAGTTTGATAAAGTTTTGATTTGGTTTATGTATGTTAACTTTTGATAAGTAGAGTTGCATATTAGTAAAAGAATTTGATTTATTACATAACTAATCATTTATTTTTGGTTCGCTTTGAAATAACCGGTTCTGACTTAAATTTGGTTCGATCTGAAAAACAAGGGGCACACACATTGGGATTCGCTCATTGCACCAAAGTGTTCAACAGGATTTACAGTTTCAACAAGACAACCAAAGTGGATCCCACAGTTAACAAAGCTTACGTGGCAGAATTACAAGCGTCGTGTCCTCAAAGCGTAGATCCAAGAGTGGCTATCAACATGGACCCGACAACACCTAGACAATTCGACAACGTTTACTACAAGAACTTGCAACAAGGGAAAGGATTGTTCACGTCCGATCAAGTTTTGTTCACCGATCGTCGGTCAAAGCCTACCGTTGACTTGTGGGCTAGTAATGGAAACTTATTCAATCAAGCTTTTGTGAACTCCATGATCAAACTTGGTCGTGTTGGCGTTAAAACTGGTCGTAATGGTAACATCCGTAGTGATTGCGGAGCTTTTAACTGAATTTGAATACCTTTTTCTAGATTTTTATTTCCATTCATTTGTATTAGGGGGATTAGGATGGGTCCTCATGAAGCTGGTTCAGCTTAATTAAACGTAATAAATCTCGGTTTTTGGGTTCAGTCTGTAATCGTGAGAATAAATTTGAGAGAAATTATAAGAAGCAACCGAGAACAATTAGTAACAATAGTTTCTTTGAAAAAAAGGGAGGCAAAACATAGAATTTTTTGGTCAACCTCTAATTATATATCGCAGGATATGATCTGCTTATATATGTTGACTACACCTCTTATTTGGATACGCACTTATTTTTTCCCACAAAAGAAAATAAAATTTAGGATCCGTTAGTCCTATAAACACATATATAAAGAGAGAAAGTGAGTTAAAACAGTTATTAAAAAATGGCAGCAAACAAAATGAATGTCTTACTGCTTATTATCTCTCTCTTTCTTACCATAAACCTCTCCTCCGGTCAACTCAGCCGTAACTTCTACGCCGGAAGTTGCCCTGACGTGGAACATATAGTCAGAAACGCCATCGACCAAAAAATCCAACATTCTGCCATCACCGTTGCCGCCGTTCTCCGCCTCTACTTCCACGATTGTTTTGTCAATGTAAAACATTTCATCTTCCAGATTCTTGCTTAAATACATAACAAAAAATTTATATAAATTTTGTCTAATGAAATTTATTAATATCATAGGGTTGTGATGCATCGGTGATGATATCGTCAACCAAAGGTAACAAAGCTGAGAAGGATCATCCCGATAACTTATCGTTGGCTGGAGATGGATTTGACGCTATCGTTAGAGCCAAGCAAGCTCTTGATGCTGTCCCAAATTGTCGTAACAAAGTCTCTTGCGCCGATATCATAACAATAGCCACTCGTGACGTTATTACTATCGTACGTTATACCCAATACTATCTATATAATTAATAGCATATTTATTGCATCAAATACATAGACTAAAACATTATTGTAATATAGGTTGGTGGACCAAAGTACGAAGTCGAACTGGGGAGGTTCGATGGACTATCCTCGACGGCGGCTAGCGTCCAAGGAAAGCTGCCACAACCAACCGACGACTTTAACAAACTCACTTCACATTTCGCCAAAAACGGGCTTACTCTTAACGACATGATCGCTCTATCCGGTTAGACTTTTTTTTTGTCTTTAGAATGTTTCAAATAAAAAAAAAGTATATTACATGTGTTTTGCTCATAATTTAAATGGTTTGATCTAAAAAACAGGAGCACATACGCTTGGAGTGGCTCATTGCACCACGGTCCTCGACAGGATCTATAACGTCAAAGAAGAACCGAGGATGAACGCTACGTACGTGACACAACTCAAAGCGTTGTGTCCTAGAGACGTTGATCCGCGGAAAGTGATAGGCATGGACTCATCACCGGGAAATTTCGAAAACGATTACTACAAAAACTTGCAGCAAGGCAAAGGATTTTTCAAGTCTGATCAAGTTTTATACACCGATCGTAGGTCAAAGCCAACCGTTGACTTATGGGCTAGTAATGGACAGGCGTTTAGTCAAGCTTTCGTTCAGTCCATGCTCAAGCTTGGTCGAGTTGGTATTAAAACAAGTCGTGATGGTAATATCCGTCGCAATTGTGAAGCCTTTAATTAAAACACTTTCTATTCAACTTGGGCTGGGCCTGAAACCGCTTCTAGATGTATAATAAAATTTTGGACTTATTGGGATTTAATAATTCAGTGGTGTCCGCTAAGAAAATGTGATAAAGTTTGTTGTTGAGATGGATAATTTTCGTCGATTGCAATGTTTATTTTTGTCGTTAAACTTGTGTCGGCATAGTTTTGTTCTTTCATATTATCAAAAATTATCATACATTCAAAAATTAAATTTGATATTTTTGAATAAATTAAAATATAAGATTCAAATTTAACCGAAAAAATGAGATGTGACTTTATTCCTATATATTTTTGAAAGAAAATCATTTACATTTTTAATGTAAGGATGTAAAAGTCTTAATCCATAAGAGTAGAGTTATTTTTCAAGATTTTTTTTTTTCAAATTTCTCAACATAGATATGTTACGTATATTTTACACAGACAAGTATCTCTACATTTCATAACAAAGTGTATATATAATTTGATGATGAGAAGTGGCTCTTTGCATAATCCAAAAGCCGCCTTATCCGTGAAAACCTAATTTTCATCGTACCATTTATATTTGAATATTGGCAATATTGACACTTCATTTTGTACATTTGTATATATGTACTAATCTCACCTGGAAATTTGGAATCCCAGCTGGGAACAATATTATCGATCTGCTGCTTCCACAAAATGAAGTGTCAATTCTTTATAGGATTTTATTCGTATAGGATCTTTATATTTCATGTGAGCTTGCTCATCATACGGTCAAAATTTGCAATAAAATAAACTTTCAAACTTAAATTTATCACTTAAGTTTTCTGTAAATTTATATTAGTGTCGTTATTTGTGCATGTGTGTGAGTTAACAATATAAAGTTTAGAAACAAGAACAATATAAGGTTTTGAAAATTCTAACATGAAAATCAAGATGTGTAAGAAGCAAACACATCCTCAACATATTATTTATCCTCATCGGCAAGATATATATCCCCAAAATTTATCATATTTCTCGATTGAGAAATCGTTAATTAGCCAATAATTATGCGGCTTAACCAAAAATCCATTTCCCCTCACAACAACAAAAAACCCTAAAAAGACTCCCGAAAACTGATGAGTATGAATAAAAAGTTTGCGTCGTCGGTTTTAAACAAAAAGGTTTAATAACTTTCTCTCTCCTTTGTTTCTGTATTTATCGCCACTGATTCCATTTTCCCAACACGACGTCGTTACAGATTCTTCCGACGGACTTCCCGGATACTCACCGTTAACCGTCTTGCAAAACGGCGGCGGAGGAAGAAAAGGAACCGGACCAGCAGCTAGAGCCGTCCCGTGGTTTAACTGGAGATCCAGCTGCGAAGTAGACCGTTCGCACTTAAACCGTTTCCGATTTACCGGAGATTCTTCCATCTCCGTCGTAGATTGCTTGGATCTAGAGGTGGAAAAACGAAAATGGTTGTTCTCATCGGAGGATAACAGCGGCGGAGACTCGAGGAGATCTGAGATCGGTCGTAAAGTTCCACCGCGAAGGACAGTTGCAACCGCCGCTTGACACACGTGCCAGTTCCCAGTCCATAACATACCAACCGCTCCGTTAACCGGATTCACCGTCCTCCCACACGCTTCAAACAACAACGACTGAAACAAAGCTGAAGAAAAGAAACAAACAAACATGAGACCGGTTTAGTGAATGAGTTGTAGACGATAACCAAAACAAAAATAGAAAAAAATCGTACCAGGGCGGTTTAGTTCAGGCACGGCGGAGATGAAAGACATGAGACCGGCACGGCCAAAGAATTTAGCGACGAAGACGGTGGCGTGGCCTTGTGACTCGGCGGATTCGATCCATTGAAGGCAAGGACGAAGGATGCATGTTTCGCTGCAACCTTTTCGAAGAACTCTACATCCATTGCAACTCATATTTCAAAACTTTGTCGGATATGAGAAGATATATCCAATATTTTGGGAAACTCTAGTTACTAAAAACACATAGAAACAAAGAAGTGACAAATTTATTTTCGGATTTGGGAGCAAGAAAACAGGTTTTTATCTGATTTGATAGATTTATAAAGACTGATCAGAGAAGATGGAGGATGAAGAGAAAACAAGTTTTAAGAAGAGGAGAGAGGGGATAGGTTGGATTTATAGAGGCGAGTGAATAATAAAGAGAGTGTGTCAACTTGTTTTCTTTTTTATTCCTTTGTCCTTTCTTTCCATCATGTTTATTAAAAAACATTTGTGTGTATTAAATATTTGAAACTTATGGGAAAGACAGAAACTCAAAAAGAAATTTGAGCATTTAGCGCTTAGGGGGTATTCTTGATCAAATTTTGAAAAGTTCTTTTGATTTTTCTCTGTCACCAGTTAAAATTTTATGTGAAATATTTACGATCACAATAGTTATACACTTATACTTATGTCAAAGCTACAACTATTTATAAAACAAAATTTACAAAAGAAAAAAAAAGTAGGTGAGGACGAAAGAAGAATAATAATACGAGTACTACACAACAAGAAAGGACAGCGTTTGGGAGGGATTCCAAAGGTATTGGCGTTGGGGGAAGAGAGAGAGAGAGAGAGAGAGCGTTTCCGTTTCTCCGCGAACACTTGTCGCTGACTCAGACTTGTAATAATAATATTACTTTCGTCCTTTTAAAAAAATAATTAATTAAGATGTACTCTACCTACTTCTCTCTTATTCGATAAATACTAGTAGGGGTGGGCATTCGGATTATCGGGTCGGGTTCGGATCGGGTATTTCGGGTTTCGGGTATTTCGGTCCTAAGAGAAAAGGATCCGTTCGGATAATTATAAAATTCGGGTCGGGTTCGGTTCGGTTCTCTTCGGATTCGGGTATTACCGGATATACTTTTCGGATCTAAAAATACTTTCGGTTTGGAGTAAGTTCCTTTGTTTTAAACAAAAATTGACCTGATAACCTGTTACTTCAAATGAAATCCGAACAAATAAAAAAACAACCATTCAACTTGATTCAACCTAAGAACAAAATACAAATCATTCTCGTCCAAACACTAAAAACCAGCAACACAAAAGTCATTACCAAAGTGATATCATTCCATAACACAACCAAATGAAAATAAAGAAAGAAATTCAAAGCAATCAAATGAAAAGAAAGAAGAGTGGTGAGTCTCAAAGTCCAAAACGCGTTGTTTCTCCGTGTCCATGTCTCATTGACATCTTTGATTGCCTGTTACAACAGAAACAAATCAAGTCAAAAACACGGCACAATATAGAAACCCAATAACTTAAGTTGTTATTAATCATGTTACCTTTGAACTTTGAGGACCATATCCACTTCTAGTTCTAGTTGGGTCTAGGATACACTGAAAAAGATATATAAAATCAGAATGTTAGGATATAAACATCAATCATGAAATGGAAAACCGTAAAATGAACTTACTTTTCTGGAGTTCATCCTGCAATGTAACATCAGCAAGCATCTCCGTGTTTGAAACAAATGTTTTCTCGCCTAACTTAATCTCAGCCTTCATCCACTGCTCAGTACACATCAAGACCTCAACCATGTAATGAGTTAAACAACTTCGATACGGATCAATGATTCGGCCACTAGTGCTAAAAGCACTTTCAGATGCAACAGAGGACACTTGCATAGCAAGAACATCTCGAGCCATTTCTGATAAAATTGGGAACTTCCCTGCATTTACCTTCCACCAAGATAAGACATCGTACTCTGTTCCAAGCAAAGTATTAGGATTTTCAACTTTGTCACTCAGATAAATATCCAACTCAGACCGTTCATCTTCAACGCCTAAACCACTGATCATATCCTTATAAACTTGATCCATCCTTTCATACCCCTGTTCATCATTCACAAAATCCATGTTCTCAGAGCATGAACCATGGCCACCGGAAGTTGATGCTTGATCCGTCTGTGATGGTGTGACAATGGCCTCCTTCTTAGACCGAGTGCTATACTCAGCAAACAGAGATTTCATAACTTCAGTGACTGAAGTATACATCCATTTAGCTTGTGCAGTATCTTTGCCGTAAAGTCTTTCAAAGCATATCTTAGCAAACTGCATTTTCTTGCTCGGATCAAGGACACTAGCAACAATCAGAAGCCTATTGATGTTCTTCACTCCATCCCAATATTTGTCAAACTTTCCTCTCATGTCGTCAGCCTTTTCACTCAACTCTCTGTCTAAACTATTGCTCAAGTTCATCAGATTCTTCTCTATAGTAACTATCTCAGTATAGCACTTGTAGGAGCTAACCGAATTAGACGCTGAGACGATCAACGTAGAATTGTAGAAGATGATCAGAAACCTTACTAACCTCTCCACTGCATTCCAATCAACTTCAGTAGGCGGACCAATCCTTTTTTGACCATTCTCTTGTTCGAGAAAGTAATCATTGTATAGCCGATCTTCAGCTTCCATTTTATCAAATGCCTTCCTGAACTTAATAGCTTGTAGCAGCATCAAGTATGTTGAGTTCCACCTAGTTTTTATATCCAAAGGCAAACTCCCTCTAGTCACCTTGGCATTATCAGCACGGCTATCAAAAGTGTCGATCCTATTAGTAGACGCCCTCACATACGTCACGGCATTCCTAATGGCACACACATTATCAACTAACTCTAGCAATCCTTCCTTGACAATTAAGTTGATAATATGTGCACAACACCTCATATGCATAAACTCTCCATCTAAAACCAATGCCTCATCGCTCACTAAGCTGAATTGGGTCTGAAACCTCTTTAGGGCAGATGTATTGGCGGTGGCGTTGTCCACCGTGATGGTGAATATCTTCTGTATTCCCCATTCAGCCAAACACTCCATAAGGACTCTTGTTATAGTGGTCCCTTTATGATCCGTGATGTACTTGAACCCGATGATTAGCTTCCTCATTTCCCAATTTGCATCAATGAAATGTGCTGTAATCACCATATAGCTAGCACCTGTTGCTTGAGCCACCCATATGTCAGTAGTAAGTGACACTCGCTGCTTGTTAGCTGCAATCCAAACTTTAAGACCCGCTCTCCTCTCCTCATACATCTTCACAATGTTTCTGGTAGCAGTTCTTCTTGAATGCGGTGTGTAGAGATTAACTCGACTACAGAAGTGTCTCCAAGCCATGCTTTCAATGAAGGCAAGTGGCAATTCTCCTAACACTAGCAACTCATCAGTCGCCACTTTGAAGATATCCTCTGAAACCTTTGCTTCCACCAATCGTCCATCCTTAGTAACAGCTCTCGTATCTGCAGACTTACTTGCTTCAAATGCCAACAACTTCTTGCAGGTTAACATATGCTTCCCCAAGTTAGAAGTCCCTTTGGATGATGCACAACCGTAAACTCTTTTACAATGACGACAAATGCATTTGTCCTTGTCCTCCTCAAGTGGATCAAAATGTTTCCACACTTTAGACCTTTTACCCGCTGTTTTCTTTTCATTGGGTTGACCAGAAGTATCTCCATTTGTCTCCTTCCTTTTCCCTTGATTAGGTGTGGACTGTGTGGTAAAGGTTTCTGCTGTATCTTGAGTTTCACCATCGGGAAATGATGAAGAATCCATCTACAATAAAACAAAATCAGTTAGCATAAATAATAATTCAGATAGATAATACTCAATATCGAACTGATAAATAACAGAAACATGAAGACAATTAGAAAAAAAAACTAAGAAACATAAGCTAATAACCAGAAAAACAAACACAGTTACAGAGAGATAAGACACAATAACGCTAAAAAAAAAAAAACTTAAGAACAAGACAAGACAAAAACAGAAACAAACCGATCAAGAAATAAACATTGTTCAAAAATGTTGATTATTTTAATAACTAGTTACTTGTTCGTGTCTTAAGAACTAAGAACCAAAACCTTAAACTAAGAAGTATTAAATTCACATATTCACTCGAACAAGACAAGACATCAACGTCACATATTAACTCAAACAGATACATCACTTTGAATCTCATCTCATAATTAAGCAAGAAAATAAATCACAAGGGTTAACAAGATTAGTAAGTACAGAGACAGAACGAGAAGAAGATCTAAACTAACTAAGCATAAGAAGACTTGGAATTAAACTAAAAATTATAAGCTAAGCTGAGAAATAAATCCAATAACATCGAGTATCGACAATGCAAACTGAATTGAATCAAAGAAACAAAAGCTAAGTAACTGAACATAAAAACCAGAAACATGACAATACATTTTTCAAAAACAAATTATGAACTCAGGATTCGGAAAGCAAATCAAAGCAGACTTAATCAAAAGAATTAAGAGAAAAGAATTTGAGATCACCTTTGAATGATTTCTTGACGTCTCTGATGGAGGAGACGGATGAGAAAATCGAATGAGGGTTTCCAGATTTTCAGTTTGGGATTTGATATTGAAGATCATGTAAACGAAAATAGCGGGGAATGGAGATAGTGGAATCGAATCGACTAATGCAGGTAAGGGTCAGTTTAGATTGTGCGGATATTTCGGGTACGTTTACGGGTCTCGGGTATTATCGGGTATTACCCGGTACCCGAATGGAGAGAAGAAAAGGATCCAAATGGGTATTTTTCAAAATCGGATCGGATCCGGATCGGATATTTTCGGGTAAATATCGGGTCGGATTTTCGGATCCGGATAAAATGCCCACCCCTAAGTACTAGTACTGTAAAGAAAACAAATCTAAATTCAGGATTTGATAGAGAAAAAAGTAGTAGACAAATCTTACGTCAGGAGACGATGGGGTGCACGTGGATTAGGGGAAATTATTGGTACAACTTGTGGTGTGTATTTTTATGATGTGTTCATTGGTAGTTATATATGTTAATTGCGATGGTTTGGGTGGTGAATGAATCAGTTTTTTTTCTAGGGTTTAATCATTTGGAGGGCATTATTGATGCAATGAAATTAATAAATAAATCAAAAGAGGGGAAGTATTAAAACAAGGGGAAAAAAAAAGAGAGGACAAAGTGTTGTGGTTATCTTGGTACATAATGAGTTAATGATGATATAATAGATGGTTTTCTCTAGTAGCTAGATTCTATATGATCACCTGGATACCCAATCAAATAGTATGTATCAATTGTTTGTTTACGTTTTTTGTGTTCATTTTCATTATAATTACCTGTACGTTTATATATTAGACCGTTATAATATACACACTAACACTGTAACACACATAACTATATATCATGACGATTACAAACAAAATGTACGAGGTTGAGAGAGATGAGAGAGAGAGCATGTATGAGGTATATCCGCATTGCCCAATCTACTTTCATGTTCCTCCAATCAAGCTGGAAATATAAAATATTATTAATATATAGGTAGAGAGGATCGTGGTGTTCATGAGTCATGACCCCGTCGTCTTACACAAACTCATGTGTGTGTCCTTATATATAAATCATAGTTTATGAGAACAAGTACCATAAAAGGATGTTAGTTTAATGTATATTGACTGCTAATTACGTTTGACTCTACGTACCTACGACACAACATATGTTTTTGTAATCTCTTGGAACTACAAAAGCCGTTATTGGCCCTTCGCTGTACTCAAAGGTTCTTCGATCTCTGCGTGTGTCTCTCTTGTACGTATGCGGAGTATATACTTTTAAAACATTTTTTTGTCTTCTATTTTGCTTATCTAGAAAAGAAAACTGTAAAAGTGCTTTGCTTATATGCAAATTCCTCAGTGGCGAATTTTCAAAATTCCTGACCTAATTTAGAGAAATTTTAGCTCACATCATGTTTCCACACTTTGTCGGGTGTGTCTCAAACCTACTATTTAAAGTATTGCATTTATCCTTTTGTAAATATCATACTTCTACGGTTCTTCCTGCAAAGTGAACAATAATTTAATGGACTGGTGACACTGTTTCAAAGTATTTGGTTGATCATTCGAATAGCGACACTAATTAACAGCAGTATCAAAGGAAGAACGAACACGATTATCGTAGATGGATATTTACAAAAGCAAAAAATAGAATAAGCGCATAAAAACATATACAAATAGATATTTGAATATCTAACAGTTATCAAATTTTAACTATTTTAGTATTTTGAGTTTCCGGTTCTTCAATAGTAATACTGTGTTGGTTGATAAAATTTATCTTTACAATTTTTTCATAATGTTTGTAACCTTGACGGATGGTTAAAAAGTTGTGAGGATCGCAAACGGTTTAAAAGCCTACAATTGTTTCATAATGATAACCAAGTTATTAACCATTGATCTTTGAAAGCCTACAATTGCAAACTCGATCGCAGACGGTTTAAAATGTGAACACGATACTATGACAAATTGACAATCAACAACCACACGTATTTAAGTATTTTTGAGTTGTTTTCTCTTTGAGAAGAAAATCTGGAAGTGTATCTTACCTTTCTGCTTTACGATTAATTAAATATGAAACTGAACATTAATATACGACTGTTTCTGTCGCTTCTGACGTGGCATACTTATCCAAATTAGCCTTTAGTTCTGTCTTCCGTACTGTTGAACTCGCTGGAATGTAACATGCAAGTAACAATCGATAATGTTTTCTATTAAATTTTCGTTTTTTTAAAAAAATAAATTTACAAAGACTAATATTCTTATGTTGAAAACGAATGAAGAAGAGAATTTTGAGGAACTACTAAATCAAAGTACGGACTAAAACGATTCACTGTGACCTTGAAGACGGAGACGGGACCAAAACTCTCCTTCACCGAGATATTGGTCGACCAAAAGGCTCTGCTCCATCAAAGAAGAAACATGTGAACAAAAAAAAAGAGAACAATGGTCTTCTTCTGAATGGCTATCTTCTTATTTCTTCTGGTTTTAGTTTTGTTTTTTGAATTTTTCGTTTTTAGCCGTTGTGGAATATAACGGCTATATTAACAAGAGTGTTACGGAGTTGCTTCTTCCTTACAACGAATAATGTAGTGACATTTGACATAGCTTGCTTACTACGTTTGCATCAATTGGTGACGCCAAGCGTTTAACCACAACCACGAAATTAAAAAATTAAATTAAATCAAATGAAGATTCGATTTTATTTTTTCTGGTCTTTTGGACAAAATCTGTCGGATGCTCTTAGATTCCTACCTAACTCATGAGCATATCCTCTGTTCCAGTCATCATAGATCCGAGAATGTTTTTAATCAGAGGAGAAGAAGAAGAAGGAGACGCCATGGAACCGTTAGCTGCCGGAGATTCCTCCGATCACCTGAGGTTAAAACTAGAATATGTCTTAGAGTAAAAACAAAAAACAACATAAGTCAATGAAAATGTCATTTTCAACTTTTTTCTGTCTTCCATGCATCGCCACACATGGACGCATGTATCTTCTGAAACTATCCACTTGGTTGAGATAAAAACAAAACCACACCACTTTAGGGAAAAAGAATAGTCTTACGAGATGGTGAAAGATGCAATCTTTTTTACTGTCTTTTAGATAAGGAATCTGCAAAGGCCAATGATTCTTCTTTTCACTGCAGCAAGGAAAAAAGAGTAGAGAATAAGCTTACATATATACAGAGGAAGTGTGAATGCAGAGAGAAAGAAAGAATAGAGATCACTGTACTTATTGGGTTTGATGGCTCCACCGAGTCCACGAGTGGTGGTGAAGGTGGATTTGAAGAAGAAGCCATGGCAGCAGACTCAGCCACTGCATAATAGATGGCATCCTGATATTCCATCAGTTGCAGAGGTTAAAATTGGTGAGGTCTTTAGAGTGGAAATGGTTGATTGGACTGGAGGTGCAGTCAAAGATGATGGCTCTGCTGAAGATATCAAGAACATAGACCTTTCTACTGTAAGATGGTTTACTGAGAAACACAATCTTGATGAATTTCATATATACTAAAGTTTTTTTTGTGATTATATATATGCAGGTTCATTACCTGAGTGGGCCGATCAAAGTTGTGGATGAGGATGGTGTTGCAGCTAAACCAGGTGATCTTCTTGCTGTTGAGATATGCAACTTAGGTCCTCTTCCGGGAGATGAATGGGGATTCACTGGCTCATTTGATAGAGAGAACGGTGGAGGTTTCTTGACTGATCATTTCCCTTGTGCAACCAAAGCTATTTGGTACTTTGAAGGGATTTATGCTTACTCTCCTCAAATACCTGGTGAGAACACACAAACATCATCCATGTTTTTTTGTCAAGAAAATTAGTAGCTAATCTTTGTTATGAGCTGTTGTGTTGATTGTTCACATCACGGCGTGGCAGGAGTAAGGTTTCCGGGATTAACACACCCAGGAATCATTGGCACAGCACCATCAACAGAACTCCTAAGAATTTGGAACGAAAGGGAAAGAAATTTAGAAGAAAGTGATCACAAGTCCTTAACACTGTGTGAGGTTGTGCATCAGAGACCACTAGCAAACCTACCAACAACTAAAGGATGCCTTCTAGGGCACGTAAGCTATACCAAAACGCTATTTCTTGATACTATTAAAAAAAAAAAAAATGAAGTTTATAATACGGTGGTCTATTGTGGATTCTTACATAATGTTACTTGTAGATTGAAAAGGGAACACAAGAGTGGGAAAGAATTGCATTGGAGGCTGCGAGGACAATCCCGGGAAGAGAAAACGGAGGAAACTGTGACATAAAAAACCTAAGCAGAGGCTCTAAAATATACCTTCCGGTGTTTGTCGAAGGAGCTAATCTAAGCACTGGTGACATGCATTTCTCACAAGGTGATGGTGAGATCTCTTTCTGTGGGGCCATTGAGATGAGTGGATTTCTAGAACTCAAGTAAGCTTCTAATTTCATTTTTCTTGCGAAAACACTCTATAAGGTTTTCTTAGATGAAATTGTTTTTGGAAATCCTTATTAGGTGTGTTATCATAAGGAACGGGATGAAAGAGTACCTTACACCAATGGGACCAACCACTCTTCACGTAAACCCAATCTTTGAGATAGGTCCAGTGGAACCAAGATTCTCAGAGTGGCTTGTCTTTGAAGGTATCAGTGTCGATGAGAGTGGGAGACAACATTATCTAGATGCAACAGTTGCTTACAAACGGGCAGTTCTCAACGCTATAGACTATCTTTTCAAATTCGGTTACTCAAAAGAACAGGTAACTGATGATCTCTGCAACGGAATGATTCTCTCAGAACAGAACATATATTGATCAAGAAACTATGGTTTGACTTTGAACAGGCATATCTCTTGCTCTCATGTTGTCCATGTGAAGGAAGAATATCTGGAATTGTTGATTCTCCCAATGCTGTTGCTACACTTGCGATACCCACTGCCATCTTTGATCAGGTTTCAAATTTACATTTACAGGCCTCTCTGTTTTTACTGCTTAACTCAAAAATAAACCTTAGTTTTGCTCTGTTTTTTTTTGTCACTTTTTTATTTATCTATAGCAATTAGTTAACAACAGAAGGAAGAAAAACAGAGGCAAAACATTAAATCGTTATTTTATTATGTTCATGCAGGATATTCGGCCAAAGACTCAAAAGGTTCCAGTAGGACCTCGAATAGTGAGAAAACCAGACGTTCTAAAGAGCACATATGATGGAAACCTTCTGATTACAAAGAATCCAAGTTCTTCGTCTTAGCTTCTACAAACAAAAAAATAAGAAGTAGAAACTAGAAGAGGCTGTATATTCATATGCTTATCAATCACTGCATCAGTCATTTAGTCCTGTAAAGCCCATTATAATCTCAATAATACAGAAAGGCCCATTAGATATCTTAGTGTACGCTAGGCCCATTTAATGTTAAGCAAGATTATCCGTACATCTCTTCAACTACTAACCAAGGATTTGCTAAACATGGTTACGACATGAAGTGGAAAGAGATCAAAGAGGACAAACATTTTTCACGAGAGAATCCCCGTATTGAGGTTACTTGTGTGGTCTGCTCATTCTCACATGCATGCGTGAGGATTATGAATATGATGTTTTATCATGATTCATGATAATGATGTATGGAATGGGCTTTGATTTGACATGACGAGAGTCACGAAGAGGACTATGAGATTGATTATATATATTATTGCTTCAATTCGTATCGTCAGTACTCAGTAGACATCGCCTCCATGTCTTTCTCTTTTGATCATCCCTATCGAAAGACAAGTCGAAAGAAGATTATTACACTTAATGCATATATTTATGTCTTGGCATTTGTACGACTACCAGTACAAGCATTATTCAGTGATGATTTACACTTTCTTTTACAGTTTTAGATATAATGTCAATAGTATGACATAAATTATAGCCTGATAAATAAACAAACAAAGTTGACCCCAAAAAAAAACAAACAAAAGGCACATTAACACATTTTTTTACAAGAGTGTATATAATTTCCAGTAGTTTCAGCTCAGCTCACGTAATTGATGGGGTTTATATCTTTAATTGCTGTTAGCTAGTCTAAACTTATTAAGTTTTGCTTTCACAATAGTCCCTAGATTACGTATTAGACAAATGATTTTGCAGTATAATAATATGATTTATGGAAATATGAAAATGAGGGAAGCTCCGAGTTAGAGCGAAGAGACACTGGTACAAGAAACCTGCTACTGAAAGCAGAAGTCCCATCTTGTTCCTTTGACTATTTTTTTTCTCTGAATAAGATAAAAAAACCTTAACAAAGTTCAATTATTCACAGTCTCTTATGTACATTTCTTATGCAACGTTTTATTTTTCAAATTCAATCAAAAATAGAATTGATATTTATTTAGTTTAATATTTTTTTGCCAACACCTGATTTTTTATTTAAACATATAACTAAATTTCTTTGTTTATTTTTCATTAGCCTACATGCAGGTTAATTAGTTCGATTGGAGCATACAACTAGTTCGTGTGAAAAAATATACAACTCTGGACCAGGAAATCAGACCAATTTGATAGACAAACTTTATTTTTTCCAAATAAAATAAACTGAATAGATAATCACTAGTAGATATTTTAGTGTATAATGAGAAAAGTTATACAAATCTGTAATTTCTTATATAGCAGATCTCTGATTGTTCCTGCCACAAACATCGTGATTCTGTATGAAACGTCATCTCAAGCACTCTTAATTATCGTCCACCATTCTCCATATCATAATGCACTCTTACACGTACTCCTATATTTACACTTTTATATTCGTATAATCGCATTTTTAATGCCTAAAAAGTCATAGACGAAAGCTCGTAGTAATTGTTGGAACATCCGGTCTTCATCTGATGTCTGTAATGGCTCGTAGTAATATTTATAATTTGGATTGTTAACACCTGTCCAAAACATAAAAAGTAAGAAAAAAGTTTTTATGAATTTGTTCACGTGTATCCAGAGTAAAGAAATTTGATTTTCTATTTATTTTGTATGTTTGCGTTTAAAAGTTTGTAAACAATACTTGATAAAAAAACACAACCAAAGACTACATAAATATCCGCATAGTGATAAGTTTACGATTATCTGTTTTATGTATATAAATCCGCAAAGTGACATACTTTTGTATAAATGCATGAACCTAAACGTATATACAGAAACGATTCATAAGTTGTTTCAGTTTCAGGATAGAGATAAGCCGCAACATGCATATTATCTTGGTGATCTCCCCAAGCCTAAGGCCCGTACCTAATAAAAATATAGTTTTATTTTCGAATAATTACATAACACAAACACAAAAAATCAAATTTGAAAAGTTAGGGAATTTACGTTAGTGTGAAATTAATGTTTGAATTGACACTTCCTTAGTGTCTCTGCCCGGCCGCTTTGTGCTCTCAACATTCACAGCTGGATTTACATTTTTTTTTTCAAACAAAGAGATATACACAAAAGGACATTAATTATTGTCATTTTACTCTATCCGACATAAGTCGGTAAAACAAAAACCTTGGTCTGACGATCTGTAGGCTTTGACTGGTCTCAAGTCTCGACTATATCGTCTTATCAGCTTCGTTAATTAAGTTAATGTATTGGCTTCTCGTGTCGTTAATTACGTAAACGTTAAATTGTTAAAGGTCACTAGGCTGTGTAACCATCACATGGTTATTGGATCCCGATGCACTCTACGTACGTAGGCTTCATTGGAGGATTACAAATGCGTAAGTAACAGAAGAAACAAACCGATCAAACAAAATTAGTTGGATTGGATTGTTAACCAATATAGATACGTATGTGAATAGAACTAACCAAATGATTGCTGTCTACATATATTGCAGACGAAGGCCAGCGACCAAGCTTTTGGCGTATTGACGTAATGTTATTAATATTCTAAATTTCTAGTGATAATTGATGGTCTAACCAGAATATAGTAGTTTTATCTTTTATGTGAGAAAATGATAATAATAATCAAAATGCCAGAAATTTCGTAACAAACCCACGTCACTCCTCGAGCCACTCCATCCCACTAGTTAAAATCTAGTCTTATCAATTAGTTAGATTCTGGTTACCTTATATTTTAGGATTGTGGGTCAACTTGCATGAGAAATATAGCCATCCTTACTTTTTTTTTCTTGAATACTTGTCCCAGAAACATTTTTGAATAAGCCAAATTAGCCAAATATTAACATCCTCGCAAGAGTGAAGACAAATGGCAATATCTTGGCGACCTCATTTCCTACTTTTTTTCTTGTTCTTCAAAAAGAAAAGATAAGTGACTCCGTTGTTAGCTACTTGCTACTATTCAATACATGGACGTATATTTTAATATTCGATCTTGCAGAGAATGCTCACTCAAAAAGGACATGCTCAGTGAATACTGTAAAACCATACTAAACACATTATCTTGGAATGTCAAAAAACGACATGAAAATATATGTGAATGCGAAATTGTATTGCACCGGTCCTACAATAATAGCTGTCCTCGTTCAAATACAAAAATAAATGTGTTTTAACCCGTATGAGACATCGAACTATTTATTCACATCAAGATGGACAGGTTTATAAACTTATAATACATCAAGACCGTCTCATTTGATGTCTTCGAGAAGTTTGTCTTAGAATTTATACGTATCCTTATGGTGATTTGTCTAATTGTTACTGATAGTGATATTTACACAATACAATACGTGTTGAATTGTAGTCAAGTTAATTTTGACCAGAAAGACAATAATTTGTCTGCTAATTACTCGACACTTTGAGTCGTACGATGTGGTCCATGGTATATATTTATGTGGCAAAGCGATCAACATCGTTTCTTAATTGTAGTTTAGCTATACGCACAGTTAACAAAATAAGATAAAAAGTCTTTCAACAAACATAATAAATCATACAGTACCGATTTTGTTACCAGACATTAAATGTATGTATGCTGATAGTATATATTATAATGATCATATATTATGAAGTATGGTGGGATGGAAACAAATGCCTGAAATTACGCACCGTTACATTTGTCTAGTTGCGATTTTGCTAAATGAATAATGATAAATGTCATGATGTCATGAGGTAAGCACTTTTGTCGAAATCGAAAAGATAACGATATAACTACATGAAAAAAATTGTCGGTAAAAACGTTCCTTACGACGAAGCAAAACTAAGCAAATGTGGAAATCATGACATAGATGAAATTTTAATGGAGAGATTTCCCACTGATCTTCAAATTCTGTGATCTGATTCAAAAAGAAATTATGGGTCAAAGAGACGAGTAATACTCACGTTTACAAACGACGAAGAAAATGGGTCATTCAAAAGCATGATCTTCGTTTAAACTATTAAATTGGGATCTTCTTCATTGTGCTCATAAACCTCTTTCTAGTTGTTAACTAAAAGACATCTCCTTACTTTAGTTCTAGTCATCTTGTTTGGCCAAACTCTTTTTGGATATATATTTATTGTTGAGCACATATATAGATTATTGTATAAGCCAACTAAAACATCATCGCTGTATTATTGGCTATTTAATTAAGAGTCTTTTGGACCACGGTTATTAGGATATAAACTTACACATAATACATATTTCAATCAAATATTTATAATCGCTGACAGTTCAACCGATTACAGTAAAACACTATGGAACCAAGTACAAACAGTGTATTTGGTTTGGTTATATCACGATTTGTTTGAATCGGGCATAGATTCAGTCTGATACGAATTGGTTTAATCAGATTGTATTTTCCTAATTGCAAATTAGAAAAATGATCTATCGTGTTGTACACGGCTCAACTAGACTATATGATAATTGGCATGATGAAAATTTTGTTTAAAAAGCGATTAATTATAGTAATTTGTATAGTGCTCGACAATGTCATAATCAGTACAATATTTAATCGCATACCAACCTGAACTATATGATATATATTTGGAGGGGCCACGTAAAAGAATGCCGTTTGTTTGTCTGTTCATATATTTGTATATGTAATTATTTATTTTTTGTGCGTGTGGTGATTTTGTCTAGTTTCCACTTAAACACAAATCTCAAGTGGAACTATTTTTGAAACAAAAATCTTCGAGAAGTACTGACGGTAAAAAGTTGATTTGAGACCAGCAAACATGAATTTTTTTCCTAGTCAACAAACATGGTTTCACTTCTCTTCACATTGAAACAAAAGACACATGATGTGAAATGAAATTTAGTGTACGGAAAACAGATTAAGCGATCGTGTAAGCAATTTCTAAGCGTTAAACAAGTTTCTATCGTGGCGATTATATCTTAGACAGTGGCAGTAATAAATAAAAACGAAAATTCAACTTTATAGACGCCCTATAAACAGCTTAGTTGATGTGAAGACGTCACGTAGATGATCTATGATATTACAAATATAGCTGTTATTATAGTAATGAAGCTTTACATTTATGGCCCAATATATGTATGTAATAAAAAAAAATATAGCTGACGGTTATAAATTTATAATATCTCCGCTTGTGAGTTGCTAAATCGAAGTGTCTCCGTTTGAATATTGTTATAGCAATGATGCTTCACATTAATGGCCCGTCTATATATGAATATACTGATAATCACTGATATAATAAGTTTGTATATGTCATACACATGAGTCATATGACGTTTAGGAATTTGTTTTTTTTCCTCAAATTGGACTCCCTCGTTTCTCTTACTCTATAATAACGTTTTCCTTTGTTAAAGCAATCTATGTAAGATTATTTTTCTTCCTATTTTTAATACTCTCTTGCAAAAAGTAGAGCTACACTATCTTGAGTAGAGGTATTAAATTTACCCTATACTTTTAGTAAAAAGTTGGTTATTTACGACTGGATAATTGCAGGGGAGTAATTACGATTAGAGATAAGTGTAAATATAGATAGTAGATGGGGTTGAGAGCAAATGATTACTTGGGAGGTGGTGCAATGCATCAGACTAGACTGATGGATGATGTGGATGGAGTTATGTGTGAAGTTATGGGCAAAGGAAAACGAAAAGAGAGAGAGAGAGAGAGAGAGCATAATGAGTTAACGCAGACATAGCCGCCATTTCCACTTCTCACTCCCACTTACAACTTCTCCTTTTGGGCAAGTTTTCCACATCAATGCTCGTCTTAATCACCCATTAATCTCTCCCATTAATCTCTCTACTCATCATTAACACATTGAAAGCCCACTATTTTTTTTCTAAAAATGACATTAAAAATGTCTATAATTACGGAGCTTTAATTTCATATTCACTGTAAATTAGGAGATGTAATTCCCTAACTGTTAGGCTATAATGAAGGCCTTTTAATGAGAAGTTTCTGTTCGTTTAGTAATTCCCTAAATCCAGTGAACAAACTTATGGAAAAAAAAACCCTTCAAATAATCATTAAAAAATATGGTTAGAGTCTACCTTACCATTTAGAACTACTAGCTAATAAACAAAAAAAGAAAAAAGAAAGGGTACTGTATAGACTATAAATAGGATTGAGAAGAAGAGCTTTTAAACCTCTTTCAATCATGAACTACTCGCCTTCCCCAACTTTTAAAACTCATCATAAATGAAAAAGTAGCAGAAAAAAAAAAAAGTCTCTTTTCCTTTTTAAACCCAAATCCTATAAACTCATAGCTTCTCTGTTCTTTACTTATACCTCACGTTATATATATATATATATATAGCTCTTCTATAAATGCTTCTCTTTCCTCTCGAATAATCTCCCTCACTTCTTCTCTCATTTCCTCCCTCACCTTCCTCTCTATATAAACCCTATCTACTTCACTCTACTCCTAATACTCTCTCTCTCTCTCTATCATCTCTCTTTTCTCTGTTTCTCTCTCTCTCTCTTGAAAGGCAAACATGACGGTGGTGAGAGAGTACGACCCGAGCCGAGACATAGCCGGCGTGGAGGACGTGGAGCGACGGTGCGAGGTTGGCCCAAGCGGCAAGCTTTCTCTCTTCACCGACCTTTTGGGTGACCCGATTTGTAGGATCCGACATTCACCTTCTTCTCTTATGTTGGTAAGCCCTTAAAAATTCCCAATCTTTCTTCTTTCTTTTATCAATCTCTTCTTCTTCTGTTTTTTCATGTTTTTCAACCTTTGATAAGTCCAAAAACCCATTTCCACACCACAATGAAATATAAGTTCTTTCACGTTTTTCTTCATTTTTTTTTCTATCTTTTCTCCGACTCCTGATAATATCAAAAGACTAGTCATTTATATATTGTTTGAAGTAACTCACCATAAAGCTATCATCTTTTCAGTAAATTAAGAAAAAAAAGGTTAGAAAAATCCAAAACAAAATAACGGAGAATTTTATTTGATATAATTGCAACAGGTGGCTGAGATGAATACGGAGAAGAAGGAGATAGTGGGCATGATTAGGGGTTGCATCAAGACCGTTACATGTGGCAAGAAACTCGATTTAAATCACAAATCACAAAACGACGCCGTAAAGCCTCTCTACACTAAACTCGCCTACGTTTTGGGCCTCCGTGTCTCTCCTTCTCACCGGTACCGTTCCGTTACTCCCCACTAATCACGCAATTAAAAAAGACTATAAACTAAATTAATTTTAATTCATTTTGCAGGAGGCAGGGGATAGGGTTGAAACTGGTTAAGCAAATGGAGGAATGGTTTAGACAAAACGGCGCCGAATATTCCTACATAGCAACTGAAAACGACAATCAAGCTTCCGTTAATCTCTTCACCGGAAAATGCGGTTACTCCGAGTTCCGTACGCCGTCGATTCTGGTCAATCCGGTTTACGCGCACCGACTCAACGTCTCGCGGAGAGTCACCGTTATCAAATTGGACCCGGTCGACGCTGAATCGCTGTACCGACTCCGGTTCAGCACGACCGAGTTTTTCCCGCGCGATATCGATTCGGTGCTCAGCAACAGACTCTCCCTCGGGACTTTCGTCGCTGTGCCACGTGGTAGCTGTTATGGATCCGGGTCAGGATCATGGCCCGGTTCGGCTAAGTTTCTCGAGTACCCTCCCGAGTCGTGGGCCGTGTTGAGCGTGTGGAACTGCAAAGACTCGTTTCATTTGGAAGTCCGTGGCGCGTCGCGAACGAGACGCGTGCTGGCTAAAACGACTCGCGTGGTTGACAAAACGTTGCCGTTTTTGAAACTCCCTTCGATTCCCTCGCTTTTTAAACCGTTTGGGCTTCATTTCATGTACGGGATCGGAGGGGAAGGCACACGCGCGGCGAAGATGGTGAAGTCGCTGTGCGCTCACGCGCACAACCTAGCCAAGGAAGGAGGATGCAGTGTTGTGGCGACGGAAGTCGCCGGAGAAGAGCCGTTGCGGCGAGGGATACCACACTGGAAAGTGCTATCGTGTGACGAGGATCTTTGGTGTATCAAACGGCTTGGGGAAGATTACAGTGACGGCGCTGTTGGTGACTGGACTAAATCGCCACCTGGCGTTTCGATTTTTGTGGACCCCAGAGAATTTTAGTAAATATAGAACCTTATTGTTGGTTATATTATGCTACATGTTAGTGATTTTTCGTCTATGCTTTTAGATTTTTAGATCTTGATGGGGTCTTTTTGTTTTTTGATATCAATCTTTCTTTTCCTAGGTAATGTTTTTTGTTTTTTTTTGTTCGTGGGTGTTAAATTAGTTAGTGGCAAAAGGCAATATCTCCTACTTTTGGGTTTGTGTCTTCTTGTCTTGTAAATGGATCTAGCTTTTTAAGATACTTTTTCTCTGGCCAAATTAAAATGCCGACCTGGTTTTGCTTTTTGTTAAGGGTTAGAGAAATTTCATGAACTCATCATTGATATACAAAATAACAATCAATTTTTACAAGGAGAACAATAATAAACAAACTTGCGAATGACGCACATTTTGCTTAAGAGGAAATAAAATAATACGATACAGTATTAGTTTAGTTGTTCTCTTTTTAGGTGGGATTTTGGTTCTTAGTACTTTGCTAATTTGAGATTGATCATTGATGGATACTGGAGAATAAAACACATAACGATATCGGCAGTCTTACGTGTAAATGACATGAATATCGATGTCATGGACCACGCTTTTTCTCCATTTATATGGTCCCAAATATGTTAAACTGATAGATTTCTATGTTTCTTTTGTTGGTTTGCTGTAGGATGATTGAAACCTTCGAATCGTGTTTGAGAACGTGTCTTTGTCCATAAGAGAGGTATTGTCGAGTCATGAGCACCGATCGAGTCAGGGAAAGTTTACACTAATAGGTCTTGTTCATCGCATAAGAAGACATGTGGAGATAACTTCGAGGTGTACTACTTTGTGTTTGTGGATTGTATTTCAGTTATAACGATTGGCATATATGTAATGTGCCTATGTTGACCGGAGGTTTGGTTATTAGCTGTTGTGAGTTTATTCCATTTAGCATTTCTTGCCAATATATATGTAGGGATGTAATGTTGTGATGGGTTAATCCGATCCGGTTCTAATGGGACATGTAGCCATGCAGATTAGTTGTGAATTTATGCAAGCTTTGATGAATCTTGTGATTTTGTGGACCAATATGTGTGGTTCACCAACAAATACCAAAAAAAAAAAGACAGGTCTGATGGATTTGAAATCGGTTTGGTTATATATACAGAGCCTAAGTGCTATGTTAGATGATAATTAACCTTTTTGTGTGGATACACACCACACCATTCAAGTTTGATCAACCATAGACTAAATTCTTTCCTTTTTTCTATTAATTGTATTTTGTAGCTAGTAAAAACAGTTAAAGACAAAAGAACTCATGGAAGTCAGGTGTCTTCACGGGGTTCTCAAGTAGACAATCATGTGAATCTTAACACCTAAGGATCTTAAAGCAGATATACGCAGACGATAACGATAAGCACCAGTAGCAAAATGAAAATAGTGCAAACAGTTTGAGAATTGTATTTTATTGTAATAAATTAACGATCCATATATTATAGATACAGACGTCACGTGAGGCCACAAAAGCACTAGCATAAAAAACATTTAGACGATGGAAAAAAATTTACGTGTACTTTTACACATTTTACAAAACCAAACTTGTTGGTGCAACTGAATTTTACAAAATCAAATAATTGATAACTTTACACATTTTTTTTTGTTTGTTAAAGAAGAATTTCAGCCCCCAAAACATCTCATTCGCATCTATCCCCCACAAAAATATGGCCGTGATATTTATTCGATGGGAATATTCATCATGCGAGTGCGTCCGTAAGGAAAATGATGTAACGTATATAAATATTTATTTCTATTTGAAATAAAAGAAAACGACGAAGAAGATTTTCAGTAAAATGACGGTGGCTAAGTAAATCAAAAGTACAATTTTTTTGTCGGTCTAATTTCTCTACCCCAAGAACAACATATATAAACTCAATTTAAGCTTAAAATATTGTTGCTCGGACGTAACTTACTAAACTATCTTCTCACTTTACTTAAAAAGACGACGGTTTTAAAGTGTGCTACTTTTGTCATTTGATTTAGCTAACCTTTTACCGTTTTTACGGATCTTTCAGTTAGATATGTCTGACCTAAAACAAAGACATCACTTTTTGAGAAAATTTAGAAACTCTTAAAAGACAGTACATATGAGAAGGAGAAGAAGAAAAAAAGAATGTTAGGTACTGTGATAAAAAGTCCACCAGATATGTAATAACGACTTGGGCCGTAGTCCAAGTCTTATAGCGATCTAACTAAAGTCTGTCCGTACCACAAGTCTAGAAAGAAAGTCAAAGTCAACAACTTTACCAAACTCATTTCTTAATAGAAAGACTTGCAAACACATAAAATTGTATATTTTAAAAACAAATTAAAAAAATGCTATTGAATCTAAAATTCCCTTCTTATTATTACTTCAAGAACCATATTTTTTTTGTTTATAACACTTCCATTTTAAAGTGACAACAAAGCAAAAAAAAAAGAAACAATCTAAACGACATACACCTACTAAGGAAGAAGAACACCACAAAGGGAATCCAAAGACAACAAAATGGTAACGTTTGAGAGAAAGAAAAGAAGAAATAAAGTTAGTTATGGAATAAACATCTTTAGCACCTAAAATTCATCTTTTTTTCTTGCTTCTTGCTTTCCTCTAATGCTTCTTGCTTGTGGAAGAAGAAGACTTAGAGTCATCATTAACAGAACCAGGACTCGAAGTCCCCGAGCTACTCATCATCTCTCCACTTCTCTCTTTACCTGACCAAAGCTTCGAGAACACTCTAGAAACTCCCAATCCTCCTCCTTTCATCAACTTCCCTTTATTTAAACTGTTCTCTTGCTGCTTCTTTGCGAGTCTTAGATTCGCTAACTCACCTCTCAAAGCTTGAATATCCTCCGTGTCCCAACACTCTGTGTCTTCTTCAGTGTTCGTCGATCTTGACGCCGGTATGATCTCAGGCGTGCTGTTCCCCGTCGACGATGAACCGTTGTTGCTGTTGGCTCTTACCTGCTCAAAGAAGAGCACTTGCACCACCACACGCATCGGTAACCTCTCGTTCTGCACCGCGTGCGCGCATGCTTCCACCGATAGCTTCCTACAATCCATCAGCCTGCACAGTCTCTTCTTCTCACTCTTGTTGATCTCCGGATGTTCCTAATGAAGAGAAATGTTCACAAAAATCACAATCTTGATTAGTAAACTCATCATATCTTGAACCAAATATCATAATCTTGATTAGTAGTAACTTTCTCAAATCTTGATTAGTAAACTGATCAAATCTTGAACCAAAAATCATATTCTTGATTAGTAACTTGATGAAATCTTGAACCAAAAATGATAATCAAGATTCTGATCAAATCTTGAACTCAAAATGTTCAACAAAACAGTAAAAAACAGGATTGACTGCTCTGTTTTACCTTGAGAAACATGTCGATTGCGCGGTAAACGCCGTCATGAGACTGCCTCGGAAAGCTAGAGACCATTTCCGCGAGCGAGAGGAACTTCTGAAGAGGCAAGTTATCCGAATCCCTCGACTTCTCAGCTAAATAACCATCGACGAGCTTCGCAACCGACGCCTTCGCGGTTAAACCGTCTTCTTCCGACCGGTTTCTGGACTTCAAGAAAACCTCAACTAAGCTCTGCATCAACTCAACATCATACAGCATAACATCACTCAAGCTAGCCTCATCTAACCGCTCACCAACTCTGTTCTTTAACCCGTTGTTCTCTTCCTCATCGCAACCAAGAAAGATCGAAGCTCGCAACAACTTAGTCAAGAAACTCGAGGAAACGCTCTGTCTCTCGTCAGGAATCATCTCAACGATCGAATCAACCAAAGCTCTGTACTTCGCAAAGTCAGTGATCTGCACAGAGCTACTCTTGCTGAATCCAGGAACCCTTCTTATAGCGTAAGCATGCAATGCCTCTCCGATAACATCAGCTGAGACTTTCCCTCTAGCTTCAATCGTAGCGATGGCTCGCTTATACAAATCAATATGAAGATCGCAGAGATCCTCGACCCACCAGTCTCTAGGAACAGCTTGCGGTTTCCTCAACCCGTTGTCGAGGTTCTTCTTCTTGCTGTAAGTGTAAGACCACTCGACTTTCGAAGTGTCGTCGATGGAAGCTCTAGAGGCGATGGAGTCGAGACAACGGCCCGTTAGCTTCAGCTCTTCGGCGTATGGAGAGAGAGCTCTCGTGGTTTGAAGCACGATGATGGAGTCTTTCCAGCTTTGGAGTATGCTCGAGTTCAAGAACACTTCGATCTTGTAAACTAGGTTTCCCTTTTCGACGGTTTCGTACATCTCAAGAAACTCTGCTGCGCAACGAGCAGCGACTACGTTGTATGCGTTCAGAGTAACTGTCATTCCGTAACAGAATTTAGCACAGATCTCGAATGAAGCTGGACCACCTGGAATCTCTGCTATCTCAATCTCGTCTTCTTGACTCTGAATCTGATTATGATCTTCATTTGATGATGATGATTGTGTGATTAGTTTCTGCAAGCGTGCGCTTTTCGACAGCAACGGAAACTGCAAAAACAGAGCAAAAATCATAACTTGAAAACTTTTCATTAGATTTGAATCTTTCTTTATAAGGTAAGAAGATTACTAACCTTGTGGAGATAGAACTTGACATCGCCGATGATGACGATAACATCTGTTGCTAAATCAGTTGATACATACCTTAAAGAACAGAAATTTAACAGAGTTAGTAGTGAGAAATGATCCAAAGCAAATCCATTTCTCTTGATTGGATTTCAGACAAAACCAAAGGTAAAGATGAAGACTTTTGAACACAAACCTAACATTGTCTCCTTCAGACTGAAACGAATCAGGTTTGGATCCAAGTTTCATGAACTTCATGATGAAAGAATCTGATAGAAGAGATCTCACAAAATGTGTTTTCACTCTCCCCAAAATGCTTGTCGAGTGAGAAACAGAGAGAAGCAACAGACTCTTAAAGAAAGAATGTGAATGGAGGAGTCTCACATCTCAAAGAGAACATTGAGAAAAGGGAAATGATATAAAAGAGAAAACTTAGAGATGCACAAAACACCCACTCAAAGCTCGAATTTACTGACACACACAGAGAGATAAAACTCTTGTCTTTTTTTTATTAACCAAAATCCTTTCTTTCTCTCTTTTCTAAGTGCTTCACACATTCACAAACACAGAAACACGTGAAATTCTTTTTTTATCTCTGTTTTTTTTTTTTTACAAGTCGCCCACTTTGTTATTCTATAGACAACAACCGAATCCAAAGCTTGAATCTTTTTGGTGGGTTTATGGGCGATGGCTAAAGCGTCGTCGTTTGATAGTAACCTGCAAGAATCACCAAGAAAAACAAAAAAAGAGAGAAAGTTTAGAAGATTGCTACTTATTCAATAGACAAGATGAATCAAATCTTTTTTGGATGTTTGCTGAAAAAGAATCTAACAGAAACAATAACATTTAGTGGCAGAGATCGTTTATCTTAGTACAAGAGGACTAATTTTTTTTTTTTTTAAATAGTTCTTTTTAAAATCAAGAACTGATTCGATTCTTGTAAACTCTTAGATCCTCAATAGCAAGACTTCAACAATTGTCATTAAGATAGAATTACAAGAAATTGAGGAATTTTTAGCAAAAAATTGGATTTCACCACAAAGTAAGGAATTCAATTTTTTTTTTTTTTTTAAACAGCTAAAGAAATAAAATCAGAATCAAAAGGTTATGAAAATACCTTTCTTTCTTTGTTTCAATTCTTCCTCAGAAGCCAACTTCAGTTTTGTTGAAGCTCTCTTAATCATGAGGCAACACCACAAAATCTAAAAGCTATATAATCGTAAGAAATGATCTTCTCTCTCTCTCTGTCTGTCTCTTTCTCTCTCTCTCTCTACAGAGGCCCACAGGTTAGATAGCATCAAAAGTATGAGCTGTGATCTTCATCTATAAAGCATAAGCCCATGAACACAAAATGGCGCTACGAACCAAAACAAAACAGAAGCCTCTCTACGAATGAAGCACGAACCACATCAGGTTAATGAGAAAAGATTCTACTTTTCTTTTTGCTTAAGCGATCAAACAGTGACCTTTCGTTATAAAACTTTCTTCTTTCTTGTATTTCGGAAAAGAAAAGGAGAAAAGAGCCAAGAAACTGAATGAAAGAGAGATGAAGAGAGAGAGATAGAGAGAGAGAAGGTGGTGTGGTGTGGTAAAGGATTGCTGTAGAAATGCACGCGAAATCTGACAAAGCACTTACTTGTGTGCCCCCTTCTCTTCAGACAAACTTACCTTCTTTTCAGGATATGTTTTCTCCTTTCCTTTTCATTCTCTCTCTTTTTCTCTCCACTTTTCTTTTTTCATTTTTATATATCATTTCTAATTATTAAAAACCTCTGCTTTTCTTTCATTTTTAATCTTAATCTTAATCACTCTCGTTAATTTACCAAAAATATTTTAACATGATTTACATAAAGATTAACGAAGTAAACCAACTATACAATCTCCAATATGACCTTTAATCTGATTATCCCTAGTGAGTCCTAGTTTGACCTAATAATGATCATACCATTAAACAAATCTCTCCTACTTTGTGAATCTTAAGGGAACATTGTAACATAGTCTATGCAAATGTATACGTGAAATCGTGAGTCTATTAATAGCTACAAAAAGAGTCAAAGAGTTTCAAAACCTATTTGACCTAGCGGTTTTCTTTTTCGGAAAATCTTCTTCATCGGATTTAGTTAACATTTGGTTCTGTAGATCCTCAAAGGTTAATAGGAGTATTAGATAATTAGATGATGATGATAAGTACATGAGGGGTGCGAGTGCATGTGGCAGCCAATAAGAATCCAATGGATGTCAGGTTAAGGAGTTAGAAGTCGATTCATTGCTGTTTCATCTTCACATGCTTTATACATCTAACGAATCTATTCACATTATCCAACATATTTCCCTCTTCAAATTTTCTTGTTTATTGCTTTTTCTTGTTTCTTGGTTTAAGAAGACAGAGTTAAATTCGGGATTTTGAGACCAGATCTATTGAATATATAGGCCTGTCCTCAAATCAATTTTGTTGTTTGTTGACATTTCGTTCCCTCGATTACTTTGATCCAAAATATTAGACGGCTGATAAACTGTATAAAAATTAACATCTACAATCATATAGGAATGAATTTCAATATGATTGAGATACCATACAGGTTTCTCTTTTGTGCAAAGTTGCTAACCAATTGATAGTCTAGGTATAAAATACAATATTCTAGAAACTGATACTAAACATTAATAAGGCGAGTTTCTTCTAAGAAAATATTCTTGTGATTATGGCAAAGCACATGGCCTGAGATAGCGAAGGAAGTGGCATTAATTTCGAAATCCGCAAACCTAATGAATAAACTACCATTATGAACAAGAGGCAATAGCTAATGATGATTCTCAATAAGTCTAACTCCACTTTTGTGTAAAATTTTTTTTTTAAACATACTCAAATCTTCAAAACGTTGGATAGATCTCAAATGCGTTTGATGTAATCTCTAGTACTCCCTCTGTCCCATATTATAAGCAGTTAGACAAAATGAATCTGAAAAAAAATGGATGTATCTGGATGGAATTCAGTCGAGATACATTCATTTTTTTTCAGATTCATTTTGCCCAACTGCTTATAATATAGAACAAAGGGAGTAATGTTTAGCAGACGAAATGATTAGAAGCAACGTAATATTTTTTGTTAAAGAGAAATTTATTTCCCAAAGTTTGGAACGTTGAATCGATAAGGAAAGTGGAAAGCAACATGTTACCTAATTACAACATGGACGAGTTGAGTACTCGTGTGATTATGGGAACCACCAAAACGTGGTCCATGCATCTCCTTTTGTTTAGCCAGCCTTTATCTCTTCTTTTCCCCAAATATCCCACCATTTTTATATTTTCTATCATTTCGTACTAAATTTTTTATCCTTATTTTACTAATACTGTCTGGGATCAAAGTGATCAAAACCACCGAATCTTTGTAAATCGTTTTCGATAGTTGATCAACTCACATCGTTGAATGTTCACTCATCATTTTTCTAATACTCTAAAATCTAAATTACATTTTGTGTGTATCTGTATTTATCGTCATGACCAAAGAGTTAATTAGCATTATGTGAATTTCATATTGTTTTTATTTTTTTTCTTTCCTTATGCTGCAATTTTACGGTCCATATTATTAGAGTTTCCTTTTTTTTTATATAACTTTATCCCAAAAAGAGAGAGAGGAATCTTCTGGCCCTGACAGAGGTTTTGCTTCTTGGCGGCAACAAGTGCGTCGAGAGCGAGAGGTATAAAAAGGGGCTAATTCTCCTTTCCTCAAAATCGAGAAATTAGAAAAAGGTGAAATCTCCGAATTGATCTTCTTCGCGTAATTTCGCTCTCGTTAAAAGCGATTGCTCCTACGATCTACATCGATCCGTCCTGAAAATACTTTCTTTTCAGGTAAGATTCTTCGATCCAATTTTTTATCAGATTCGTTGGATAATTAGGGTTTTAAATTTCGGCCTTTGAGGATGAAAAATCTCTAATTGCGATGAGATGTTTAGTGGGTTTTGTATCGTTGATGTAGTTGGATTGTGATTGAAGAGAGTTAATAGATTATGCGCACTAAGTGCTCGATGAATTGTCCAAGTCAGGTGTTCCCTTTTTTTATTTTTTCGAAACAACAAAAACTTTTTGTGTGTCTTGTTCTTCTTGTTCTCTACCCATTTGGATTTTTCCCTTTCTCTTTAATCTTTTCCTTGTGTATGTTTTCATCGTCCTTTGAGATTTATCAAGAGATGCGTTTTTGTGACAGTAAAAGGTCTCTCTTTTTGAAGTTATTGTTATCTGATTCTAGTTTACACAGTTGCTAGTACAGTTTAAGTTGTGAATTTGAATCTCCATATTATGAATCTATGATTATCTAGAAACCAGAGATTCTCAGTGTGAAGTATGAATCTTGTTATTAGAAAGAGAATACCTGAGTTATAGAGTTGCTGATCAGATTTACTTTTGAATTACTTCTGTAGAATTCTTTGACGATCACGAGGTTAAGACCAAAAGACTTCTCATTTACAAGAAAGCTCAATCCTTTGTGAGGATGGATCCGCAACACACCGGTGATCTGTTAACGTAATTCTCATCTTCTAGCTTCTTTGTTATCCAAAAATCCTTCCACTTAGTTACACGTTGTTTAAGCCTAATTCTGTTTTGGTTTTGTCAAAAACAGGCACTTGGAGAAGCAGAACGAATTACTCAAAGAAACGCAGAAGACCATGACACAAGAACTCCAAAAACTCGAGGTGTTTGTGACTATATAAACTCTTTTCATGTGCTTGTGTTGTGTAATTAACGACTGGAGATTAAAAAGTTTTTTGCAATTCTTTCAGGTGGAAGAACAGATGATGATGCATAAACTCTATGAGCTAATGACTAATCACCGTTTAAACAAGAAGGTATGCTCTGCTCCTGAAGATACTCTCTCACCCATCGATAAACAGAGTCTTCCGAGGTGTTGAGAGCTTGGTTTTGCAGAAAATGGATGAAACTCAAAATGTGTTGGAAGGAAACGAAACATGTGAAGCTTCTTCTGATAAGCATGAAACTCTACCTCCTCCAGTAATCTACACCTATCACAGAAGGAAGAAGAAGAATGGTGATGCATAAACTATTGGCTATACTATCATCTGAATTTTGAACTTTGGATCTCTCTTTACAAAGAATCTTCATCCTATGTACATGTATACATATGTAATCTCTAGATTCTACAAGGAATGAAACAATAATATCACAAAGAAACATCAATCGCCTGCAAAAAGAACGGAGACCCTCCGATTCTCTTGGTGCTCAAAACATTCTTCACCAAAAGTTTCCACCTTTTCTCATCTTTCCTGCTCTGTTTCTTCATCCTCTCCTTGAAGTCACCGCAGAGAGGGACTTTGCACTGCTCCGAGTCCACGCAGATGCGCGAGTGAAGCTCGAGAAGCTGCCACATTCTCTTGCAGTGAGTGCAACCGCCAGGGATCGACCTCAGCTTACACACCGCCAAATGTTTCAACAGCTTCTCTAGACCGTTGCACGCTTGAAACCCGCACGACGACACGCGAGGTTTGTTCTCGATCTTTGTCGGACCAATCTCTCTGCATCCGTCTCTACATATGTGCACAAAAGCTTCCATTGCTTCATATAGCTGCGTGTACGTCTGTATCTCCTTCTGTTTCCTACTTCTCTCCTTCAAGCTCTGCATGATTGAAACAAAACATCATCAGAAAAACTGTGAAAGGACAAGACTTTAATCTGTTGTCTGAATGAAAGTTTTTGTTCTTACATTGAGTTCGTAAGCGACGGAGCGTAAAAGCTCTTTGTGGAGACTTGGATGGCTTTGTTTCATTGCTTGCCATCCTTCAGAGGTTGAGACTTCTTCGAAGCTCTTTAGAATCATTCTGTGACAGATGAGACCGAGACGTGGAGCGTCGCATAGAAGAGAAAGCTGAAACACATCGATCACGTTTTCTTCGTTGAGCAGAACGTTTTCGAATTGCGACTCGCATAAGCGTTTTAAATGTGGGACAACGTAGACGTGTGAGAGCACGAGAAGATGAAATGCGAAATCTTCCATGTCTTGTTTCTCGTAGCTGCAGAAACAGAGCAAACAAACAAAAAGGTTTAGTTGAGTAATTAATTTTATAATTGTAATCCCCAATTTTTGGATTAAGAGCAAAGTTAATTAATTACCAAGAAGAGTATAAGAATCGAATGAAGACACGAACAGCGTCGTGAGGAACACCGAGGATTGAGATTGATTTGCGGTGAGATTTTCTCTTATCTTGCTTCATTAGTCCTTTGATTACGTCTGAAGCCATTCCCTGATAAGAAATCAAAACGGATACTTATTAAGTTTCAATATTAATGTTTCTGATTTTTTTGAGTATTTTGAAATTTAATCGTTTTAGAGAAATTACGATGACGTTAGAATGTGCATAGATCAAACCATTATCATCTGTGTGAATCAAAACATCAGCTCCAAGAGCTTCGTCGAACATACGATCCCATGAATCTCTTGTTGACGTAGAAACTAAGCTTTGGCTTCTTCGTTGCGAAAACATATCCGTTGGTTTTGCTTTAACCGGAGGTGGTGGTGGTGGTGATGGTAATGCTGAAAGTTTTTCCGGTGAGAAATCGTCGATGTTCTTCTCCATGTCTTTATTTGTTTGACTTCTGTAACAAGTTAAACAATAAAGAAAATTCAGAAATCGTTTTTCTATATATTAATGTGAAATTGTCTTAATTTGTTTTAGATCTGTCCGAACAGAACAGAGAAAACGAAGAAATCTACGGATAAGAAAAAGTAACGCGTATATATAGAGGACTTACGGATTTTGAATTGAATTTGGATATTGATGAGTTTAATTTGTTCAACTTCACTTGCAGATCAGATTAGGAAGAATATTATTATTATGATTTTGCTTGGTGATGATCTTCGGATTACGTTAGTCGCAGAGAAAACAAAAATGAGATGTGTCTTGTGTGTATTCTCAAGAGACGAAAATGAAAAGAAACAGAGGAAACGAGAGAGAGAGAGAATGAGAGAAGTCATGGCAAAGACTCATTTATATATTCTCCTTCGTCAGTCTGGTTAATTAATTAATTAAGGAATTAAATTGATAGTTTAATGGTGGAAACTCGGAAATGTGAACTGTGTTACACGTCGAATTTGGGTCCCACTTGGGTCCCACGCGGCTGATTCGTTTCAAACTGAGAGAAATAGATAAGCACTTGCTGATTCATATCCACGTTGGACGAGCTTTTCTAAATCACTCACTTTAATTCTATCCAAATTTAGTTCTTTATTCTTTTCTTTTTCTTTTTTGGAAATGTATTTGTTTTCATCACTGTCGAAACATTTTTAACCAAGTCTTTTTAATAATTAGATAAGGGAAACAAATCCAAATTTTGCCTCTATCCAGATCTGTTATATATTTGCTGTTTTATTTTGTTTTCCTTGTATAGTGGTTGGCGACCACGACGTAGTTTGAAAAGGTATACACATGTGTTTTTTTGTTTATTCACACGCATCTTTCTTAAATTATTTATCTTTAAAGTTGAACTTTTCACTTTGTCAAAGACGTGACTTTTTTTTTCTTAAATAATAAAGGTAAACTTCATATGTAAACACAATATACACTGATTGCGCGTATTATCCACAATATTGAAATTCAATGCATTGGATAGGATAATATATCCATAATGTCAAAAATAGGATAATTAGAATGATTATATCATTCTGGAATGAACCATTCAAAGTTAGATGTTAATTATGTTGGTAATGTGTTTTCATCTGTTGGATAATTGGATTATGTTGTGTAATACGTCATATTGCCTTTTGGCAACTACTTTAACATTTTTAACATACGAAAAGTACCATTAAAGTAGATGAAAAAGCGAAAGTGACTGATTACTGATTACTGATTGCTAATGAAAATTATTACTCACTGACTCAGCCCAAAATGAAGAGATTGTTTAATATAAATACTTGGTCAGGAGTGTCTAAGTTGGTGGCAACTCGCACGATGACCTCTTCGTATAGTTTATGGGACACTTTCTCTTTTACGAGTGCTAATATGACGAATCAGGTAAAATCATTAATATAAAATCAGTCTACAAGAATTTCACCTAATTATAAAATGGAACTTAATTAGTAGATTGGCTTACTAGTTAGCAATCGCTTACACATGGGTCCAGATAAACTAGATGTCCCGGGCTTACTTAAGGGCCTAAATTTATAGAGGCTTCGATAGAGGTGTGTCTAAATTTACGATTTGTCTCAAGCCCAATAGTATGTGTACGAGTTTTCTTTCTTTGTCAGAGAAATTTAGTGAAAGAAAAAGGGCCAACAGAGTGTATGTGTAAGTAATAATTTGAGGAAATCAGACAAAATGTAATTAATCATATTTGGTGAAGACTCTTGTTGTTGTTTGTGACGAAATGGGAATTGCTTTGTTGTCTTCTTCCTCTACATATTCTAATCAATTACACAACATAACCAACATATATAGAATTCTAAGTTATTTACATCCTTTTTTGTCAGCGATTATAATTCGATGGCAATGCCTGTATTGAAGTATATTGACTCGTATGAATGAGTTAGATGAAATAAATACAATGGTGTGTGTGTGTGTAACAGTTAAATAAGCAGTATCATACTATAGAATTTGAGATAGGCTGGCTGGCGACTCTACAGCGTGAATTCACACGAGTTTCAAGATTTCTTTTATTAATTCGGATAAGCTTTGCTGTAAATATTTATTTTTATTATTCATCTTATATGGTGTAGTGGATCAAACATGACATTTTTTACTGATGACATTAATAGTTTATATAATTGCTTCTCTGTAAATATATATGTTTTTATTATTCATCTTATACGTAGTGGATCAAACATGACATTTTTTTACTGATTTTCTTCAGATTAGTAATTTAATTATACTCTTTACTAATAGCTGTAAAAAAAGATGTTGTAAATCCATATCCTGATATAAGAAGTCTAGCAATAGTTGAGATATTTCTCAAGAATTTAAACTAAAATTTGTAACAAATAACATAAAAAACGTTATTTATATGTTCATCCAGACTTTATGTTCTCTCGCTAAAACCATGATGCCTCCCACCTAACACTTGTTATAGTTGTTATACTTGTTACACTCCAAAAAAATAAAATCGAAAGGAACAAAAAAATTACTTATCCAAGCTGTACCCAAGTTATAATCGAACACACGTAAATAGAAATATTTGGTCAAAGTTTGACTGCCTTGGTATCGTAAAAAAAAACTAAGCAGTCAAAGGTTCCACTTAGATGGGCACTGAGCCCCAAAGGAATACAACACATGGCACAGACTATATGGCACAGTAATTATTTATTTACTCTTTAAGGAAACTTATCTACATGATGATATCATGATATCATATGGTTTATTGATATGCATTTTGGATTGTTACTAGTTAGGCAGAGGTGGAGCGTCTTCTTCTTCTTCGTTTCTGAGGCAAATCCAGCCTTTCGCACGTGACCGACGCTCCTCCACTGTAGTTATTGTCACGTGCGCCATCATTCCACCATCAATTTTATATCATATCTGTGTTATCATCATCACTCATACGTTTGATATTTGGTAGTGTATATATGTCTTTCTAGTTTTAGTCCATATAGAGAGTTTCGGGACCTTCTTATGGAAATAGATGGACCGAGTTTCTTTGTTTTTGCTATAATATAAAAAGACTATTCTACCTCGAAAGGGATAATAAGTATATATAAAAAAATAATGTGTGTAACGTGTTAGGTATCCTAGATTCGTCAGTTTCATTAATAATGTGATCAAATGATATTTGGTTGCGAACTCTGTTTTTTCTTTCTTTACAAGTCTTCATAATTTATCATGTTCAAACATAACCATTTCTCTTCTCGCATTTTTTATGTAATGTGATAGTTAGTTAGTTACTACGCTTTCCACAAAATTACCGGGTCACCGATGTGGATAAAAAAAGAAATCACCAAATAATTTAGCATATCAACCCAAAGTAATCATTTGATAGAAAAAATCCTCTAAATTCACCACCATTGTTATTCCGGTGAGTCTTTTGGAAACTGCATATCACATCTTCTAAGTCATAGATTAGGTTAGGTTAGCTATTAAAATTCATTGTCAGCTTAATATAACTATAGTTAGTAAAAAGAGTTTTTGTTTTAAGTATTTATTTTCGCCAGTTTTGTGAAATCTGTCCTTCCTATTGACATACTAATGTCTCAGATATTTTCTTTAACATTACATTATAATATATATAGACACATCTATAAATCCACAATGATACAAGTTAGAAGAATAAAAAGAAATGGAAAATAATCTACAAAAATACAGTATGCGAGAATATTATTTGTTTCTAGGAGGGAGAGATCGAACAAATGCTGATCCTTCTTCACTAACATACACATAAAAGTTGCAGATTTTGGATCTTGCGTTTTCTTGGTTTTATACCCTTTTATCATAGATATGGATATAATATGAGGAAGGACTATATATTTATCCTACATATTGAATGACTCTGGTCCAAAGCAATGCGAAAAATCAAATATATAAGTATTTTATAAGAAAATAACGAGGAAGATACACCAGGAAATATAAATATGGGAGCCTCAACTATCAGATATTTACTTAATTCAGAGTTTATTCACGACGAAACCACATTACAAGTAGTATTTACTCACTCGATCTCGATACAACTGGTTAAACAGATTAAAAAATTCCATGGATTAATGTATACTTATTTAGAGTAACTAATTAACATTTAGATGTTATTAACATTTTGTAAATTTACTTTACTATAGGCGATGGCCTAACTCGTCTTTTCTTTCCCATACTTAATTATGGAGTATCAACGGCTAGATCGCCACCGTTGGTCTACGATATTGTACGCATCAAAATACAAAAGGGTACCAAGATCTCCAAACTCATGGTAAGTTTTTGTTGATCCCGCGAGTGGAACGTACCTTCTTACCAATAAATATATTCATACGGTATATGTTTGTATCCTACCTACGATCTATACGCATCTAAATACGTACATCTACTCATCTCATCTACGTTTTAATTGTCCATAAACATAGTTCGTGTCTCGTTACATCTATAAGAGGAGTGATACTAGCTCACCAAGAACGATGGAAGTCATTACTCATTGCCATGAATAAAAGACGAGGAAACAAAAAGTTTCGACAAAGAAGAATTGAAATGTGGTGATACAATAGAAAATATAAGAAAATGACATAACAGAATATAATAATGAAATGACATGACAAAGATAATAATGTGGAGCTAATTTGAATTTCAAATTTCGAAACATCGAAAGGAATTTTTGAGTGGGTATGGTAAGGGTGTTTTCCCCACCAATTCCGAAAAAAAAATTATATTGTTAATCACTTTCGGTTTCTGAAACAAATTTAAGATCTTTTGTACATTATTTTCGTCCATGGAAGTCGGAAGACGACATTTTAGGTCGTCAATTTAATTGAAACCAAGTCAATTCAGTTGAAACCAATAAGTGGAAAATCTTAAATCTAACTATTCCTCTGTTTTCTGCTCACTGTTCTATCAATATAAAGTACATATTGATTAAGTGACCCAATAAAAGAAGTACATAATAATTCAAACATCTTAAAATAGATTTCCACTTTATACTAGAAGAGTTACCACAAAAGCAACAAGGGGATAAGGGGAGTACGTGGAATACACTAATGAAAAATGTTAATTACCATGTTTTAGTTGGAATGGGATGTGTAAAACTTTCTCCAAAAAATGTCAATGGGATAACTATTATCTGGTATTTAAATGATTGATACAAATTCAATGGATCTTATAAATCAGATGTGCTTGGTAATAGTGAGGGAGTCGAATTGCTTTACAAGGTTTTAACTGGATCAAATTGAGACTAAAATTAATGATCTCATCTTTCGCGGAAGCCTAGCATACACTCATATTTCAGGAAATCTCCAACTACAATTTTACTTTTCAACATTGCTATATATGAACAAGAAAATCTATCCTAACATTCGTATGAACATCTTTATAGGTAATACATTAACCATTACTAATTTATATTCACGAGTACGGTTGTATTATATTTTTTGTGAAGTATTGTTTAATAATAAATTTCTTTGATAAGTTTTAAAAGATTTATGGACAACTCTAGGTTTATGTAAATGTAAATGTTTGATTAGTTAAAAAAGTAAACAAAAAAATAGCACACTAAACAGAACCGTTAATTTCAGCCAGTCAACTTTCTTTGATAACAAAAAAAACTACACTATTAGATCATCAAAATAATATCATTATTGACTAGCATCGAAAAGTCTTCAAGCACAAGTAATCCTGCCGGAAAAAAAAAAACGAGTAATCATTCCTTTAAAATATGTGATTATGCGTCGACCTAAAAAATGTGATTATGCGTCGTTCTAAAATATGTGATCATTCCTTTAAAATACACACACATGATAGAAAAATACGGTAATGAGCAAATAAAACTTGATTTAGAAAGAAGAAAGAATAATTAAAATTTAAAATGTAACCGCTAAATAACGCCCCCTCTCTCTCCCCCACTTATTTTTGGCGGCACCAGACGCGGGAGACTCTCTCTCTCCTCTCTCTCTCCCACTTCTCTCTCTTTCCTTTGTTTTTTCGCTTCTATTTCTTTCTTCTTCACTTCTTAAAAAAAATCCAAATTCCAACTATGGAAGAAAAATCAAATACACCAAAGATTTAGCTTCTAAATTCACTGCGATAATAAAATCCCCAATCTCTCTCCCTAAATTTTCCATTTTTTTTTTTATTTTCCCTTTTTGATGTGTACGGACACGATTCCCATCTCCTCCGCCGCCGTCGTCTTCTCCGTCGTCACCTTCTCCCGCCGTTAAATGGGTGAGCCCAGTGGTGCTAGAGACAGTCTCGCTCTCTCCAATCTCCTCATCTGTCACGAATCCGAGTCTTCTTTTAACGATGATGACGATGAGACCAATCCCAAGAGATCTGATGAGCAGCAACCTCACTCTGTAACAGCGATCGGAGACGACGATGAAGATTATGTGGCGGAGCTTGCTCGCAAAGAGAATCGGCGATTCGAAGCCGCCGAACCCACGAAAACGACGTCGTCTTTTGATAGATTGATTGCAATCGATTGGATTCTCACTGTCCGTAACACTCACACACACAAAAAAAACTTTTTTTCCGATTCCGATTTCGATTGCGATTTCCATAAACAATCTAAATCGCTTCTTTGGTTTGGTTTTCAGACAAGAACGAGATTCGGATTCCAACACCAAACCGCATACATTGCAATCTCATACTTCGATCTGTTCCTCGAGAGAAGATTCATCGGTGTAAGCTTGATTTCGATTCACAATTCTCAAAAATCCTCACTTTCAGATTGATAAAGTAATCATTTTTATTTTAGTTGCAGAGAGATGAATCAACATGGGCGATTCGATTGTTATCAGTGGCTTGTTTATCACTAGCTGCGAAAATGGAGGAACGGATTGTTCCCGGATTGTCACAATACCCGCAAGATCAAGACTTTATTTTCAAACCGGACGTGATCCGTAAAACAGAACTGATGATCTTATCGACATTGGGTTGGAAGATGAACTTGATCACTCCCTTTCACTACTTGAACTACTTCGTTGCTAAAATCTCTCGAGAACATAACCATTCTGTTTCTAAAGACTTGGTCTTGTTAAGATCCTCTGATTCTCTTCTCGCTCTAACCAAAGGTGATAACATAAAAGAGATATCTTTAATGTTATATTTTCACAGGATCTTAGTTTCATCAATGATATTAATCGCATTGTTTTTCCTTTTTTTGATTAGAGATAAGCTTTACGGATTATCGACAGTTTGTTGTTGCTGCTGCCACTACATTGTTAGCTTCTTCTACTTCAATGGATATTAGACTGACGAGAGAAGAAATGGCGAGCAAGTTTGGATCAATCTCTTGGTGGACATCTAATGTCAATGTATATATCTTTTTCCTTTTTTAAGGATTTGATTTTGATCTCAAGAGAGAGATCAAAGTTTGAGGGATGTTTGGTTTCTTTTGTTTTGCAGGACAATGTGTATTCATGTTATGAGAGAATGCAGGAGATTGAGGAGAGGAAACATATGACACCGCCGGAAGCAGCCGGGGATATACAACCGGCGGTGGCATCAGGGAGTGGTGTTAAACGCCGCTTGTCTTTTGATGACTCTGATCAGACTTCTCCGGTCAAGAGAATGCGTAGGCTCTGAAGAGAGTTTATTTACTTCTTGGGAGTTTTTGGCTATAAAATTATATTGATTTTGGTTTTTTGGCAACATATTGATTCGGTTTTTATAATTCAATCATTTGATTATAGAGAAGATAAAATGATCTTGAAAACAACAATGGTTATTTCATATTTTTTTGAAGTAACTCATAATATATAGGTTCATTCATATGAAGGTCTTTGATACTTGATTTTTGGGGGTGAAATGTGTTTATTAAAACAATTCGGGGCTTATCTGTGAGAATAAAAAACTACGAGGGCTGAATGTGAATAAATAAGAGAAACAGAAAGGGCGAATAGTTTTAGGCCAATAGTTGCAGTGCCAGTGATTTGGTTTCATCGGTCTTTTCCTTTTTTTTTCTCCCTTTTTACGTTATTTTGCAATTTTTTTTTGCATGAAACTGTCATTTTTTTCATCCACTTATCTTTCAAAAAGGCACATTCATAGCAAATGATAAATGAAGAAGCTCTTTTCATGTTAGGAACAGCTTAGAATTAAAAACAAAAAAATAAAAATTATCATCTAACATATGTATTTCAGTTAGTATCTCAACAAATAAATCATCAAATCCATAATTTATATTTATTTTGCTCATCTTACATAAAAAAATACTAGTAGTTGATTTAAAGAGGAAGAAATCCAACAATGCTTTATCAAGAGACAATCAGTCGATCACAATAAATATTTAAAAAATGATTTATTTTTATTTCCCAAATAACTTTTTTTAGCATTTTAGAAGCCAACTACTTGTAGTGGAGTTCGCTTTGGATCAATTGTTGGATCTAAAGACGAAAACCTAATTTCAGTGAAATATATAAATATTACTTATACGGAAAATTGCATGTGATGTTTTCAAGTTTCTGTACTTCTCTACTCTACGTGCAAGTCAAAAGGGCATCGTACATAGAGGATCATCTTTTTGGAAAAACAGTTAATGTTAAAACTTTCAATTGATTGCAGTTGAAAAAAATAAAACATATAAGTAATAGACCAAAGAAAAGAATCCAACGACTTTGTCGAAGTGAGAAACAACTGTCTCATACAAGTAGAGATCCAAAGTTTGGTTTCACTAATTAAAGCTCCGATTCCAACATGATTATAAACAGATTAAAAACATTTCAGTACTTGTATACATATAAAAAAAATTGTAAATTAAGAAGCAAAAAGTACTGACAGTATCTAGATGATGTGTGTCGTTTAAGACCGGCCAATCTTGCTGCCCTAAGAGATCTGCAACAATCAAGAAGCATAAAGAAGGCAAGCCTCTTTTTTTTCCTTTCACCAAGAACGTTAATGCTTCTGATTTGTTTTGCTCTCGCTCATTGAATATTTGTAGGTCCCAATTGCTATCGTTCTTTCTTTCTAATTATCATTGTGTTAAACCATTTTGTTTCTGTTGGGGTATGTGTAGTCGTGACTCGTGTAGACATGTGAGATCCACGGGTAACACAATTTAGTTACACATCCCACATTGGTTAGGAGTTGGATAAACCAATGGACTTGCAAACTTTAATATTTGAGTAAATTCCATTTTCAGTGTAGATGATATTAGTCGTTTAACTAATTAACAATTTAGGAAATTCTTCACATGATCACAAACCTAAACAATTGAGTGTACTCATGTTTGTTGTTGTTCTAAGGAATCATTTTACTTCACACACCTCACAAATTTGATCACAATAAAAATGATTTTTTTATAAAGAACAGTATCTCTTATTTATTAGAGATTTGATATTGACAGGCTTGAAAATTGTAAAATGGAATCAGTTTTGAACGATGAGATAATGTCAGGAAAGAAGGCTCCACTAAAAGCCACATGATGACTTCATTGAGAGATTTTCTTAGTATCAAATTACAGTCTGTCCTAGCTAACAAATTTTGCACCCAAAATATCATTTTTTCTTCTTTTAACCTTTTGCTTCCTCTGTTTTCTTTTCTCTAGTTTTGTTTGCATTTCTCATTCAACAAAGATCACAAAAGAAAACAGGAGAAAGAGTCATCATTTCAAAGAAACAGAGAGAGTTTTACAAAAATGGAGGAAATCAGAAATCAGATGTTCGTCCTTAATAGCCCTAATCAAACTTAAAGTCAACAACGAGAAGAAAAAAAAACAGAGTAATTGCTAAAGGCAAAAACTTTGTCTGTTCTAAAATTTGAAGAAAACTGTTTCTAAGAGATAAAGAAGAGTTGGTTTTCTTCGCGCCAAATTTTTGATGGATGGATCAAACGGGAACCATCTTCAATCCTGCAGCGATCGGCATCCCCAAGAAACCTATGACGATACTGAAGATCCATTGCACTATCGTGAGCGGTGTTGTGCTTGCAAATGTCCCCAAGAACTCGATGATTATGATCTGAAAGAACACCGTTGCACCGATCACAACCACGAACACGTAATTGTCCAATATCCCTTTGAAAACATCGATCTCTTCCATCTCTCGCGAGCTTATCTCATTAAACACCTGCAAGTTTCAAACCAAACTCATGTCAAGTATCAATCAAGAATCTAACTTTCTATAGCTCGAAGATTGTTTTCTTGTTTTTTGTTTACCTGGCAGAAGACGAAGCAGTTGAAGATGAGAGTGTTCAACATGAGAGTTGAGTCAGGACCTTCGAGACCAAACATAGACTTCCCTTTGGCTTGAAGAAACCAAATGACGATGAACTGATACACAGACTGTCCTAGAATGTTCCTCCACATGGCATTGGTGATGAAGTTGCCTCTCCTTCCAACGGGCATACGCTTCATCAGCTCGTTGTTCGGTGGCTCTGTAGCTAAAGCAAGAGCTCCAAGCGTGTCCATGATCATGTTCACCCACAGCAGTTGAACAGCAGTTAAAGGAGCACTTCCTGTAGATTATTGAAACAAGAGAGTTAGAGATCCGAAATGATTGGTTCAATTGTGATTATTCAAACTCACTCACCGGTTAAGCAAGCTGAAGAGAAGTTAACAATCAGGGCAACAACGTTAACTGTAAGCTGAAACTGAACGAATTTCTGGATGTTGATGTAAACAGAACGTCCCCATTTAGCTACTGTGACGATTGTGCTGAAGTTGTCGTCGAGGATGATGACATCAGCGCTCTCTTTCGCCACCTAAAATGGTTATTCAAAAGATATATCCTTTTGCTTAGATTCTTTAGCTTACAAATGACATTTCCCTTTTAAATGTTTATTATAAATGCTTACTTCAGTTCCGGCGATTCCCATAGCTAATCCAATATCAGCTTCATGAAGAGCAGGTGCATCGTTTGTTCCATCTCCAGTCACAGCAACAACTTCATCAAACGTTGTTCTCAGCTGTTTCACAAGTGTATGTTTATCCATCGGCGAAGAACGAGCCATCACCTGCACAAGAAGAAAAAGGAAATGTTTTTGTTATATTTTCCCAAAAAAGAAACATTCAAGTTCCAGACTAAGTATACCTGAATCTTTGGAATCAGCTCAAGCAACTCTTCTTGACTCTTCTCTCTAAAGACCGGACCTTCAATTGCTATACCATCATCAGTCAAGATCCCACATTCTCTAGCAATAGCCTTTGCCGTGTTAATGTTATCTCCTGTAACCATCCTCACAGTGATTCCAGCTCGGCGACAAAGCTCAACAGACTCTTTCACTCCAGGACGAACAGGATCTTTGATTCCAACAATGCCTACGCAAGTGAATCCAGAAGCAGGGATTGCTTCATCAGGCGAGAACCCGTTCTCAAGATCCATATAAGCAAGGCAGAGAGTACGAAGAGCTTCATTAGCAAACTCATTGATAGTCACATTCAAATACTTGATTGATTCTTCATCAAGAGGAACAACCTCTCCACTCGAGTTCACAACTTTATCACAAGCAGCCAAAACTATCTCTGAAGCTCCTTTAGTGTGAGCACGCAAGCTTCCTCCTTCTGGAAGCTCAATCACAACTCCCATTCTCTTCTTTGTGGAGTTAAAAGGCTCAACTTTGATCACTTTGTAAGACTTCCTCTCTTCTTGGAACTTACCACCAAGAGACAATCCAAGCTCCAAGATCGCAGTCTCTGTTGGTGTCCCCAAGATCTCTGTCTTCCCATGTTTGTTCACAACAACTTCTCCTCCGGTGTTGTTGAAGATCGACTGAATCAGCAGCTTCACAGCAGATTCAGGGATCTCTGACTGCAAGCTTGAGCCTTTGTTCGCTACATCCTGCACACTCATGCAAATGCAAGACTTGACAACAGTCATGTGGTTTGTTGTGAGTGTCCCGGTCTTGTCACTGCAAATCGTCGTTGCGGATCCCATAGTCTCACAAGCAGCTAAATGCCTGACGAGAGCTTTATCATTCATCATCTTCTTCATCGCAAACGCAAGACTAAGAGTCACAGCTAATGGCAAACCCTCAGGAACAGCAACCACAACAATCGTCACAGCGATTGCAAAGTACTCCAGAAGCTCCAACGCTTCATCACCAGACCATCTCCAGTGAGTTCCAGAGGCAAGCTTCCTCATGAACATGCCTTGCACCAAGACAGCGAAAGTAACCACAGCGAAGAAGAGACCTATTTTCCCAATGATGGTTGCAACTCCATTGAGCTTCACCTGCAACGGAGTCTCATCATCTCCTCCTTCAGTCAAAGTCGCCATCAGCTTCCCCCACTGAGTCCTCATCCCAACAGTTGTAATCAGCATCTTGCAAGAACCATCTTGCACTTTGGTGCCAGACAAAAGAAAAGGATTCTGAGCATTCACCATCACAGGCTCACTCTCACCAGTCAAGCTAGACTCATCTATCACCACGGAGAAGCCAGAGAGGAAGAGACCATCAGCAGGGACTTGATCTCCAATCGCAAGATGAACAACGTCACCAGGAACCAAGTCGTAGATAGACAGTTTCTGCCTAAACCCGTTCCTAGTCACCTGAACAGTGATCTTCTTCTTCTCCTTATCCAAATCACGGAACTGCAGAGACTGGCGGTAATCACTAGTGGCTGTGACAAACACAACCAAGAGAATACTAGCCACAATGCCAAGACCATCATGTGAGCCTTTAGGCCATCCTTCTGTAGCTATCCCAACGATCAAAGACACGAAAGCGCAAACGCCAAGGATCATGAGCGTCATGTCCTGAAGCGCTTCCCAAACAAACACCCAGAAGCTTCGTAGCTCGCTCTCTGCAAACTTGTTGATTCCGAAAAGGGCTTGCCTTTGAGATAACTGAGCAGCGTCTGTGGAGAGACCATCAGTGGGAGATGCCTTGAGCTTCCCTGAAAGCCCATCGACTCCACCGTGGAACTTGAGCTTCTTAACGTCGTGGCTCTCGACGATTGATCCTAATTCGTCTGCGCAGATGTCGTAGCCTGCTGCTTTGACTTCTTCAGGGACAACGTAGTCACTCGGAGCCACACCTACAAGTAACAAACAGATAAATAAAAATCCAAACTTTGACACAAATTAGCAAAAAGCTTTGAACTTTGACACAAATTAGCAAAAAGCTTTAAACTTTGACACAATTTATCAAACATAGACTCACCAGAGATAAATTGGAAGGCGGCTTTTGAGACAAGAACTGCGATCCTTAATTTCTCCTGTAAATGGAAAGTTTTTCAGATCTCTTAATCACTAGCTAATCTTCTAAAACAAGAGGCTATGAACTTAAAAAGCTTCTCCAGAATCATTTCCAACGAATCTGCGGTAAGAAGATGACAAAAACAACCTAGAAAGGAGCTACGATCACATAAAAGAAGAAGGAGAAGGAGACAAGGACCTGGTTGGTTTTACGCATCGCGGCAGCTTCATAGCGTTTAGAGAGATTCGCGGTGAAGCGAAACCGACGTTTAGGGTTCTTAACGACGCCACAGAGGTTCCGCCATTTCTCGAGCGCTTCCTCAGAGGAATGCTTCGCCTTCACATCGAAGTTTTCATTCAGGTAACTCTCCATCTTCTTCCTCCCTCTTCTATCCTCTCCTTCTTTTTTCTTCCAGCTTCAAATGTTTTTTTGTTTTTGTTGGCTCTGTTTCAATTTCTCTGCTTATTTGGTGGGAAGAAGAAAAAAATGAAACTTTTATTTGTGGGTTGTGAAGAAGAGAGAAGCAGAAGAAAAAGCGGAAAGCTTTTAATGGAGAAAGGGAAAGTGTTTTTATTAAGATCTGAGCTTTTTGTGCATATGGATTGACCGAGTCATCGAGTTTATAACATTGGTGAAGCTGAGTTGACTCGTTTTAATTCGTGTGCCCAACAAAGGGGAAAGTATCTTTATCAAATTTAAATAAAAAAAACATTCGATTATTAATAACAACATGCACTACTATGCATTAATGAAGAACGTTAAATTATTTTCCTGAAAACATTCATGCAGCGCATGAAAGGTACACGACGCGTTTTGTTATTATTATTTTCGCACATGTTGAGTTTATGATTAACTTTGTTTTCGTAAATGTTCACGGATTTTATTCACAAAAAATGACATTTTAAGATAATTTTGAAGATTATTATAAATTTATAATCTAAAGAGAAATATAGACATTTAATTATTTTAAGATAATTTTTAGATTATAATCTAAAGAGAAATATAGACAATTAATTGTCAATCTGACCCAATCGGATGACAATGTGAGATAAAACTGAGGTAATTGTTTATAAGAAGAAGTGCGAGGGCGATTATGTAACAAATGAGAAATAGGAGGACCGTTGACCAAGACGACTGCCAAAAAACCGCCACTTCGGAGACGCCACGTTGGACCAATCCCAATGGTTCTTTTCGGACCAAAAATATTTGTATTTTTATTGTCTGTTTGGCAAGTGGCAACCACTGATTGCTTATGTTCGTGAGTCGTGATGACTGATGACTGTCTTTTTTTATTCTTTTCCAATTAAATTATTAGCTTAGTATCTTTAATAAAGGTTGGTATAAGGATTTGGGCTTTGAGATGCGTATTTCTGATGTGGGCTTTGAACGAAAAGTAGCTTTCTGATTGTACATTTGACGAACATTTTCAAGATGATTATAGCCTAATACTTCATTATCTCAGTTTGTGAACTTCACATTTACACATCTCTACTCATTGTGACAGTAACTTCGAAAATTTCACCGTGAAAAATGTGAGAGTATCTTCGTTACGCAGCCTATGACATTTCATGATTTTCTTATCATAAACTATTACACAATCGTGAAGGTTAATTTCATTACTATCATCAACTCAAAACCTTACTCAAATCCATGTTCTAAATCATCATATTCCACCAATTCATCACCAAACAATTAAGATAATTCTTAATAAAACTAAAAAATCGAAATTTATCAGCCCAAGAACAAAATAGTTCAATTCAGATATTAAACCAAATAAAAAATGACAAACTCACAGATGAATAAAATCTTGTTGCCATTAATCAACATTCTGCATGACATCTTCAGACGTAAACTTCGTTCCTTTCTCCTTATCAGCAACATCACGTCCCTTCGCTTTCCTCTCAAGCAACGACTTACGATCCTTGTCAAGTTTCAGTTTCGTGATCACAACCTTCGACGCATTCACACCAACGTTCACCGTCGTTCCGTTAACTTTCTCTCTCGTGATTTTATCCACGTGGATCACCCATTTCCGACGGTACACTTGCACGATCTTGCCCTCACGTCCTTTGAAAGATCCGCGAACCACCTGTACCTCGTCGTCTTTTCTCACCGGAATCGATCGGACGTTGTACTTTTGACGTAGTTCCGCGGAGAGCGGTGCGCTCATTATCACTCTTCTCTCACTCGACGGCGCTGTGAAATGCGCCTTACGGTTCTTCCTTCGCGACGAGGTCACTCTTGGATTAAACTTCATCTTCTTCCTTCCGCCGGCTGCTTAACTTATCTTCTCTCCTCTCCGTTTAGGGTTTCAGCGAGAAGGATCTTGCTTTTATATAAGTGAGCGGAATTTGAATGAGACGGTATCGTTTTTGAGGTTGTCGAGATCTTCCTTATAGTTATTGAGCTTTGGGCCTAACTATTAGTTGGGCTTAATATATTCGTTACAAAACCGTACAGTTTTGGAAAAACTTTACTCGGTGTCACTGTTTGTAGTGGGAATAGTCAAATTTAATTTGAACAAAAAATAATGGTCATGTCAAAATTATTAGTTTTAGTTGGTTTGATTGAGATGGTCTTAATAATGTGTGATCTTTTTCAGCATCATTTGTTCTATAATGTTCCGATATAGATTTTTGTACGAAATTGTTAGTCCTTTTTTTACTTTTATGTGATTGATGGGAGACCTACAGGCTTTTTTTGTCTATGGCTAATTGAACAATAATCACAAAAATATTCGTCTCGTTGTACGAAAAAGAATCCAACCCATAATGTCCCAACCAAAAGAGAGAAAAAAATAACGGATCCATGAGTCTGGACTCTCGAGCTAAACCTCTAAAAATCAGAGATGTACGCATTAACCATGGAACGATGTTTTGTCCCAATATAACGTAGCTTATAAGAAAATAAAAAATAAAATTTGTTAGTGCATATATATGGACAAAAAATGACCTGCAGGATATAATTCACAGTGGTGCGTTGTATAACCGAAATGATGCAGACTGAATATGAAAAAAAAAATCATATATTCTTAAAAAAATGAAGATGGGACTTTTCCTAGAATGTAAGAACAAATTTCGAGAAATCATGTAGGAAGCTGATCAATTGCAAAACTCGAAAGGTTTCGTAGAAAGGGACAAAGATGCAGAGCGTGGGGTTCCTTCTAATAATTGTGGAAGAAACTCAAGAGAACTTGATCTACGAGAGATCGTGATGACTCATGAGAGGTATGTCTATCTACTGCATTGTGTGTAGAGTCATGTAGACTAGGCAATAATCTATTTGATCGCTTTGTTCATGAATTGGTCTGTGATATTAACATGACGACATATTATGATTATGATTCCTTTAATTTGTTGTAGTACGTGTAACTCAAATGATTAAAATCCAATGTTGAGAGTAGGCCTGGGATTTTAGACGAAATTTAACACAAAGGGTTCTTGAACTCGGGGTAGGCTAAGGCAAGAATACTTTGTATCGAGACAAAAGAGAAAATCATGATGAGCCTATGCATTAAGTGCCGTTGGTTAATTAGGGGTTCGCATATACATAACCCAATAGACATATGGATAAAATGAACAAAAAAGTAACAAAGCTAAATAAGGGTAGAGAATGATTAATCTCCAGGTGGGAAATTCAAAGAGAAGACTATGAAAGGTATATATAGACTCTATACAAAAATGGTAGTATGGCTTAGTGGAGAGTGTTTTAATTAAAACAATATGTATAGGAGGATTGGAGACGAATAAAACAAACAAGCATGCCCTAGATTTCTGATATAATAATTACACCTTGCTGTTTATATAAGGGAATAGCTATGACACATGGGTTGGTATCTTACGGGTTAATGTGAAAAAAAATGAAATAAAATTATGAATGAATGAATGAGAAAATCTAAAATAGTAAAGAGAGTATAAATGAAGAAGAAGAGAGAAAAAGGAAAAATGGTGGCAGAGAATGGAGAGAGGTTAGGAGGCAAAGCAAATGTGGAGCTTTGATGATGTTGATGCACGCCGTCAGCTTTTCTTCACGCCTGCTCCCACTCACTCACACCTATAAACATTCCCTCTCTCTCTCTATATATACATATTTTACAAATATATTCACAATTTCACATGTCTCTATGTAAAGTTGCAAACGGTGGCCAATGTATGTATATATGTCATGTATAACAAGATATCGTATAGGTATGATACGAAATGTTCGTGAAACCCCGGAAAAAACTATTTCATTGTGGGAGTATTAGATAGCATGTGGTTTGTATGAAAAACTATCCTGATCACTTTTTTTTTTTAGTATTAAAAACAGGTAGTTCTTGTTAGGTGTAACTTAATAAGAGATACTTGATGAAAGTTATCTGATCAAAGCCAAGAATTTATAACGTTCTTAGAAAAAATATTGTCTCCGACAACAATAGCACTACTACAGTGTGAAACTAGTATGCAAACGCATATCGAAATAGATTAAATTCTGATGGATAAAATAGTGCTGTTATGAGTCACACTCTCGACATCGATCGGTAATGTAGTCGCGGATTGTCTTTTTACTTTAATTTTTTGTTTCTAATGATTTTGGTGTTAGAATTGGTATTAGTATATGACACTTTCTAACTTTTTTTTGTCTGTTGATTTAGGATGTATAAAGAGTCTTTTTTATTTTACACCACTTAGGAGTTAGGATCGTACTTGAGAAACTTTGGTTTCATGTATTTGGCCTATATATAAACAAACAGCGTATTTTATACGGCTTTTTTGGAATTTTTACACCATGTAATATAAGTAGAGAACATGTATGTCGTTTTCAATTTCTAGGTGTCCCATAAAAACACAGATTCATAGACACAATAAAGAAAATTCGAAGAAGAAATAAAAGGAAGGCTACTCGGGTGGATCGATGCGAAAAAAGAAGGAAAAGCGAAACCCACTAAGCCATTACATGATATCGACCTTCTTATCTTTTTCTTCTTCTCGTTTTCTTTTGTCAGGACCTTTTTACTAATCAATGAAACCTCCAAACTATCTTAACTAATCCATTGTAAGTAAATTATTCATATAAGCTAGACTTTATAATTCGTGATCACATTTGGAAAGTGGTTAATCGTAGAAAAGAATAATATTCACGTTTTATTATTTTTTCATGGAAATTACCTTTTTCTACTGATTGAAACTTGGGTACGGAAAGTAACATTTTCCTAACAAAAAAAAGTGCTAAATATTTTGATCATTCTGTCCAAAATTTTATTAAGAATCAGTTAAGGCTATAGTAAAAACAAAAAACATTCTTGATTAGCCAAAAAGAGAAAAAGAGTGTTGTTTAAAAAAAAAGCAGTTTCTTCTCTCCCTAATTATGTTCTCACTAAACCCAATTAGATTCAAACAATCCGTTAAGTCCAAAAGATAAACATGGGACAACAATTCGATACAACTTTTCGTGCTACATTCTTTCTTTAGATTACTATAAACATGGGAGTAATATAAAAACTCAAGATCCACTAAACCCATATTCTCTACAACTCATCTTCATCAAGATTCACCCACTCCCACCGAGACACAAAAGCAGAAAAATATATATACAACAACACATGATGCTGATGCAATATACACAACAAAGTATTAAATCTTAGATATTGTGGGTCTCCCATCTCTCTCTCTTTCTCTCTGTCCTCTATTCATTTTCTTATTCATACTATTAAAGAAGAAAAAAGAAGATGGATACTCTCTTTAGACTAGTCAGTCTCCAACAACAACAACAATCCGATAGTATCATTACAAATCAATCTTCGTTAAGCAGAACCTCCACCACCACTACTGGCTCTCCACAAACTGCTTATCACTACAATCACAACAACTTTCCACAAAACGACGTCGCCGAAGAATGCTTCAACTTTTTCATGGATGAAGAAGACCTTTCCTCTTCTTCTTCTCACCACAACCATCACCACAGCACCTACTACTCTCCTTTCACTACCCCCACCCAATACCATCCCGCCACGTCTTCAACACCTTCCTCCGCCGCTGCTGCCTCCACGGCCGCATTAGCCTCTCCTTACTCTTCCTCCGGCCACCACCACGATCCATCCGCTTTCTCCATCCCTCAAACTCCTCCGTCCTTCGACTTCTCTGCCAATGCCAAGTGGGCTGACTCGATCCTCCTCGAAGCCGCACGTGCCTTCTCCGACAAAGACACCACACGTGCGCAACAAATCCTATGGACGCTCAACGAGCTCTCTTCTCCATACGGAGACACCGAGCAAAAACTCGCTTCCTACTTCCTCCAAGCTCTCTTCAACCGCATGACCGGTTCAGGAGAACGATGCTACCGAACCATGGTAACCGCTGCAGCCACCGAGAAGACTTGCTCCTTCGAGTCAACGCGCAAGACCGTGCTCAAGTTCCAAGAAGTTAGCCCCTGGGCCACGTTTGGACACGTGGCGGCTAACGGAGCGATCTTGGAAGCAGTAGACGGAGAGGCAAAGATCCATATCGTTGACATAAGCTCCACGTTTTGCACTCAATGGCCGACTCTACTAGAAGCTTTAGCCACCAGATCAGACGACACGCCACACCTCAGGCTAACCACAGTAGTGGTCGCTAACAAATTCGTCAACGATCAAACGGCGTCGCATCGGATGATGAAAGAGATTGGAAACCGCATGGAGAAATTCGCTAGGCTCATGGGAGTGCCTTTTAAATTCAGCATTATCCATCACGTTGGAGATTTATCTGAGTTTGATCTCAACGAGCTCGATGTTAAACCGGACGAAGTCTTGGCCATCAACTGCGTCGGCGCGATGCATGGGATCGCGTCTCGAGGAAACCCTAGAGACGCTGTGATATCGAATTTCCGACGGTTAAGACCGAGGATTGTGACGGTCGTGGAAGAAGAAGCTGATCTTGTTGGTGAAGAAGAAGGCTTTGATGATGAGTTCTTGAGATCGTTTGGAGAGTGTTTGCGTTGGTTTAGGGTTTGCTTCGAGTCGTTGGAAGAGAGTTTTCCGAGGACGAGCAACGAGAGGTTGATGCTAGAGCGTACGGCGGGACGTGCGATCGTTGATTTGGTGGCTTGTAAGCCGTCGGACTCGACGGAGAGGAGAGAGACGGCGAGGAAATGGTCGAGGAGGATGAGGAACGGTGGGTTTGGGGCGGTGGGGTATAGTGACGAGGTGGCGGATGACGTCAGAGCTTTGTTGAGGAGATATAAAGAAGGTGTTTGGTCGATGGTACAGTGTTCTGATGCTGCCGGAATATTCCTTTGTTGGAGAGATCAGCCGGTGGTTTGGGCTAGTGCGTGGAGGCCAACGTGAAAGGGTTTTTTTCTTTTGTTGCTTTTAATATATTGGCACGCGCGCATTTTGCTGAGATGATTTCACTCGTGTGGTGAAGCTTGATGATGGGTTTTGAGATTGAGAGTTAGCGATATGATGATGATGCGTACGTTCATAATTTGAAATTTGCTTTTGAATAGGACTAATTAAATTATGGTCATGGAGATTTTTTGTTTTGTTTTGATATTTATTTCTTATATGTTTTGGAATTAAATTTGTGATTACTTTGGTTTATGCAAAAGAATAGGGTTTTATTTTCCTTCTTTAATGAAGTTCTTATTTTTTCATACTCAAGAAGCTCTAAATCAAAACTTGGTTACTCCTCTATATGTGAGCATTTGATATAATTTGGTTACTGTTACATTGGATGATCGATTAGCTGGAATATAGACAGTTGGTCATGGGTGTAGGAAATTATAGATACAAATGAATAAGACTACGATTAACTCTTCTAATTCAACAAGAAATATAACTAACTGAGGCATATGATTCCTCTATGTTTTTAATATAAAAGCATTTTGATTGTGGTTCACTAATCACTACTGCTATTAATCTGGTTCTTGTATATATAAGAGAATCTTAGGACAGATATATGCTTTGGTTAAGGAATCTCCTGAATGCTGCTGTTCTAGTCGCCTCCATGCTTCTGAAAATGTAGTAACATACATTGCTCATTCATAAACATAGAGAAACTTGTAACACTGAAATTTCGATGGCATCTAAATATATTTACAGGCAATTCAAGTAATTTACCGGTTAGGCAACACTTACATCACGGAAAATTTTGTTTTTACGGTTTCACATTCTCATGGTATCTATTGTAACAAAAAAAACAAATTCAACGTTTTATACACGACGATTAATTACTTACAGCATGATACTTATTCATTTGTCGTTCTTGTGAAGTGTACGCCATTGATTTATTTTGCCTTTTTAATAATGCATCTTTCAACTTTTGCTTTTTATAAAAGCGATAAAGGGACCAGTCTTTTACTTGATTCACCCACTCTTATATATGTTTATGTATACATATATTATGTCTTCAATGGAATACACATGCATATACCTAAGAATGTTCATGGCCCCCCTTACCCATCATGTTTTTATTTAGAAAACAGCCCATAAAAAGTAAATAATTGAAATAAATAGTTAAGCCATTGATTCCAACGTTTACATATATAGCTTTTTCGAATATTAACTAAAAATAAAAATGTGAAAAAAAGTAGTGGGAGCTGCTTTTGAGATATGTGGCTGGTTTCACTACAACTCCTCTCCCTCCCTGCATCTTTTGATGAAGGCTTTTGCCTCCCCCATGTTATTATCGGTACGATCTTTAGCTTCGCTTTTTAAGCTAATCTTTTTAAAAATCTAGCTTCTTTTGGTCTGTTTTCTTGTTTATAAAGTCATACAAAAGCAAATTAACACAATTTAAAATTTATTGGTTAGCCCATTTTTGCTTTAACTGGAATCAAAACTTTGTTGGGTCCCTTTGTACCACGACTTGACCACTACACACATCTAACTAGAAGATGCCTATATTCATAGGGAATATATCAATTAATCCTATGTAGTAAAGTTTAGTTACTTAATTTAATGGTCGTTTGGTCGTTTTAAAGTATTTCAGTTTGTTGATACTGTGAGTCAGCAATAACTTGAATGTGTTATGAAACACAAACCTAAACTATATACAGAGAGAATCAAATGAATTATCTCATTTTTTTTATCATCAAGTTAAGAGAAATGAACTTTGTAAAGTTATAGAAAGAATTGGCTTTTAATTTATTTTGTGACCAGAAGATAATTTCACTGAGAACTTCATGTCACTAATTCTTAAAAAACGTAAACTATTTGTTTGTCAGTTTAACGTCAAGTTCAAACAGCAAAATACGACTTGCAATAGTTTTCAGCTTTTTCAAGTGGTTCGGTTTGGTCTGTTGTGTGTGGTCCCTTTTTATTCAATCATGTTGTTTTCTCTATGGGCCTCACTAAATGGGCCTTAATAAGCCCATCCCATTTTAGGAGCCAAAAAGTGTAACGGCAAACGAAATGAAATCGAACGGACGGCGTGAACCCTAGCAAAAACCTCCTCACCGGCGAAAATGCGTGCTCCGATCTCCAGAGTCCTGTCGAGATCAATCGGTTTCCTCCACCGTACGACACCTCTATCATCCGGTACTCGCCATCTATGCGCCACCGCTTCTCCTGAGGCTCGGACGAAGAAGCTCGAGCGGATCGCCGACGATCTCCTCAAACTGAACCGAATCGAGCTTTACGATTACTCAATCCTCTTCAGCCACAAAATCGGCCTCAATCGCTACGGCTCCGCCGTATCCGTCGCCGCGGGATCCGGCGGCGATGCAGACGCATCCGGCTCTGCGGAGACCAAAACGGCTGAAAAGACGGCGTTCGATGTGAAGCTGGAGAAATTCGAAGCGGCTTCGAAGATCAAAGTTATTAAAGAGATCAGAGCTTTCACGGAGCTGGGATTGAAAGAAGCCAAGGAATTGGTTGAGAAAGCTCCATGCGTTGTGAAGAAAGGTCTCACCAAGGAAGAAGCTGAGAAGATCATGGAGAAGCTCAAAGCGGTAGGTGCTACAGTAGCTTTGGAATGATTTTAAAAAGAACGAAATTTTCTGAGATTATGAATCAAATAATATGTTTTTCCATATTCTCTGTGCTCAAAAGAGATCAATTTGAAAGTTTTAACAATGTGGCTGCTCTGTTTTTTGCTTGTTGCTTGTTGTGTCATCTTCTTCTTCATTTTACATTCTGGAAACTGAAATGCCACTCCTATCAGGAAGTAACTTCTTAATGTAATACTTTGATCTTCTAGAGAGATTGATTCTTTGTCTTCTGCTCTCTGGTATCATCTCGATTGAACATTCTTGAAACCCTCGTCTCACAAACCAATCTGCAGTTCGCGTTGTTAGCAGAAACAGCCTCTCTAATCCCAGAGACGAAGCTTTCTTCTCTATGTAATCTGCAAAGCCAGAATTGTGTTGGCATCTAGTTCATAGCAAACTTAAACACAGATGTCTTGAGAGTGGATTTGGTATTTACTTACCGAGCAGTTTATCGCCTTGGCCTTGACCTCGACAATCTGATGCAACTGCGATTGCAGCAACTTCTCCGCATTTCTCTTCGAAGAACGGAAACAGAGCTGCACAAGCGATGATCTGGCCTTCTCTTTCCACAACCACAAAAGAGTCCAAAGCTCGCAGTAACTGCACTCAAAGATCAAATCTTTTAAGAAGTCTTAAACCAATGGAAACAATGGAATGTGGAGAGATAGTGTAAGGCTTGAACCTCCTCATCAGTTCTGCGAACCAAAATGCCAGATTCTTCCAATGGCTTGATTATATGTCTAATTCCTGCAAGATCTTCCACTTTGGAATCTCTTGTTCCTTCGTATACATCACTACACATAACGGTCAATACAGAATTGTAAGAACGATAGATAAACCGAGATGCTAACCGAGAGAAGACAAAGAATGCAGATACCTAGCAACCATAGTTCCCATTCCATCTCTTTTGAAAAGCTCCAACAATAGAACTCCACTTATAGTACCATCCAACAAGTGAACTCTTTTGACTCCACCCTTCAAGGAAAGGAAAAGCAAACGGTTTCAGTTATATTCGTGACGAATAGAGCCAAGACTAAGGTTTCAGAGAACACTCACTCTGCAGACGAACGCGGCAGCAGCCAATTCAGAGAGATAACCGTTTAAGCGGCTTAGTCTTTCCTCACCACCAATAGCAAAACCTTGCTCACCAGACCACAATCCATTCCCGTTGTCGAATCCAACACCGTTCTGAAAGATTGGAGTGTGCTTTCCGTTTCCGTTTCCGTTTCCCCAAAATGCAGCTCCTCTCCCGTTATGAGGAGGAGAAGTAATCTTACCGTTGGTGTTGTTAGGAGGTTCCGGATAAGAAACACTTCCATCTCCAACAGCTTTCACGTAGTTAGCAGCAATGTCGCTTTGCTGTGCCCGTTTTCTCACTAACATATCTGCTTCCGGAAGTGTCAAGAAACGAATAAGATGTCCACTCTCGTCAAGAATTGGACCGTCCATTATGCAAATAACCTTATCTGCTCCTATAGCTAATGCACAAGCTGTAGCAACTTCATAGGTACTGCAGAAGTAAAGTAGAGTGAGCCAAAATTCATTATCTTTTAAAGAGTTAATGGAAGCACTCTTCTTACTTGCAATTTAAGACTTCTCCGGAGCTTGAGTGGCCTAAGTTCCTCAACAAAACTACAGAACCACCGTCAAGCCTCTCACAAATCCGTTCTACATCTATCTTCTTCACTTCACCTGTCGCTCCAAAATCAACACCATCAACAACACCTCGTCTCTGCAGCACAAATGTGACATTGAGAATCTTCTGATACACAAAGGTTGTATGAACAAATCAAGACAGTAGAAAAGCTCACTTTTGCTGCAAAGAAGTTGCCGGTATCGACCCTGACACCTATATCATGTAAACGACTACTATCACCATGCCTACGGATATTGCAAATTGAAGGTCCTGGAGATAGTTTTGCCTCAAGCATCACTGATATAGCTCCTGCAGCTTCCTTGGCAGCCTGCAAAGATGCTGCATCCGTCACTCTGTAACGTCCGACATATGTAGCTTCACGTCCTCTCTCAGATAGAAGCTGGTCGATTTGCTCTTGAGTTCCAGGAACTAGAACAAATCTTATCCCCAGATGATGAAGAAACGCTATGTCCTGCACATACAAATCACATTACCTCAACATTCTATTCAAAATGAAAAGCGAAAACTGAAGCACATTGCAATGAAAAGATGTTAACGTAGCAAATGATGACGACCTATGATTATGAAAAACTCTGAAGGTTCTAAATTTGGACACCATTAGAGGAGCAAATTTCTTAAAAGCTAATTAACATCTTTCTCTGAGACAAACAGTCGAACATGTTGCGTGCTTCTTTTTCATAACTCAAGCACAAAGAGAAAAGTATAAAGAGAGTGGAGAAAAAACTATGCCTTCAAAATGGGATCACAGTAATTGCCGGAAAGTATCTCGCCGGAGATGATAACGACGAATGTGCAGCCACGGTGGGCCCACAGATAAGGCCAAGCTTCACGGAACCAACGAACAAACTCAATGTCGTCCACCGGATGCTCAGCTTCCACATCGCTGCCTGAGCTCGCCGCGTAGTCAAACAAATTGCATTTAGCTGCCGCCGTCTCCGCCCGAGAAGACACAGAAGCAGCCGGCTTTAACCATGGACAGCTAAACCGGAATTGAGTAGGGATTAGCTTGGTTGTCGGCCTGAATGAGGAAAAATCTTTCCTTGTTTGGCGAAATTGGAAAGGAGCATAGCAGTTTGAAGAAGAAGCAGAATTCACCAAAGCTCCTCGCTCCATCATCTTTGAACTTCGTTGAGAGAATTTTCAAACTCGATTCCAAAATTTGTTACTTTAACCGGCAGGGAGACGGCGGACTATAATCAACGACGGCGGCGGCAGTTATTGTAGTGGGACCCACCGTCAGTAGGGTTTTTATTTAATTTTTAATTTTCAACCTTCTTTCCTCTTCTTCTTCTTTGAATGTCTGGTTGTCAGAGTTTGATCGTCCACGTGGAGTCAACGTTGTTCGGTTTGGTCAATATATTGAAGGAAAGTTGATTTAACCGGTCTGGTCATTCTCTCCCGGTTCAAAATTCGAAGGTGGGCTTTTAAGCATATATGATATATCGGCCCGAACCCATTTAAGCATCACCATCGTTATATGCAAGAGCAACTTCGATTTACGTAGAAATTATATGCACGACCAACTTCGATTAGAATAATCTGATGAATTTTCAGATTAGGTCTCTAGAGTCTTCTAAATTGTTATTTATTTCAATCTTACATCACAGAATTGATTTTGATATAATATTATATCCAATGATTTTGGTTACATAGCATATTAGTTTCGTTGGCAAGTAAATTAGCATACTGACAATTGATAGTGTTGACAAAGCGTGTCAAATTACAAACGTTCGCCAGAATCGTTTTTTTATGTGTATAAAAAAATTGGGATTACGTAAAGACATAAAACTCAAAAGGTGTAAAATAACAAGCCAAAGAAAAAACGAATATCTCCCGGTTATCCGAATCACGTAAAAAATAATATTCCCACGAGACGCCCAAAGATACTCACTCGTTCACACGGTAGATATTTCATCCTATTGATTGCGACATGTAACACATGTTACGTCTTTCATTTATGCCACCAGACATTTATAGACAATTCACTTTACTATTTGTGTTTTTCTTCTTCTTTGTTTGATCAAAAGTTCACTTTAATATTTACTATTTGTGATTCTTGATTTATATGAGAAATTCGTAACCAAAACCGAGTCAAAACCAAAAAAATCATCCTCTGGATTTTGGAATTTTGTTTCCAGAACTTATAAACACAAAGTCTAAAACCAATCAAAAATTCAAAATCAAATACCTTAAATAGACATATATCTCTACCTTGTAGTACAAAAAATGATTAACATGTTCCAGTGCAATCAGCAGCAATAGTAATTTTTCTTTTCACCAATCATTTAATGTGAAGAATCCATGGAGCCCATCTTCCTACTTCATCAATATTTGTCTTCATGTATGTTATGTTGCATTAATAATCAATTTATTTTGCACTACTATTAGATTTCGCAGGGATCATTTTACATCTAATAATTCTTCGTTCTTTGTTTCCTGTATCAAAAAAATATCTTCTCAGTTCTAGTAAATTTACATTTCCAACAACACGGTAAAACTTTTGTATTGTGCATGTATAATCGAATTTGATGTTGCCCATATTCCTCGTACGACAAAACGTTATAAATTCTTAAATTCTTCGGCCAAAATAAAATTACGAAAAAGGAAAGGGGTCCCACCGTAATACGCAAACTATACTTGTGGTCCCAATTTTGAAATTATATAAAAATATAAAAATCGCAAAGCTTGTGGCTTCAAAGCCTCCTCCATCGTCGGCTTCTTTTTTCTTCCTTCTTTCTCCATAGTCATACCAAAAAAACAGGAACTCTCTCTGTTTTTGACATACCAAACCTCAAGATCTATTTTGATTTGACTTTCATATCCTCTCCCTCTCTCTCTCTCTCTCTCTCTCTTCCTCGAGAGTTGATTCTAAAGATTTTTTAAAAGATCTTGAGATTTTTCTCGTCGGCATTGAAGATCGAGGTAAATAAATTCTCACCCTTTCTCGCCAAATTTCCTTTATTTTCACGAAATCGATCAAAATATCTAAAATTTGTTCGTCTCTCATTGTTAATACTCACAGAGGTCAGATCCGAAGAACACCCATCTGAGTTCGTTTCATTTCTCTGCTTTTCCATCGAAATTCAGGTAATTTTCTTCTTCCATTCAAAATTTCCTCAAAGCCCATAGATTTAAGCTTAATTTGACGTAATTCCGTCGCGTTTAGATTGTTTCTGTATTATTGACGTAAGCTGAATCGATCTCTCTGCTCCAATATCTTCGGAAATGTTCATTTTTTCAGAAAAAAAATCCAAACTTTAGCATAAATCTTGAGACTTTTGATTCATATTGAGTTAAGTTTAATCAGATCTATTTGATATTGATATGATCTATGATGGTTTGGTTGTTGGAATAGAGAAAATGGGTGGTGAGGAAGAGATCAAGGAACATTTAAAACCAAAATCCTCTTCATCTGAAACAACAATGGAGAAGAAGCAGAACGTGAAAGGGAAGAGACTATGGCAGAAAGTCAAATACCAATTGGTGGAGTATCATTCATTGCCTGCTTACTTAAGAGACAACGAATACATCATTGGCCATTACAGATCCGAATGGCCAATCAAACAAATCCTTCTCAGCATCTTCACCATCCACAACGAGACCTTGAATGTTTGGACGTAAGCATATCAAAAAGCTTTCTTGATTCCCTCCACTTGTCAAAACCAAGAAACTTTAAAAATCTGTTTTGGGAATCTTGCAGGCACTTGATTGGGTTTTTCCTGTTTCTTGCACTCACCATATACACAGCTACAAAAGTACCAGGCGGCGTTGATCTTCACTCTCTTCAACACCGTTTACCTGACGTCTTGAGGAAAACAGATCTCCACAAGCTTCACTCTGAGCTCATGTCTCGTCTTCCTTCTAGTCCATCTAGCTGGCATGTAATGGACCTTCTTTACAACTGTCTCCCTGAGAGATTCTCTCATGGCAACTACACTGACATGTGTGTTCTGGTAAAAAAGTCTCAACCTTTCTGCTTATCTTTCAAGCTCATTTCTGTTTCAAAATGTCCTCAAAGTTTTTACCTTTTTTGCAGCATTCGGTGAGGGAAGATCTTGCAAACCTAATAGCTCCTTTGATCTTCAGGCCAATCACTCGATGGCCGTTCTACGCGTTTCTCGGCGGAGCAATGTTCTGTTTGCTAGCGAGCAGCACTTGCCACCTCCTCTCATGTCACTCGGAGAGAGTCTCCTACATAATGCTCAGGCTAGACTACGCTGGAATCGCAGCTCTGATCGCTACTTCCTTCTACCCTCCGGTGTACTACTCATTCATGTGTTATCCTTTCTTCTGCAACCTCTACTTAGGCTTCATAACGATCTTGGGAATCGCCACGGTGCTCGTCTCGCTCCTCCCGGTGTTCCAAACCCCTCAGTTTCGAGTCGTGAGGGCCTCTCTGTTTTTCGGGATGGGATTCTCTGGCTTGGCTCCGATTCTTCACAAGCTGATCATATTTTGGGATCAGCCTGAAGCGCTTCACACGACCGGTTATGAGATCTTGATGGGTGTGCTTTACGGTTTAGGAGCTTTGGTTTATGCGACTAGGATTCCGGAGCGATGGATGCCTGGGAAGTTTGATATAGCTGGACATAGCCATCAGCTGTTTCATGTTCTTGTGGTTGCTGGTGCGTTTACGCATTATAGAGCAGGGCTTGTGTATCTTAAGTGGAGAGACATTGAAGGATGCTAATGAAGGATTTGGAGATTGAAGATTAAAGACGATGGAGGATTTGATGTTTTTGAGTCTTGTTTGTAGCTTCGTAAAAAACTTGGATTGTGTAAAGGTCTTTCTGTGTAATCAAGATTATTAATGGAAAAAAATATATAAAATGGAAATCACTACGAACACATTGGATTTTAGGAAATATCCATATTGTTCGTAAATATAAAAGGAAAGTAATTAAAGTCTCAATATTTTTGTTTATTAAAGGGCTCTTTGGCGTTTTTGGCTAGCGTTGGTTTGTACAGCCATGAACGGAGAAAAGCCACCGGTTACGAAAACGATGAACATTCTTATGCTTCATGATGACTTGCTTTTAGCTTGTTTAGCAGTAGTCTCCAGATTGTATCACCCCGACTCTCGCTTTGGTTTCCAAGAGATTCCGTTCGCTCCTTGCTTCGCTTGAGCTTTTCAAAACTCGAACGCTCTTAGGTTGCGACGAGACTTGTCTTTATGTGTGTTTGCAATTCCCTCAAGACATAAGCCCGGTGCGTTGGTTCACTCTCTGCCGGAGACCGAGTCAAATCACTAAGCCTAACCCTAACCCTAGGTTCACTTCTTGCTTTGCACCATATAGAGCCCTAATGGATCGCACTATGAAGAAGAAAGACAAGAAGTCACACGACAATGCGTTGGTCTCAATCCAAACTCGGAAATCTCCTTCTCTGCCTTTGTGGGGACCGTGGTCTCTAATCGCAGTTGGTTATAATATCTACAAGATTGGCGGAGAGGACAAGAATGGTTTGCCCTCGTCTAGGGTCTTCGTCATGGATTGTCGGTCTCGCACGTGGCACAAAGCTCCAAGCATGCGTGTGGCACGCAAGTGCCCTCGAGTGAGAGTTTTTGGTGGGAAAATATATGTGGACAGCTCCAAAGATATCGATTCCTCGGATTTGATAGAATGTTTCGATCCCAAAACCCAAATGTGGGAGGATGTGGCAGACCCTGACGAAAAGCTACGCGGTTGGCTTCCTGATTGTGCTTGCGTGATAGATAACGTCTTGTACGGCGTCAATGTCATGGACTTTTATGGTCGTGGATTGTTGAATAAGCTCGTATGGTACGAGTCTGAGGGAAGATGTTGGAGAGCTGTGAAGGGTTTGAGAAAACTGCCTGATTTACCAGCGGGTTATAGAAGTGTTAGATTGGTGGGTTATGGTGGAAAGATTGCGGTTTTGTGGGAGAAAGATGTGCGTATTGAGGATAAGAAGAAGATCTGGTGGGCTGCGGTTTTGTGGGAGACGCAGATCTTGTGTGCTGAGATTTCGCTTGAAAGACGCAACGAGCATGAGATACATGGGAAGGTTTTGTGGTGTGATGTTGTGCTTACGGTCCCTAGGTCATCTACTTTCTTGCAGGTTTTGGCTGTTACGGTTTGATGAAAAAAAAGCAAACACATGAGCCCAAACATATGGAAGTGTATCATTTTCTTTTCAATATTAATTTCCACTGCTTGTAGAAAGAATGCTATGAGTCTATGAGTTTATCCCCTTATAGTGTAATCTTAATCGCTTCCGCATCCGTTGTTAAATCGATAATGGTTTAAATTTAAACCTCTCTGTGTAGTAGGCTAGTAGCAAGCACCAAACCAAATTATAGCTGGTTTTATATAGTTTTGGTCATGATACTGAAAACTAAACGTATCGAAACCATTAAATCGGATTATTAGTGATACAAGAAGTTTGTAGTTATCATTTTCCAAAGCATATAGAAATCAATTATTACTAACAATAAAGGCACTATCCTCAATTAACTAATAAAGAAAATAAAAAAATATAGTTAAGAGATTTAGGGGAGGTTATTGGGAGATGAATCTATGTAGAGTTGATAAAATTTTAAAGTTGAGAGATTTGTTAAATTTATAAAGAGATTATTTTAGATTTGGAGAGAGTTTGTATATTCAGAAAATCCATCAAAATATTTTGTTATAATGGATTCTGAAAATTTAATGATTATTGGTAGTATTTTGGAAATCTTGTTCCATTTTTAAAATTATTTAAAATTCATATCTCAATAACAAGGATTTTAATAAATTCATGAGATCATTAAAACACAAACTTTTAAAATAATAACTGATTTTGTATTGACTCTGAAAATCACCAAACCAATAAAACAATAACAAAGGTTTCTGATTTTTTTTTTTTTTTTTTTTTTTTTTACAAATTTATCTACCGATAACCCGGGATACTCTTCCAAGATAAAGTATAATTATTATGCTCTTTCTCTAGCTTTTTTTTATTACGATTTACTCTCTGCCCTATCTGCTTATTTTCTTTCACAGCAGCCATGAACGGAGCAAAGCTACCGGTTACGGAAACGATGACGTTTCTGATGCTTCCTAATGACTTGCTTTTCAACTGCTTAGCCCGCATCTCGAGATTGTACTACCCGATCCTCTCCTTAGTCTCCAAGAGATTCCGATATCTCCTTGCTTCGCTTGAGCTTTACGAAACCCGGACCCTCTTAGGATGCACCGAGAGCTGTCTCTATGTGTGCTTATTTATGCCTGATGACCACCATAACCCATCACGTTGGTTTACTCTCTGCAGGAGACCGACCAAAATCACTAACCCTAACCCTAACCCTAACCCTAGATGGTTCAGTGCATGCTTTAGACCATATGGATTACTAATGAACTGCATTAGGAAGAAAGACAAGTCAAGTGACAATGCTTTGGTCTCAATCACAACTCGTCATTCTCCTTTTAATGATTCGTGTGGTTTAACCGCAGTTGGTTGCAATATCTACAGAGTTGGCAATTTCGACGATGGTAAGCCTTCGCGTAGAGTCTTGCTCATGGACTGTCGGTCTCACACATGGAAAAGAGCTCCAAGCATGCGGGTGGCACGCAAGGACGCGTGTGTGAGCGTTCTTGATGGGAAAATATATGTCGTAGGAGGCAACAGAAAATGTGATTCCTCGAACTGGATGGAGTGTTTCGATCCCCAAACCCAAAAGTGGGAGAATTTGACAGGCCCTGACGCGGAAATGCGCGAGAGTTGGTTACACCAAGACTTAGCCATTGAAGGAAAGCTTTACCTGAGTGGGTATACGAGTCGTCAACGTTGCGTGGTTTACAAGACGAAGGAAAAGAGATGGGATGAGGTAGAAGTAATGAAGGTTCCTTCGGGTTGGTTGTTTGATTCTTCTTGCGTGATAGATAACGTCTTGTACAGTTTTCGATGGCCTGGAGTGTTCAAATGGTACCACTTTGAGGGAAGATCTTGGAGAGTTTTGGTTCTGAAAGGTTTGAAAAAGCTGTCTAGATTACTACACGGTTCTCTTTTTGTTTATTTGGTAGATTCTGGTGGGAAAATTGCGGTTTTGGGGGAGAAAGAAGTGGGTGAAGAGAAGAAGATTTGGTGTGCTGAGATTGCGCTTGAAAAGCGCAACGGACAAGAGGTACGTGGGAAGGTTGAGTGGTGTCATGTTGTGCTTACGGTCCCTAAATCTTGTTATATCATGCAGTTTCTTGCTGTTACGGTTTGATGAATCAAGAATCAACACTTGAGGTTTTCGTAATTTATTTGTTTTTTGTTAAAATGGGCCTACGAATACACAAGGCCCATAGATATTGTATCTTACGCAAATGTTAGCCCATAAAGATTGTATCTTACGCACTGACACCAATTTCTTCTCCTGATGTATAAAATCTCAAAATCGACAAGGACACCCAAAGTCCTGAAATGCTGATTGACTGAAAACATGTGTGAAATTAATTATCTGCAGTTCCCAAAGCATGTGTGGGAAGTGGAAGTCTCACGTACTACTGACTAATCATACACAGACACGTTGGTCCAAATCACCATTTCCTTTTTAACTATAAATGACATTGAATCATTTGTTTCCCACTAAATAACATGATGAATTAAGAAACTAATTTTCTTGATTGAGTCTTTGAATGATCTTATCCTTTTCATATGTTTTATTAGTAGAAATAGCAAAACAATTGTACTGTATGGAAGTAAATTCATGAATAAAAAGTTCATTATTCTAGAACTGGCAGATTCAGAATCTAGCTTTTATTAGCCTAAAATTATGAAATGATATAATATCATACTGTATATAATTTTTTCAATAGCCTTAAACTATGGAAGGATATAATACCATAACTATGAAATCAGAGATTTAGATCTAGATTCTGGATTTTATTTTATTTACATAACCTTAGTCAACTAACATTACGAGAAAAAAAAACTAATTTCTGTAACCAATTGCCAATATTGTCTTAAATGATCTTACTTATCCTTCTTTGACCACATATTCAGCTGACTAAATCACCTCACATTTAAGCCAATAAACCCTTAATCGGAAAAAGTTATATCTTTACCAATCCAACAGTTTTCAGAGTTTTACTGAAATTCCTTAACTTTTGCCATCGCTACACTGTAGATTTTCTTACAGCTTCAAGGTTTTAGCATTTTCATTTTCAGTCATCATCCTCGATGGGAAAACACGGCGGCGCAAAACCCAAAATCGCCGTCTATTTGTCAGATGGAATTATCTTCCTCGCCGGAGCTTTCATGTCTCTGATTCTCGTCTGGTCTTACTTCTCTGTTTATTCACCTTCCTCCAATTTCACCCTCACCGGTTCACGCAAAAATGGCGAACCAAGCAAATGCTCCGGTTTCGACATGCGATTCGACCCGCCCGATACCGGTTTTTACGATGATCCGGATCTCAGCTACTCCATCGAGAAACCAATCACAGGCTGGGACGAGAAACGGAAGCAATGGCTTGAATCGCACCCGTCGTTCAAACCCGGTTCTGAAAACCGGATCGTGATGGTTACCGGTTCACAATCGACGCCGTGTAAAAGCCCAATCGGAGATCATTTACTGCTCCGATGCTTCAAAAACAAAGTCGATTACTGTCGAATCCACGGCCACGACATCTTCTACAGCAACTCTCTCCTTCATCCGAAGATGAATTCGTATTGGGCGAAACTCCCGGTGGTGAAAGCGGCGATGCTTGCTCATCCGGAGGCGGAGTGGATTTGGTGGGTTGATTCCGACGCCATTTTCACCGATATGGAATTCACGCCGCCGCTTCACCGTTACCGTGATCACAACCTCGTGGTTCACGGCTGGGCTAATATCATTTACGAGAAACAGAGTTGGACGGCGTTAAACGCCGGCGTTTTCCTCATTAGGAACTGTCAGTGGTCAATGGATTTAATTGACACGTGGAAGAGCATGGGACCGGTGAGTCCCGATTACCACAAGTGGGGTCTGATCCAACGGTCTATCTTCAAAGATAAGCTGTTTCCGGAGTCGGATGATCAGACGGCTTTGATTTATTTGCTGTATAAACACAAAGAGCTGTATTACCCTAAGATATACCTCGAAGCAGAGTATTATTTCCAAGGGTATTGGATCGGCGTCGTTGGGGATTTCGCTAACGTGACGGAGCGGTATCTGGAGATGGAGCGAGAGGACGCCACGTTGCGTAGACGACACGCGGAGAAAGTCAGCGAGCGATACGGTGCGTTTAGGGAGGAGAGGTTTTTGAAAGGCGAGTTTGGAGGGAGAGGAAGTCGCCGGCGAGCGTTTGTGACGCATTTCACGGGATGCCAGCCTTGCAGTGGGGACCACAATCCGATCTATGAAGGTGACACGTGTTCGGATGAGATGATCAGAGCCCTTAATTTCGCTGATAATCAGGTGATGCGCGTGTACGGGTACGTGCACTCTGATTTGACCAAGACTTCTCCTCTTCAACCTGTGCCGTTCGATTATCCTGATGAGCCTTGGTGATTTTTCTTATTTGGTTTTGACTTTTTGGTATTTCGTTTTAAGGACTTTCCATATATAATGGTGTGGAAATCTTTTCTAGTTAATTACATTTTACATTACTCTTGAATCTTGATTAGAAAAGTTCAAATGATAAATCAAATAGAAAGAGGTAAAACGAATATCATCGTTCGTTTGTTTTGTTCTTGTATATGTGAATGTGAACATGGGGAAGACGAAAATAAAACTAAAAATAACTGGTCGTAGATTTTTGTCCATGTCTCAATGCATGATTAGTGGGATTTTCCATTTTGAGTTTGACTCTCTGGGTGTCATCAGTGTGTGTGTGTGTATATTAACGTGAAAATTGCGAAAGGATAATAACGTGAATATTAACGATACTAGCCTAAATAATCAACATGAATAGCAAACTATCACATCGACAGTCCATTCTTAATTATTGAGTTGGTGATGTGCATATCCTGTTATTTATTTCTCATATCTCAGTCACATATTATAAATACAACAAAATACGTAAGTCTATTAATAAAAACAACTTCAAATCTTGATTTAACATTTATGTAACAAAACAACCACATTTACATTTTTCCTTTTCACTTTTACAACAATAGATAACAATTACTATCACACATACCAAATATTCTTAATCGAAATCCGGATGAAGCCGCAACACATGAAAAAGATTTATTGGAGAGCATAGGTATATTTGGCAACACCGATACTCTTACTCTTTTGAAGCATCTTGTGATTACTCTCAAAACTAATCAATGGACTAGCCTCATCAATTCTCTCAAACCCATGGTGATCATGACCATCACAACTTCTCACAGTATTAGCCTTCCGCAATTTCAACGGTCCAAGCCCCGTATCAACGGTCCTATTCCTAGCTGATGCGGTTCTTACAAGCTCAGCCAGACGATGCTCTTTGTCTCTCGCGGAACTTTGTGTGTGGGTGTGGCTCGCGCTGAAACTTCGTGGAAGAGCGCTTACGTGGCAGGCCGTCGGCAACCCAAAAGACATGCCGCCTAGGTCATGGGAAGACAGTTGGTTCATGCTTCGTATGTACAAGTCTCTTGCTTTGGTCACCATCTTTATGGGAGCCTTCATGTACTTGCTCAGCTTCGTCTCCTTTTTCTTGCTCATATTATTCTTATCGTAAAAGGGTATTGAAGAGAATTGGCTGAGCATTTAACAAGACTTTGCGCTTATTTATACACATATATTATGCTCACTTGAACTATATAGTAATTAGTATACAGGGAATTATAACAAATTAAGCTAAAAATATGGATCTATGGTATTTGCGTACGGATATGCATCATAGTTTTCAATAAGCAATGGACGACTATCTTTGTTAACTAGGTCTTTTATCCGCGCACGCGCGGGTCTATTTTAATAGTTTGATTAAATATTTTTTATTCCTAAACTTTTGTCGTCAAGAGCATGTTCATGGTGACTATTGAACCAATATTTTTATTTTTCGTCCTTAGTTTATTTTTCTTTGGTCTATTCTTATTTATTTGGTTTCTTTTTGTTTATTTTGGTTTCTTCTTCATCTTTATTCCTTTTATATTTATTCATTCTCGGCTTCTCGCGGTTTCTTATTCCGTTATTTGGTCTATTTCTTCATCTTTGTTCATCTTTTGTTTTTTTTGTCTTAGTTCTTTGATATTCTTGTCTTCACTTTTTTTTTCTTCATATTCTTTGTGTTCGTCTTGGTTATTGTTCTTATGTTTCTTCTATGATTAGTTCAGACGGTCGAAGTTGCTAGAGTTTTACTTTTTTTTTGTTATTTTTTTTCTAGATTATTTTCTGCTGGAATTTGTTTCACGATTTTATCCTTTTTAGAAATCTTTAATTTAATTAGGTAAAATAATTTTTTTACTATCTGATACCCTAAACCAAATTTAAAAATGTAAAAGATTCATAGAAATAAAATTAAGTTAGAGATATACAAATATATATTTAGACATATACTGACCAATGCCTAATAATAATACAAATAATTCAGTTTATGCGATCATAATGATATAGTTAAGCATAGCTTTCAATTTTCATATTCTTTGGTTCATCTTTTTATTTGGTTTCTTGGTTTAGCTTTATATTATGTGGGTTTTTTTATTTATATTTTCGTTCTTTGTTTTATTCGTCTTTTCTTTTCTTCATCAACCTTTTTTTCTTTGCTTTTCTTGGTTCTTATTTCTATTTCTTCTATGATTCATATTTTCTATCGAAAATGCTGCGTTTCTCCAGAGTATGTTTATTCCAACTTCCTCTTCTTCTATGCATTAGTTGTTCTTCGCTTTAAATTCTCCATGACTATACTTTTTGTAAATATGTTTAATATTAACCTCTTTAATCTTAGGTAGAAATTTTTTCACTATCTAGCTAAGCCTTCAAAAATAAATTGTACGTCTAACAATTTTAGCTACAAAAACTAATAATATTGTAGATAACCTAATACTAATATTTATGTTGGATTTCTAGGAGTATAAAATTTATTTGAAGAAAAGCTAATCGACACACATTGTGGTTTTTCATTTCCTTCTTCACTCACTCTTGTTTCTATGTTTTTAAATTTTATTTATTTAGTCTCTTCAATTTTTCCTACTTTGATTTTTTTTTGTTCTTATTTGGTTTCATATTTATCTTCACTCATCTTCGTTTCTGCTCTTCTTCGGGCTTCGCTTTCCTTTGTCTTTGCTCTTGTTTATTATTTCTTTGTGTTCTTGTTTGGTTTCATTGCCTTCTTCACTCTTGTTTCTATGTTTTTTTGTAAATTTATTCTTCTGTAATTTTTCCTACTTTGATTTCTTTTTTATTCTTATTTGATTTTTTATTTATTTTCACTCATCTTCGGTTATGATCTTCTTTATTCCTCCTATGTGTTCTTTTTTGGTTTCATATCTTTTGTTCTTGTCTTAGCAAAAAAAATATTAGTGTTAAATAAGCTCATGTGTACTAATAATATTAGTTTTTTAAAATTTAATATGACCAATTTACATGACAAAGGTTTTTTTTTATTGTAATTAGAAAATATATACTTTTATTTATTTTCTAAAGTATTTAATTAATAAACTGTTCTAAAATATAAAAAGGAAAATAATTACTTAATTTTAGTAATTATGTGGAATGATACTATTGGTTGTTTAAAATCATATATACTTAATTTTCTTATATCTTACATATTTAAAAATCAAATTTTCTTTTTAATCACGTAAATGTTTATGTAGACTAATCAAATTAAGATAGTCAATTTTATATGATGATGTGGAATGATACTATTGGTTATTTTGGAATTAGGAAACTTTCTTGAAATATAAAAAGATGATTAATTAATTTTAACAAATAAACCTTATTTTATATAATGATGTGGAATGATATTATTGGTTATTTAAAATTTGGAAACTTTCCTAATATTGAGATGCTTACATGGACCAGTAATATTGTGTTTTTAAATCCTATGTGGACGCTCTCAGAGGCTTATAGCCTCAATTTTTATATATTATAGATTATGGTAGAAAAGAGTATTATAAGCTGATGATGATTTAACTTTCTATTGGTAATTGGTAAATAATATTGGTGCCGTTACCTTTTAATCAATTAGAAGCAGTTCATATCTCATAAGCAGATCTTCTTTTTTAGTATTCCTTGTCTCCCCAGAATGGATGACTCTAGCAAGCAGCTCTTTCTTACAAAATCCTTTAGTGAGTTCATCGAAAATAAAAGGATGCCGTAACTGATCAGAAACAGAAAAGCTGGAAAAAGACATAGCTATTTTAATAATCTCTCTCTCTCTCTCTCTCTCTCAAGAATATGGTTGTCTTTAGAACTCTTGTAAAGTTTAGAGGACTATTTATAGGCAATGCCAAACATTGAAATAGCTAAATTGTTAATTTCCTTTTTATTTTAATTAGTTAGTTTAGCTTTTCCAGTAATATGTTCTTTTTTTAGTTTAACTCTTTTTATGTTAAATTTCCATTAAACTATTTAAAATAATGGGTTAAGGTAATTAGTGTCGTAATGTAAGTATTAAAATTCAAAATAGTACAATTTCCATTCTTTAATACAATAATGTAATTTTTTTCTCAAAAAATTATTTAATTTTCGATTTTAAAATTAAAATGCTGATTTGGCAAAATTTAATTGGTTTTTTAAAAGCTGATGTGGACGCTCTTAGAGGCTTATAGCCTCAACTTTTATATTAGTTTAGCTTTTCCAATAATATGTTCTTTTTTCAGTTTAACTCTTTTTATGTTAAATTTCCATTAAACTATTTAAAATAATGGGTTAAGGTAATTAGTGTCGTAATGTAAGTATTAAAATTTAAAATAGTACAATTTCCATTCTTTAATACAATAATGTAATTTTTTTCTCAAAAAATTATTTAATTTTCGATTTTAAAATTAAAATGCTGATTTGGCAAAATTTAATTGGTTTTTTAAAAGCTGATGTGGACGCTCTTAGAGGCTTATAGCCTCAACTTTTATATAGTATAGATTATGGGAAAATTGGAATTAAAGGATGTTTTAACTATATGTTTGGTGATCTATACCTTTTTTTTGTACTTTGGGGGATTAGTCTTTACATGAGCTTAAAATACAAATATACCCCAACTAATTAAAAACTATAAATTTTTATTTAAATATACATTTAATAAACAAAATATATAAAATTTAGGGTTTATTGTATGTGAAAAAGTTTTTACGTTCTTCTTTTTTGTTGATCTTTTTGTTGAGGTGTTAATCAAATAAGCTCAGAGCACCCTTTGCCCTAACTCAAGGTATTTTATTCTACTATTTTGAAGATTTTGCATTCATATTCAAACTTGTTTCATGAAACTGTTATTTTTCCCTTAATGATCGGTTTGAGAATGTTCGTTTCGTCTGATTTTCGCCTAACTCTGGCTCGTACGAACCTGCAAACTGGGACCGGTCGAACACTTCTTCCAGCAGAGAGAATGGAGGTACAGAGATTTCTTCCGAGACACTTCTTCCAGTAGATTCGAGTGAGTTTCGTCTTCTCCCATCAGTAGAAGATCCTAGCGAACAAGACTACCGCAAGTGGATGATGGATGCAGCAAAAAAGAACAACAACATGTTGCACCGGATTTGGGGTGCTCTTAATCGGATCAAGGTGATGAGATCTATGCGTACAGACATCCCAGAAGAGGAAGAGGAAGAGGAAGAGGAAGAGGAAGATGATGAGATGACTGAAGGAGAGGATGATGAGTTAGCGGAGGAGGCTGCACCGAGCGGAGATAGACGCCTGCCTAGGAGGAGACACAGTCCAGGTCAAAGTGGGAGCGTCAGCCCTAAAGAGCCTTAGTGTTTGATTATTTAACAGTTATTGGTTTTAAGTTGTTGCTCTATTATACTGGTGTTATGTTGCTCTATTAGACTGGTGTTATGTTTGTTTTCACTATGCCAAACAGGTTCGGAAAGACACGAATAAGTAACAAACTGACCGTTATATTCTCAATCCCACCGTTGATTATGAACTCCAATGTGTCAAAGTCTCGTATACCAAATATCAGCTCGATCGGACTTCATTTAAGCTTCCAAAAGGTCACTTCAAAACACTGCATCGAAACTGCTTTTTTGGAAATCTCAGCCTTGGATGATTTTGTGCTAATTTGTATTGCAATTTGCGGATGCGTTATAACTCCAAATGATGAAAAGTTATCTTCTGTGAATTCTACGAGATGTTATCTTTCCATAGACATCTCAAACGTGGTCAAACTCATTTTTCTCCGGCTGGAATCGTCTTCCAAAGTAGGCTTCGCACACACTGTTTTCCTGAGAAAATTGCAGGTTTCTCAGCAATTTCTTGGCCAGGAAGCAACGCTTGTAAAATGCACCTCCGGTGGGACTAGGGTTCCGACTTGACTTCTATGAACTCTTGGGTTGATTGAAAATATGACTAAACCGTCTGTGCATCAAATGGACATCTCGTGTGCTGACAGTAAGCTTCCAAAGTCACCTCATCAACACTGCTTTACTTTGTTTGCTCTCTTCTTCTTCTTCACTTATTTACCTCTGTTTTTCTCTGGTCTCTGCTTCTACCTGATCATTTACCTCTTCTCTTTAACGCCATGATCTAGATCTCCCGTGTCATATAATGTTCAATGCTTTAGCTTTTACACGCAAACCGATCGGTTTAGGGGTCAGACCGATCGGTGTAAAGACCGCAGAGAAAAAGTTTTATTAGAACGATCGATTCTTCGAGTAAATCGATCGTTTTTGATACGAGAACGAAAATCATAACCGACCCTGAGACAAAATTGTACGAACCGATCGGTTTCGCAAACAAAGCGATCGGTCTACGTTTTTCAAACGAATAGAGAAAAAATAACAGAAAGTGAGTTCAAATAACAGAAAGTGAGTTCAAACCACCAAAAATAGCAGGGAATAGAAGAGAAGTGCCAATGCACTAGTCTTGATACAAAAGAATAGCAATGACTTCAAATCAACAAAAAGAAAACCAAGTACTAAGATAACCAAACTCGAACTATGCCACATAAACAACATGTAGTTATATGGGTATATCACATGTAGCTCTGTTATGACCTTCATGACCACAACGGCTGCACTTGTGCCTGCGCTTCTGTCTTTTAGATCCTTGAGATCCTTGTGATGATCTAATCTTGTCTTCAAGTGAATCAAATCTTCTCTTCTTTCTTCTGCTAGATCTCCGCTTTGTCTTGGGTGGAAACACTTTTGCATCTTCAACATCTTTTGGGATACGCCATTCATCTTCAGGAACATATATAGGAAACAGTTGCTTACCAGCTGTGAAAAGGGAAGAGAATTTGAGCAGAAAAAAAGAGATGTTCAGTTCAAAAGAAACGTGATGAGAAGGAGGGAATGAGAAAAGAAGGAGATGACGATGGAGGAAATGGGAAAAGAATGGAGATATTTTGACAGATTTTTTGGAGATTTCGTTTCCTAATATTGATTTTCTTTTATTTTTAGAATCTAGTGACATAGAAGGTGCATTCTAGAGTTTTTAGAACATGTGTAATCTCTAGAATTTGCATTCTTAAAATCAAAGAAGACGCATTCTAAAAGTTTTAGAATATGTACAGACTTTAGAACACGGATTCTGAAAATTTTAGAAGGGAGAATACGCATTCTAAAAAGTTTAGAATATGTACAAATTTTAGAACATGCATTCTAAAACTTTTAGAATATGTTCAAACTTTAGAATTCATATTCTAAAACTTTTAGAACGTAGAATGCGCATTCTAAAATATTTAGAATATGTACAAATTTTAGAATATGCATTCTAGAGTATTTAGAATATGTTGAAACATTAGAATTCATTTTCTAAAAAATTTAGAACGTAGAATGCGGATTCTAAAAAATTTAGAACGATAAGTAAATATTTTTTTTTTCAATTTTTGTTGTTACACTTAAAATTATAAAAATGTTACTATGGTGTTTTCAGTTTTTTATATATTTTTTCACATTTCACTGAATTTTTAAAAAATGATTTGATTATTATAATAATTTAGATAAGGCTAATTTAGTCAAAAAATGAACAAAATACTAAAAGGTGTAGATTACCAAACATAGATATGAAACATCCTTTAAATCCAATTTTCCCGTTAGTTATTACACGAGATGTTGAGAGTTTGATGGAGACAAAATCATAAAGTTTATGTTACTCTCAAATGTGGAGCCTATTTAATCGTAACCCCTAAATTATTAGACTCGTTGTATTATATCTCTAGCTACAACGTATGCTTTAAAAATGTGAAGTCAACAGTTGACGTCAAAATAATATCTCAAAATTATATCAAAGCTAATAAATAATTTAAAAAATAACATGTTTAACATTCTTATTTTATCATAACTTAAATATTTGTATTTACCGTATTTAATTGTCAAATATGAAATAACAATCTCAAAATACTCAGCCTGTCTTATCTTCGATATACAGGCTGTGGGCTTATTATAGACCTCGGTATGTTTCAGTGGGCTTTGTGCTGTGTGGTTCATGATTTACCAAAATAGTTGTAACATTTTCTTTCATCTTCAAAAGCATGCCCTTCTTTATTTATTTTTAACCATAGTACTTCTAGAAATCAAATACTAATACACTACTTGTTAGTTGTTTAAATGATTGAATCAAATAGTAGACCACAGATTCCGATTTAGATTCAAATCCGAAGGCTATTGATAAGTAATAATCTTCTCATCATGACTAGTTTCTCACGTGGGCGGCCTATGTTGGATAAAACTATTTAGTTCGATTACAGAACTGAATACTTTATTCCTGTTAATATAGTTCTCCAATAAAATATTTAGAACACACACGTTGAAAATTTTCCTTTTTCTTCACTTATGATCCAAGACTAACATTAACGACAAACAAAAAAAAACAAGACCAAAATTAAAAACAATGTTCACAAAAGTCAGAAACCAAAGGCTTGACCCGCGTTGAAAATGTTGAACATCATTATATTATATATATCCATCAATATCAAAACACTCAACTTCATATCTTTGGGCAATCCTGAAAATCTTCTAAAGACTCAATGGAACCTACATCACAGGCGTTTATGTCTCAAGGTTACCTTAACGCTCAAGAAACGGAGACAAGTGAAACGAAAAATTACCTAACTTCGCTCCGTTCGACCCGAAAGCAGCCTTCAAAGCCATTGAAGAGGCCTGCAACATCATCGATATTATCATCCCCTTTGAAGCCAATGCATCCCCAAGTTTACCAAGTCGAGCCAGTAAACTTCAAAGAGTTGGTTCAGAGGCTAACCGGTGCACCTGAGCACGAGGACGTGGCTAAACCGTTCAAGAGTTTGAATGATGCAGCACAAGAGAGTCCTTGTTCGTTTGAGTTTGATCTGTCATCTTCATCATGGGGAGATTTATCACTTCAAAAACCTGCAAATCTCTCCAGATGGTAGCTTGCGAAATGCATAACATTTTAGCTTCCTTTGATTGCAATGCTTGACATTCTTGTATTTCTTTAACTTGTTTAATAAACCAGAAAGATGTAATCAACAATATGGAAAGTTATATATGTTCTGTGATTTTGCAGATTTCTACTAATTATATTATTTTTTAAAATCGTGGCCTTAGATTTATTCAATTTCTTATGTCACTGTTTTGTGTGACAAAAGTCACAATTTGAGTAAATACACATTCCGTCAACTAATTGATAACAGTAAGCAGCCTTTTCCAAAGAAAAAATAAAAAGTTATTCACCGCTGAATCCAACGGAAATTATTTGACACTTCTGTAATTCTGTTAATAAAAATCAATTGAATTAATTGATGATTCTATATACACATATATAACATGTGGGAATCATTTGAAATTCACAACAAGTATAATATAATTAGTCTAAGGACTATTATTCTTCTGTGTGTAGATGTAATCTAGATGAGCCGTCAATGATCTTCTTATCAGGCAATCTTCGTCGTCTTCTTTTTCGCAGCTCTCTCCCGCCACATCATGTAGTTTTGATTCTATCATTTCCTGAAACATAATAAAAAAATGTAAATTACAAACGAACATACATAATTATGTATAAGTTACATCTAATCAACATCTATATGTTTGTGTACTATTATTATGACTAACCAGACTAAGTATGTCGGCCGGAGAGATTGTGAAGGAAGTGAAGTCGGCCGGTTCATGTCGGGCAGCGCCCGTTAGTGTGGCGGCGCAAAGGAGGAGAGCTATCGTGAGCAAAGTAGAGAGGTTTTCCATTTTGTGATTGATTGGGGATTTGTTTCTTTTGTTTTGGTATGAATGTTCAGATTTGATTGTGGATATTGACACCAATGACCCAAACATCTTTATATAGAGTCAATTTCGGTCAACTCCTTAATCTAGTTCTTATTTTAACAACAAAAATTATAGTGTTTTGCTGTTATCTTTCTTTTATTGTCAATCCTCTTATCTTTTCAACAAAAATAGTACTCAAAACATATATATCTCTTCACTCGTTTTCGAAAGAGAAATTAGAGGAATGTGTATATTTCTAGTTTTTGTTTATTGTGTGTATATATACAGAAAATCGGATAAAGATTATAAATTCAGATTATGCCAATACGTTTTTTAAGATTTCCTCAGACCAAAACTAAACACACTTGAAAAGAATATCAAAAACCTTGACGTGTTACGTGAGGTAAAAGTCAGCCTTTGGTTTTTAGTTTGGGCCAAATATGACTATATAGAGGCCCTACGCAATTCAGGCTAGAATTAAGAACCTGAGCTTCACGGATGCGTGGTTCATTTCAAAAAAATTCTTTGGACTGAAATCTTATACAGAAAAAATATGTTCATGTAGGTGAAAAATTTCCAAGAAAGTCAATATACCCAGAATTTACTTTATAAAAAACAAAATACAGTAGTTATGATAATTTATTCATGTCAATCGTGCAATTGTTGCAATATATAATTGCAACCCCCACCACTATATTGCACCCAAAAAAAGCAACCACTATATATACTGTGTATCACGAAAAACCGATCGACTTTAAAGTTGTAAAGCACAAAATTTCGAAAACTGTTTATCTAAAGCTACCCGCGATCACGTCACTTCGCGATATCAAAAATAAAAATTGACCATATGCATAGACATATAATATATCTATAAGATACGTACTTACTAGGAGAACCCTAATTATTGACGCAGCAAATGACGCCACGCAACGCAATAAATCTCAACGAACACTCCACCACAAACACATAGAAAACATAAAGATATAGCTTAAAAGCCATAATTAGTGGACTGATAACGTTACTTTGCATCCATTTACTCGTATCGTATGCATACACGCACACACATAAAAATGTGTTACGTAGATGAAACTGATGTTGGAAGGCGACAATCAAGTTCGTTATATACTTCGTAACATTTTCTAACTGAGTATAACAACAATTTTAGTAGCCGTTATAAATTTATAGAGAAGCGACGAACTTTTTGATGACGTTGGAGAGTATATCATCTTAAACAGCGCAGCAATTTTTTTTTTTTATTACAATCGCTAGCATTCTTTTTTTTCATCAGTCAGTAAACATCAAATATACGCAAGTCGTTTCTAGAGAACCGACAGATGTTGTTAATGTTAAAGGCGATTTGAAAGGGAAAATTGCTGCGTGTTAACATCCATTGCCAAAAGTGACATGGCGTCACGCTTAAGTTTTTACCAATTTATAAAATTTGTCGTTGTATGGCAATATTAATTTTGTAGTGGTTGAGAACTTTGCATGCTTAATTTAGATTGTGATTAATTTAAAACTGATGTGAATGATAAGCAATATAATTTGTGAAAACTTTTTGTTAAAGTTTTCCCCTCTACTTTAATTAAAGATAAAAAGTTCTTTATCTGAAATATGACCTAAACCATAGCCGGCCGTCGGCTAATAGCATGTACATGCGGTAAGTAAAATGATTTCATTTCTCTGGTTATGGTAAATATATAACTCTGAAAGATCAATTGAAAAATGAAATTCCGTTACGTTCCAATGATTATCGTGGATTCTGTTAACTTCTTTAAGAAATCATGGCATCAAAATTGATACGTATGTCTTTTCCTCAAGCAAAAGGAAGTTCGTTGATTAGCATAAGGGTAAAGAATAATGTTTTCTTAATGATTCGCGTGGACATATGAGTTATATCCAAGAAACTGTATATAAAGACTCAACATATGGAATATGTCTACAAATATGTAAAAGAAGCATTGTTGTAAAATGATTAAACCATCAAAAGTTCATAATTTGGTTAACATACGAGACTTCCAAAACAATTCCGTTTTTATTTTATTATTAAACTTGAAAAACAAATAGTACAAATTTACAAATTAATCATGTGCAGATTCACGGAGTGGCATATCTATCTATGTATAAATAACGCAAATGGAATGTTGTTTTGTATTATAATAAAATGAAATTGGGATTAATGAAAAAGCTAAAATGTGGAATATTAAAGTTTGATTTCACATGAGACCGAACCAAAGACTTTAATGTCCAATAAAAAAGCTTCACATAAGACTTATAAGATATGCGCAGATTCACGTATTAGTATATCTATGTATATATTGAGATCAGAGGAAATTGGGATTATTGAAAAAGCTAATATGTGAAGCTTTTTTATTGGACACTAAAGTTTGATTTCACATGACTCTGGTACTTGGAAAGGTTCGATCGTGTATATAAAAAGTATATATGTATATGGTCTCTCTTCTTTATACTATATGAAATGCATGTGGCCGTTGCTCCACATACTTTTTTCCTACTCCTAAATAAGCTAACTAAATGTTTCTTTTTCTTTTTTTTTTGTCACAAGCTAACTATATGTATAAAATTTCTGATATAATCATAACAAATATTAGATCAATAACAAAAATAAGTTTTTATCATAATTCATAAACTTGGGCCTGTGTGATTTAAAGTCCAAGCACATTTTCTTATCCTCCTTAATTATTTTCATTTCAATCTGAAAAAAAAAAACTCTAAATTTGCTATACTCTTGGAATCGGCATATGACTAGTTTATCTTTCAATGTTTCCGTGTAGCAAGCAAGTATATATACTTTTTGGTCGTAGGTTATAGGGTTCTTTACAAAAAGCATTGGTCTCAGCTCTCATACAAAGCACCAGTTTGGTTCAGTTAATTGGAAACTGTCCCTTAGATTCTTTATTTCTTTTCGGTTTAATTAATTTACTCCCATCTCTTTCTCTACCTTTTTTTTAGATTGAATTTGAAATGATGATTCTAGTCTCTCTCCAATGTACACTGTAAAAAGAACTTACGAACACAATAAAGTAAGATTTTCTTTTTCTTTTGGAAAGATGATTATACAGTGAACAAAAAAACTAAATTTGCTCTATTGTGGCTGTCAATATCATAAAGTATATGTTCAGATACAAAATTACAACAACAAAAAAAACTTACTAAATGAATTTGAAGCAAACATAAACTGATAACTGAGTACGTTATATAACGAATTATGATGATCAATGAGATTCAAATGTTCGTGGAATATTTCCTTGAATGTAATGTGAATCTTCTTCTAACAAGAAAAAAAAAACTACGTAGAAAATTACGAGAAGTATCCATTTTCAATTTGAAAGGCAAACTTTTTCAGTTTTTCTTACAAGATAAAGAAATATCTCACTCTTGAATCTCTGTTCCTTTATAAAAATGTGAAAACATGTGAAATGTGGACTGTTTTCTTCATCACTAAGCTATTACAGACATTTGGTTATTCAAATTTCAAGAAATTTAATTTTAGTTTTTGTTATATGGACCCAAAACGAGCTATGCTGCCCCACGATATATTTCTTGCTTTTACAAAAGTTGGCTCTACAAATAAATTTTTCAAGTTTTTAACCCCACCATAGTGCAACATGACTCAAAAGCTGTTTATACAGTTATATACGGTTGTTGTATATCGTATTTACGTATATGACCAAAATACCCCTTTATTTGTCCATAAATATGAAGCTCCAACAATGCAATTCTTCCCTTTTCCCCCTCTAATCTCTCTCATCTCTCTATTAGAAAAAATAAGCAGTTATGTTGTCCACTGTACCGGCCTTTTCCTTCTGCGAACCGGGTTTGGTTAATCAATTCTCGGGTTTCCAAACCGGGTTCACTCCTTGGGAGTGGGATTGCTCTGACCTCTTCTCCGTGAACCAATTGTCACTTGAACCGGCCATTCCTAGCCCTTGTTATGGTGAGTCCGACACTGGTCACGTCAGAATTAACTCCGGTTTTGATGACATTAAAACCGGTCCTGACGAATCTTTCGCCGGTTTCATCAAAACTAAACCCGAATTTGACGACGTCGATAAGCCAGACAATCTACCAAGCTCTGAGGCAGACGAACCGGACTCGGACGACCAAAAACAATTGACAAACATAACGAATTTCGATTCGGGAGAGCAGAACCATAACCGGAATATATTAAGCCAGCCGGAGATGACCGACGAGCGGAAGAGGAAGAGGATGGAATCGAACCGGGAATCAGCGAGACGGTCGAGAATGCGTAAACAGAGCCACATTGATAACTTACGGAACCAAGTAAACCGGCTCGATGTAGAAAACCGTGAGCTAGGGAACCGGCTCCGGTTAGTTTTACACCAGCTTCAACGAGTGAATACGGACAACAACCGGCTCGTGACGGAACAAGAGATTCTCCGGTTAAGATTGTCGGAGATGCGGCGGATTCTGATTCTTAGACAACTTCAACAACAGCAACAATGGGAGCTTAATAACCGGAGAATGATCATGACAGCACAAAACCCATCTTCGGTCGTCGATCATATGCTATAAGAAATTTATAAAAAAAACGAAAGTTTAGAGTTACCCAACAGAGCAAAGAAAAAAACTCTTTCTGTGTCTCTCTATCTCTCTATATATGTAAATGAAATGAAAGGTTAGGAAGAGAAAATTATAGTTTTCGAATTTTCCACTTTCTCTTTCTTTTTGCAAGAGATTAAGAAGAAGAAAAAAAAAATCAGTCTTTTCTTGCCCACTCTTGTAGGAATGATCTTTGTCGTGTTATGATGATGAATAAATAACCAAAAGAGTTATTAAATAAGTACAATGGTTTATATTATTGTTATAGTATTACTTAGTGGAAATGCTTTGTGCGCAGTGACATCATCCATGATGTTAAATTAATTAATTAACTAAAGTAATCAACATTTGAGATTATTCAATTCAATCGCTAAACGAAGTGGATTTCACCACTATCAGTAAACCATTAGTAATTCTTTAACCATCTCGGCCCAAAACAATTTTTGGATCAGTAAGCCCAATAAGAGTTAAGATCCACAAGTCCATATACGACGTTTTGAAGAACATCTAAATTCATAAACCTTCGTTTCGATAAAGAGAGTCTCTTGGACTTCACTAGCATTAGAACAAGAAAATTTTGTTCAGACCAGAGAGAACCAAAGACCTAAAAGATAGATTAAGAAATAGGACACGAAGAAAGAATCAAGTTTTGGAAGAAAGACGATTCCCTCTTCTTTTTTTCTTCTCTAATTTACTTTTTAAGCGTAGAAAGAAAGACAACAGAACAAAAAGAATAACACAATGCATCAAGTAAGAAAGAGCTTCTTTTTTTCCCAATTTTCCGTCTCAGGACTAGTTTCAGTTTCATGTCGTGTAATGGAAGTAGTCGCCATTGTTTCTGCTGTTCTCTGCGACGGGGCTGGTTACAGAGCTGCTGTTAGAGAGTGAACAAAATGTAGACTTTTGCAAAACCCCTGTAGGAGAGGATCCCAAAGTAGGGCTATTCGTCGTGCTGCTGTTTAGTGCTTCACCTAAAGGTCCCCCTAAGGAGTTTCCCCACGAGATCGGTATCCAAGTATTCACCTTATTAACAGGCTCGATCGTTTCCTCTGTTTGGATCGAAGAAGGATCAAACTCGCGAGATAGCCTTAGTGGCGAGAGTGTGATTTTATCTTGACCAATGTTGTTGTTGTCTGTTGTGGTGGAAGGAGAGGACGATGATGCTATTGGAATCGACATTGAAAGCTGTGTCCAATCTGACTTTAGCTCTTCAGGCCATGAGCTGTGGTTGTGATGATTCACCGAATGCTTATCTTGGTTGCTGCCAAAATCCAAGTATGATGATGATGATGATCCGTAGCTCTTTGCGGAGTTCGGGTTTAGTATTGAGTCAGATGATATGTGTCCAAACTCAAAAGGATTGTTGTTGTTGTTGCTGTCTCTCTGTTTCTGATGAACAATGAGAGATTCTCTGGGTTGTGAACTGATCGTGGAAGGATATAACGCACTTCCTAACGGATTTCGAGCTCTGTTTTTGGCAAGAATCAGTTAGTGAGATAAGAACAAGAATATGCTAAAAAGTATCAAAAAGATTTGTTGGTTTATTGCCTCACCTGTTGTTAGGTAGAGGATCTGTAGAAGGAGTGATGTATTGACCTCCATTGGTGGCTACGCTGCGGTTACGTGTTGCACGAGCATTGCTCTTGTTGGTGGCACTAGCGACCACACTCTGCTGCACCGCTTTGGACGAAGCGGTAGCAGCGGCGGCGATGGCGGTCTGGCTAGATTGGACTTCCACAGGCTTTCTTGAACGGTGACGGCCTCTGTTGATGTGTCTTTCACAGTATTTCTGATCAGGGACAGCGTCTCTTGAGCACCTCCATTTCTTCCCATCTGTTCTTCTGCATCTCCCTGGCTCTGGATCCATGTTACTCCCTGCGTAACCTAGATGGAATGTTCCCCATCCAACTGCACACAAAAAGCCATAGACAAATAAATACTCACATTAACCATTGCTAACCAAAATCACATACAAGACCAAATCTTGAAAAGACCCTAAGAGCACTAAAATGACATTAAAAATGGCAACAAATTACTTAAAGCAAAAATCTTGAAAACCCTTAAGAGCAATGTTACATTCTTGGATTTGATGTTCTTGAGTTAAAGCAATTAATAAAAGAAAAAAGACTTTGATAACATAATGATATGATCATTAATGATAACTTATCAAAAACTAGAAATGAAGCTTACAAGAACTGGGAGGGAGAGATGCATAAGGGTAAAAGGACTTCTTGATAGAGATGAGCAAGCTAGAAGGAACAGGGACATTGGCTGTGATATACTTATAGATCAACGCCTGTTGCTCTAGCTCTGCCCATTGACTCAATGTGAAAGGTCCTTTTACACCATTGAAGCTTCCTTGCATGCTCATGTTCATCATCATTCCACCAGACCCATATCCTACTGCATTCCACACACACATACACACAAAAAATGAGATTTTTACAAAACCCATGTTCTTGGTTTTTCAAGAAACTTAGATAACAAGATTTTAGACCTCCTGAGGTTTTGCAGTAAGGAGATGGAATCTGTTGAAGAAACGGCGAGAGAGAGTTCTTGTTGTTGTTGTTGTTGTTACTGTTCTCCAAACTGAAATCGAGAGCTTCTGGTTTGTCTGAGAAGCTAAGCATGTGTTCTTGCCGGCGAGAGTCAGAGGAGAGAAGAGAAGGAGAAGATCTCAAGAGAGGAATGCCTTGGTGAAACGACATCGGTTTGCAATAAGCAGCTGCGTAAGAGGAAGAAGATAAGTGTTCTTCTTCTGCTGTTGCTGTTGATGTTCTTGCTAGCTTCGAGCTTCTTTGGAAACAATCCTCACCGTCGAAACCGGATCTGTCTTGTTTGGATCCTCCGAGCTGTTTTTGACCAAACGACCCGTTTTCATTACTAGTAACCGACCCGAGAGTGTGAGTCCCAATATCCATTAAAAAAAAGTGTAAAAAGTAGTAATAAAAAAATGGGAATCTAAAAGCTAGATAATGACTCGAGAGAGAGTTGCCATGGGAGGAAGAAAGCTTGAGAGCAATGCTCAAAGAAGAGAGAGAGAGGGACAGAGGGAGAAGAACGAGGCGTAAGTTTTATTTTTGTTTAAACTGTTAGAGATTTTCTTTTCTTGTTTTTGTGAAAGAGATATTCTTTTTAAAATAAAAATGAAAAAAAAAATTGAGAGAGAGATGGATGAAGCTTTGGGAGGAGACAAGAATGGTACCTAAAAACACAATCCGGATCTCGGACATGTTACAACATATTTATCCTTACTTTTTAATCATTAATTTTGCTTTAAATTCGTCTTCTTTTTGTTTATGTAGTTTTTGTTTTGCTTTTAAAGTACAACACTTGGCTTAAGTTATTGGTATAAGTGATTATGAGTTATAATTATGGTCCCAAATCTCATCATTTAAGTATGGTCGTAGTTTTCTCTATTAGAACACGAGATGTTTTAAATGTAGGGATATTTGCAGTTTTGCAGTATTATTTGTATTGGGACATTTTTCCCCCATTTTGTATGTGATTTCTTTACTGGGGTTTTTATTTATGCTTTTGCTTATTTTATTTTCTTGTGATATATGTGCATCTAGGGAAAACTAGCTGTAACGTTGTTCAAAGAAATAGGAAAAACTAGCTGTAACCTGTGGAGTTATTAGACAATTTTGGTAAATATTCGTCACCGAAATGATATAAAATAAAGCAACACATTTCATTTAGAGAAATACACATTTTTATTTCTCGAGGCGGTGGATGTATATGTTGATATATGAATCGTTGTAATTTGTAATGCCTTTTTACCAGAATTTGCAGAAGGAAACAAAGAGTATACTTTAAGTGAGATTTGCAATGTATATATTGTACATGTATATATATAGAAGTGGGATTTTAATCTAGGAAAAACAAATAATAGAATTGTCCTATTCAGATCATAAATAATAGTATTGAGTGGAGTACCAAATATTTATCAAGATTCACGTGGTTCCAATGATATTTTTGGACCATTCTTGGTCTTCTCCCCGAGGGTTTTGGTGTTGTGGGATGGGCCATTTTATTCTTGATCCATTGTCTTGAGTATTATAACATCAACGGGTACTGATTACTACATGTTCGGATGCATATTCAATAAGTGTAAGCACAAAACAGTTTTGGTCTACATGTTCGAATATATTCGAAAACCATTCAATGTCATTTACTTATAAAGTTTGCAATTGAATTGTCCATTGCAGTTTCTTTTGTGTTAGAGAGAGTTTTGTATTGTTTTGAGGCGGAAAAAGAAAACTGAAAATATATTAGAATATTGACGTAGCTTATGGAGGAGAGTGAATTTAATAACTCTAGAAATAGATAGAGTGTTACGACCAATACCGTCCAACAAGAAACGTATATGTTAGTTAAAGCTTTGCTTAAATGTCCTAAAAAGAAACTAACTCACAAAAAGTCACAAGTGGTACGCATGCATCGATGATGTAAATAACTACTGTATTACTCGAAATAAATATACGTTGTTAAATTAAGACATTTAGCTACCCAATATGTGGGTTTTATATCAGTACACAAACGATGGCAAGCGAATCTCGGGTTTACAACAACCATATAGTACTGTGAAATCATTATTTATGTTGGACTAATCTCATCCTCATTCCCTTTATACAGCTTGTAGAAATGTCTGTTTTCGTAATAACAACGGTTGTTAATTAAAAAAAGAAGCTAGCTTAGTATAGTACATTGTTTTACATTAATTTTTGCGGGCTACCTTATTTAGTTATTTAGGTTTCTTAGTCTTCTCTTTCGCATAGGTTTCGACCTATATCCCAAGCTTACATAACCAAAGATAACAAACCCAATTGTTTAAGAAACCAAGGCATTTTGGGAAATGGATGCAGACTTTTTATCATAAAATATCCGATTTTTTACACTTCTTTGTTTTCTTGCTACATATGCGTATATACACTTCTTGATAGTCTAGAAAACTACAGATTGATCTCTTACCCCAAAATAAACGTTTCATAGTTCGAATATATTAGCATATGAAAATCAATCCATCCATGTTGTTCAGTCTAGGGGTGAATGGTTGATATGTTCGATCAGTGTGTTCCAACGATTCTAAATCACCGACTCGTGTATACTGTGAAACAATGTGTGCACTATAATCTCTTTTTTTGTTTGGGTCCAAAATCTTGAAAGTATTAGTACTATTCAATCTTTTAACCGCAGTTAACTTTCATTACGTAGCAATCATAGTTATCGTAATTACTACTCTAATTGCACCAATCATTCGAATAAACGACCACAACATTTGAACCTTACAATAAATAAGCTTGGGAGTCCTTCCTTTATTTATTATTAATTAGTTATCGATGTAATACCACAAACAACTCGCTGTCCCAAAAATACTTATTTTGCCTCTCATATTGATATAAGTAAGTACATGACGATATTGATGTGTTTCGTTTTCAGTGACAATAATAGTATTTTATCTCATTAGCTGATTAATTATTATCGGAAAGTAATAAACAGAGGAGCGTGGTGTTGTCAGAATTATTTAAGTGTTCGTGGAATAAAATCCCGTAGCCAAGGGCAAAAACGTGTAACTGTATACATACAAATATAAATGCATAAGCAAATAAGCAAATAAGAAAATACTGTTTTTAGAAAATTGCACGCAAATGTTACGAAATTATTGTTATAGACCATAAATCGAAATATTATTATAATTTTTGTAAGGTATTTTCTTGGCAAACTGTATTTGGTTTTGGCATCTCAATTATTGAGTAGAGTTTGTATTTCCCCCAAAAGGCAACGAGAGATACAAAAACATCGGGAACAAGGAAAAAAAAAACTGTGGGTAAAAAGGTAAATTTGGGTAAAATGTGGCGAATAAAAGAAAGTAGAACGTTGGGTGCCGTGTGAGGGAAAGTAGGACCCACAGAGAGTGTCGACATGACAAGTGAGAGATATGATAGGCTCTTTAGGGGTTTAGACTTTTAGGTTAGTAGAGACCTAATTGGTTTTTTTCGTCAAATCCGATTTTAGTTAGCACTTTGGTTTTTGGTTTTAATTTTTAGTCAAAGCCTAAAGCTCATGCGCTACTCTGCTACTACGATACATGTGGACTAATCTTATTTAATTTCAGTCTCTTTTTAGTTTGCTGTGCATTTACACCTAGATAAGCTAAACAAGACAGACAATGAATATGACATTTGCGCTTAAGATGAAGATAATAGGATTGTGGTCTTTCGCTATGAACATGATTTTAGATTCTTCACTCTTTACGTTAAAGAGTTATAACCACGAACATGGAGGAAAAATAAAAGAGAAAGAGAAAGAGGGAGATGTACGTTGAATGTGTGTAATCTAGACAAAATACATGAAATTGAAATGGAGACCCATATGAATACTATTTATGATTAGTAATAACAGTAAATAGAAGGGGAATATGAAAATGTTTATGAAATGGAGCCCATGCTTTGGTGTCTTATTGTGTCCCATGTCTCCCCTTCGTATCTTCTCTACGAACCTTCCATTTTTATGTAAAAGTTGTGTTCGCTTTGGTCTCTCTTTATTATAATTTGTTTATTTTAGTAAAAAACTTGTTTTGAAGATATGATTTGGACCCATGCATGTTTATGCGACTATGCTTCCTACCAACAAACACAAACCAAAATTGATTCACTTTTAGCACGCAAAGAATTAGAGTATCCCCCATAATCTCGATTGGTTAGTGTCATTTGTCACCTTTTATTATACAGATCTAAGATCTGTGATCTGTGACTGTGAACTAAGAGACCGACACTACTATATATATAACTAACAACGATTAATTAATCACGTTTTAAGATAAATTTATAATATTTTCTTGCGCACAAACAAGAGTTTAAGCAATCTTCTGGATATAGCTCGTCCAAAAAGAGAGATCTACTATAGGCCTTTGAATCAAGGCCCATTAAATAAAATAGGTACTGAATTTTCATTACCAAAGTCCAAGTGGGCCTATTAAGCGTCGAAACAGCCTTTATCCTCTCGAGTTTCGATTCGATATCATCAGCGATTTACTTTTTTTGTATGTACAACATTTTTAGTTTTTTTTTTCTTTCTCTTAACGTTATAAGTTATAACAGTAACAAGTAGATATTATTATGAAACAAACTTACGTCAATATAAGAATCGAAATTACATTCACTTCGTAAAAGATGCAACCAGCAAAATAGATATGAAAGCTATTTTTCCTCGGTGTCGTACTGCAGTTTTATTTAGAAAAATTTCAGTTTCAAGGAAATCCATCGTTGTAATTAATTTATTTAACCCCACACGCAAAAAACTTTCTACATATATGAACCATAAATATGGATGCAGAATTTGAAGACCAGGTCTGTTTGTGGATAGAATTTAACAAATGATCCAACCTGTCCACCATAAATTAAAACTTTGATTGACAAAATTGAAAACTTTAATAACGCAGAATGGAAAATAAAATAAAATTGGATGGCTGTCATATTCAGTACATTCCGATTCAAACTATTGGCTATTTTTATTTTGTTTTATTACAAGTAAAATAAACATAAAGGGTTTACCAGACACAAAGCCCTCTCTTTGGTCTCATTCTTCTTGCTTTTTTCATGAAAAGCCAAAGCCAATAAACAGTGTAAAGAAAAACTCAAGAAAATATAAGAATAAAAATTTTCTGGAAGACAATTCAAAGGGGATCTTGCAGAGGTCATGAGAGGCATGTATCAGTAAAAGAGGCCGCACCTTCCTAATTTATTAGGGTCTTGGAGTTTTCTTCGACTGATGAACTTTTTTTATGATAAATATTGTTATTGAAGTCAGAATATCAGGAGATATGAACACTAGAAAACATATGAAAATCCAAAGTCCACTTACTACTTTGATTTGTGATAATCAAAGCTTGTTCGGTTGTTCCTCGTGACTATAGGTTATATGACTTATAACTTGGTTTCCAAAAGGATGTGATAGACAACTATCATTTTATAGTGTTTTAGTCTATTGGCTTGGATAGAATCTAAAATAGCACTTAAAAAATGGTTGCTACTAACGCTATAGAAAACAAATGATCAAGTGTATTTCTCTTACTGCTGAATAGATAACTGGATAGAAGTCTATGAATTAGTGGTTCGAGATAGATTGTTGACTAATTTTCCTAATCTGATTATGACAACATGAATTGGTTAAAGGTGATTGTTTTGGTTGTACAAGTTTTGAGTTGGATACAAACGTTGTTTTTGAGGAAAAAAATGTTGGTTTCTTAAATTTGGTTTTAAAAGTACTCCTACAAAGATAGAAGACCTACAAGAAAAATCAATTGCAAACTTTCTGAATCTTGGATCTACAAAAAAAAAATCTTGAAACTTGTATAATATCGTAGATTACTGCTAATGCAATGATTTCGTTTTCCATTGGTTGGATTTTGTTTTTTCGTAAAAAATTAAATCATAATTTTGTTACCCTTTAGACAAAGGAGAGCGACTTCGTTAGCTTTACATACCCCCAGTGCCTTTTGTCAATTTTTGCGTAAGAATATCTAACTAATAAAACTAGTACGAAATTATTTTAAGAAAACAAGAATCTCTCTGATTACAGAGTTTCTTTTTCAACGACGACAAAAAATAAAAATAAAGTTTATTTTGAACGGAATAGCTATGACCTTTTTGCATGTATAGTATACGTAGGTAGCTTTATAGAGAAAAATACTCCACTTTTCTATTCATTAATAATAAATGTGAATGAAAGGAAATCTAATAACTAATAGGAATAAATTTTGTGTACGAGTAGAGATGACGCCAAAGGATGGATCCAATCCATGGTTAATGGATATGCAGAATAAAGAGAGAATGACATAAGGATTCAGATGTGACGTGACATATTGGCCTCGATTACTTGGACTATGACATTTCAGACCTACAATTTTGTAAACCTCAATAAAATAGTCATCTACGAACCTACAATTACATATATACAAAATTGATTAGGCATTCAAATAAACTATAAGCAAATCACTGTTTATAATCGACTCGAATGTTCCTTCATTTCCGTTTATATTATGGTATCATGTTTTGTTGCAGTAACACAGCTAGATTTGTATAATTCTTTATAGTGGTTTTCGCTAGTTGTAGCACTTACAGGTTTTGAGATTAGTGTGTCGTACAAAAAGCTATAAATTTAGATTATTTAAGTAAAGAAAAGTGTCGCTAGTGGTTTAAAGTCATAATTTAATATAACAGTCCGGATTAGACTGGTTATAAGTATGTAACAGAAGAAAAGAAAGAGCTAAATCAGTAGTATCAGTCCTTTCGGGAACATCTGATCAAAAATCAATACTGTTGTTAGGTATAATTAAATAGACATGAAAAGGCCCAATGGGCTATTTTTTTTTTTCTTTAATTTTTAAGCATGCGAAACTTAGAAAAAAAGAAAAAGAAAAAAGAAAAGAAAAGTAGAAGACATGCTCTGTTAAGTGGTCGCTGTCTTCACTCTCTAATCTTCTCTGTGTATTTGGCAGTTGAATTTCTCTGCATGCAAAATCTAATTTTAGATTTCGTGTTGGATTCTCTTTTCCCAAACAGCTTATTAAATTCCAAATTTACCCCTGCCATCAAACGTCAACGTTAATATCTCTCTCTCTCTCTCTCAGAGTTTTTTCGTAAATATAATTTATTTTAACTATTATTTATCGTGATTTTAATGATTTGTCTATTATTGTGTTTCTCCTTTCTCTTTCGTCATACATGCAAAATCTCCTGCATTCCTGTCTCGTTCGGGTAATTATGTAAATAATTGTGGTCCTAATTCTTAACATCTTCAATTTCTTAAACTACGCACATGTGATATATTTTGAAAAATTGGAATTTATTCGTTTAAATGAGTTAGCATTAATATATATACGCTGACATTACCAACCAAATGTTTCTGCTTTTATGGATAGTTCTCTATGTTGCACTTGATTATAGATACCAGATAAAACTGGACCAGGATGAGATCCGTGGGTTTGTTTTGCTTTTGATTAATCATATAATGCGATTCTAAGGTTAAGTTTGTTCAGTGTTTTAGAAAAATCTCGTCTCGATATACGTAAACATTAAAAACGTGTATTGACCTATTTTGCATGTTACTTATCCAAACGTAAAAATGTAAAGCATGACGAATTCCGAAATAATAATTTGGTTAACCAATTGCAATACAAGTATCACATCTTGCAATTTTCCACAAAAGATTAGTGCCCACAAGGCCACAAATTTTCTACTTTAAAATAAGTACGGTTAAGGGCAGAGTCATGTACCTTGCAGGGCTATAATGGTCAGTGTGGAATCAGCATCAAGCCAAAGGAGTCGTCTCTATCCTAAAGATCTACAGCTGCTTCACTTGTGATCAATAGAGAAGAAACTGAAATGATGATATATCTTAACTAGCGTTTACCGTTTGCGTTTTCTGTCGCGACTGTTGACTTATTGTCAATAAAGATTAAAGAATACTGCTAATATTTGAAAGAAAAACACAAACTTATCGGATCGGGAGGACATAAACAAAAGAACTAATTAGATAGAGAATGGTACTATTAAATTCTGATGTTTGGTGGAATTGTTAATCATTACCAAAATCAAAGGAACGTAAGAGGGACCTCTTCGTGCATATGATTTCCCTCCAAAACAACTGCTCCCACTACCCCTTTTTTTTTTTTTTTCCTTCCAACAAAATCATTCACATGAGAAAATCTGTCTCTTGATCACACTTTCATGCAAAAATAATGTATTCCAGTCCATTATTTGATGATACTAAATATGGGTAAACATCCAATCTTGTTTATAACTATTCTCTAGTAATTATACGTTTAATTTTCTTATCAGAATTTCTAAGATATAGTTTTCATATTAGCAATTTATCGTAATAGAGTTGTCGTTGCCTTCTAGTGGAAGGAAATTTTGATATGGTATCCCTCGTGGGAAAAATCAAGCCTATTTAAAGGATAACTCATTTGAATGCTTTAATCATTAAAATAAAAGTTTTTTGCTTTTACAGGTTACTACATACCACCGCTTAATTCATCATTAGGAGAATATTAACTTTGATCGAAATTCTTTATCAAAGTAACCCTTTTTACACAGAAGAAGATTTGAGCATTTTTTTGTTTTGTTCGAGCATTTTAAACGATTATTTTTGATACGTTTAAGCGTAAATATTCGATCGGTTGCAAAGTTGCAATACATCTGTGAACAATTTTATTTCGAGCATTAAACAATATCTTATCACACATTACCGTCGTCAAGCAAAATTCATAAATTATAAGTCGAGAAATAAAATAAAAACATATTTTCTGGATTCTTATTTAAATCCTCTCTGCTGCATGCTGCAGGTATTTGACCAATGACTATACATTTAAAGCAAACAACATATCCAGCAGAAAAAACGTTTCTAGTTCCAATGGTAAGATAGTGGCAAAATTATTGTTTTCTTGCATTCAAGAAAATCAGAAGGTTTAAACATATAAACCAAATTAGTCTTAAGCAAAATGGTAAACCACTTTTGAAGCTAACATAAATCAACGTCTCGGACAATTCTATTCAAAGTAATGTTTGATTTGGCTGCTAATCTTTTTATTCGCAGACTGAAAAAAATGCAAAGGTGGGATGTTTAGGTCAAAGTGATTAAAGATGGATGGGTGGTTCTTCAGCAAAACGGCGCCGTAGAGATGTCTTATCCTACATTACAGCTGGTTGTGGCAGACATCATAGGGCCTACGTATATTTTTGAGCTTTACTGTACGTAAAGCTTGAACATATCTAGTTAGTTCTCACTGGACAACAAAAATATCTGACTCGTATATGATATATCACATTACGTTTAGAAATTAGTCTCTAGCAAAATGGTTAACTAATCTACGAAATCTGGAAGATAATTGTAAAACAAAAATGTATCGTTGTACTTTAAACTTATTAGTACATTTTTGCCACTAAGGCTTCTTAAATTAACTGGTTAAACTATGAACACTAAACAACTGGAACTTGTTGCTAAAGGTACAAACATGTCACATAAATAGAGACAGCATCGTATACACATAATGTTGTTTGATGTATTGCAAAATCAAATATACATACGAGTACGTAGCGACCCACTTGGTTTGAGGTTTTTGGAAGATAACGAAATAAAAAGATGGATTCAAAGGATACAGACTTATATATGTCGGGTCATTTAGAGCCGTGACCAAAAGTTTCGTCGTAATTTCTACGGTCGGTCATAAGAAAATTTTGGACTTTTGCTTCACCCTTTTGTGGACTTCTGTATAGTTTTGTCTGTTTATATATTTGTATTCGTAGTTCTTCTTTTCCCTAATAATGAAAACATATGTTCGCCGATAATAAATTTTAATTTTCGAAAATGTGTCACACACAATGTTAAAATTTGAATGGTATTCAATTTATAAAATGATTCCCGAGTGCGTTCGAGTGTCCTACCACCACCATTGTACCAACTCGTATGGGTTTATTTAGTAGATTATTTTCCCCAGTGTCTTTACAAATTAATTTTTTTTTTTTTAACAACCTACAAATTAATTTCTATATATATTATTTAGGTCAAGAATCTAAATTTATTGTTTTATTTTTTAACTAAAGATCTTTGATTTGTGAATTTAGGAGTATAATGATAGCTGAAAAAGGTTATGAATGATTGCAAGAGAATGGTCGTTGTAGATCACAAATAAATAAAAATGTGATTTGTCTTAATCAATAAAAGAAACGATAGAAACAAAAAGAATAAACGCGTTATGCGTCTCGAGTCGCAACGAAAGAGTGTTTTTGCTGGTAGTTGGATTGTAACTCATACAGAGTATTAACTTTGAAATGTTTCGAAAGACTTTACAAAAAAAAAAAAAAATAATAATAAGGTGGAAGATGGGGAATTTGTAGGGCTAAAAGCGAAAAATAAAATACAAAATACAAAAATAAAAGCAAAGAAACGTCTTTCTCAATAAGAACACAGATCCCAACGGATTCAAACAGCAAAATTGTGCTTTGCTCTCCTCTCTTATAATATCCTCTCAAAAACCCTCTCTATATCCTAAAGCCACTTCCTTTTCACTTCTCTTCTCATCCGAAACAAAACTTCGATTTCTTCACAATGGTGTGTTCGTTGTGTAACCAATGATTGGGTTTTAGCTTACCACTTCGAGAGATTATAAAAAAAAAGAGAGTGACTGATACATTATAGAAAGAAGAGAAAGAACCAAAAATCGAAAAAAAAATGAAGTCCTTTTGCGATAATGATGATACTAATCATAGCAACACGACTAATCTTTTAGGGTTTTCACTCTCCTCAAACATGTTGAAAATGGGAGGTAGAGGAGGAGAAGCTCTTTACTCATCGTCGTCTCCTTCAGCTGCAACTTCTTCCTCTTCCGTTCCACCACAGCTTGTTGGTGATATCAGTAGCAACAACTATGCAGTCTGCTATGGATCTAACTCAGTAGCTGCGACAGCCGGGGAAATCTATTCTCACATGTCTGTGATGCCACTCAGATCTGATGGCTCTCTTTGCCTAATGGAAGCTCTCAACAGATCCTCTCACTCAAACCATCATCACCAAACTCAAGGTTAGTAGTAATGTGAATTAGTCTAAGCTGTTATTTTTGTTGTCTTGTTTGATGGGAACATGTTTGGTTTTAAGGATTTTTATGTTTTATTTCTACAATTTTAAGAATATTTTGTGGTTTTTTTTTTTTTTTTTGGTTGTTTTAGATTCATCTCCAAAGATGGAGGATTTCTTTGGGACCCATCACAACAACACAAGTAACAAAGAAGCCATGGATCTTAGCTTAGATAGTTTATTCTACAATACCACTCATGAGCCTAACAACAACACAAACTTTCAAGAGTTCTTTAGCTTCCCTCAAACCAGAAACCACCATGAGGGAGAAACAAGAAATTACGAGAATGACCCTGGTTTGACAAATGGAGGAGGAGGGTCTTTTAATGTAGGGGTATATGGGGAATTTCAGCAGTCGCTTAGCTTATCCATGAGCCCTGGCTCACAATCTAGCTGCATCACTGGCTCTCACCACCACCAAAACCAAAACCACCATCAGGTCTCTGAAGCTTTGGTTGAAACAAGCGTTGGCTTTGAGACAACAACAGTGGCGGTTGCGAAGAAGAAGAGAGGACAAGATGAAGTTGTGGTTGTTGGACAGAAGCAGATTGTCCACAGAAAATCTATCGATACCTTTGGACAAAGAACTTCTCAATACCGAGGCGTTACAAGGTCTTTTGTTTTTCATTTTAAATAATATTTGACTTTTTTTTTTATCTAGTTTTGTTTGACTTAAGTTAGTAATGTTACTTGTACTTATTTTATGGATTTAATCATGTGAAACAGACATAGATGGACTGGTAGATACGAAGCTCATCTATGGGACAATAGTTTCAAGAAGGAAGGTCACAGCAGAAAAGGAAGACAAGGTTTAGTGACTTTTATTTAATAATATATTTTTTTAAGCTAAACTTTGATACTTTGTGTTATATTTTTTTATTCAACATGTTACTGACTTTTTTTCCATATTTTCTCTATGTGTGATTATGATTTGGTGATCCTCTTCTCAGTTTATCTGGGTAAGTACACACTTCGATCTTCATGGATTCATGATTCCCCCCTAAATTTTCTCGGGAAAATAATGATGGATTTTGACTGCTTTTTGTTTTTAATTAAAATCTTTATAGGAGGTTATGATATGGAGGAGAAAGCTGCTCGAGCATATGATCTTGCTGCACTCAAGTACTGGGGTCCCTCTACTCACACCAATTTCTCTGTAATCCATTTTCTCTCTTCTTTTTTAATTCAATATTATTATTTTTCAAACTTTATATCTCTTTGACCTTACTGTTTTACATTATGCTTAATGGGATACTGAAGGTGGCGAATTATCAGAAAGAGATTGATGACATGAAGAACATGACTAGACAAGAGTACGTTGCTCATCTGAGAAGGAAGAGCAGTGGTTTCTCTAGGGGTGCTTCCATTTACAGAGGAGTCACAAGGTACTTGAAATAACAACATTCATATATAACTTTATAATATATAGTTTTGTTTTATAAAACCACATATTGACTGTGTGCTTCTCTTATTATAACAGGCATCACCAGCATGGAAGGTGGCAAGCTCGGATCGGTAGAGTCGCCGGAAACAAAGATCTCTACCTTGGAACTTTCGGTAATTTTCAGTTTTGATTTTGAATCATCGAATGAAACCCTTTTATGTTGCTTGTGTCTCACGGAATCTTTTTTAACCCTCGTAGGAACGCAAGAAGAAGCTGCAGAAGCCTACGATGTAGCAGCAATCAAGTTCCGTGGCACAAACGCTGTGACTAACTTTGACATAACGAGGTACGACGTTGATCGTATAATGGCTAGCAACACACTCTTGTCTGGAGAGTTGGCTCGAAGGAACAGCAACAGCATCGTCGTCAGGAACAATAGCGACGAGCAAACCGGTTTAACCTCTGTCGTGGACGTTGGTTCGAACAAGGAAGTGAATACTCCCGAGAGAGTGTTGAACTTTCCGGCGATCTTCCCTTTGCCTCAGGTTGGGCACAAGATGTTCGGAGCAAATGTGGTCGGAAATATGAGCCCGTGGACTACTAACCCTAATGTTGAGCTTAAGACCGTTGCTCTTACCATGCCTCAGATGCCGGTTTTCGCTGCTTGGGCTGATTCTTGATCCAGTCTAAGGTCTAACTCTCGTTTTCTTGGTTTAGTTGCCAAGTGTCTCTGTTTATCTCCGGTTTCATCCGGTTTGGACTAAAATTCGGTTTAATTTATCGGTATAAATAGTGTTTGCGTAGGAGCGGTATATGTTTCTTTTGAGTAGTATTCATGTGAAACAGAATGAATCTCTCTATAACATATGATTTCAATGAATCTCCTTTTCGGGTCCTTCTCTCTTATTAGTCACTTTTAATAAATCCATGTGACTTAAAAAAACGAAGAAGACAAGAAATATGTAGAAAGAAACTATGCGAACGTGTATGGTTATTAACGAAACATGATTATTTTAGTAACTGGTTTGATGACTTTGATAGTTTTGGAAATTGATTAGGATGTTAATTTCTTGTAAAGATATGGTAAAGAGAATGTGCATGGAGTTGAAATGACCCATATCTAATAATTAGGTTTCATGTCACTTTTGTTTTAATGATACATTTTTTTCTTTTGAGTACACAGAAATAATAATAAGGATGATATGTAGAAATATGTAATGTCTCTCCAATAATGCGATTTGCTTTATTGACCATATCGTCACACAACAATCCAACATACCTCACCACCTCATTTCTAAATTCCCTCCTTTTGTCTCTTTTTCACACCCCACCGTATCAGCTTTTCTCTAAAGTTTCACCAAAATTTTAAAATATTCCCTCCTCCATGATATTTAGGAAAATTTTCAAAATACTACAATCGTAAATATTTAAGAAATTGGAGAATTTATTGCTTGGAAACTTTATAGAGCCACTTACTATGAAATAATTATGTTGGCAGCAAAATTACTGTAACCCATACGTGGGGTGTAAATGAAGTGAGTGGTTCAACGTTGAATGAATGAAACCTTTTTCGATTTTGAACATACGTAATGTCCTTTCCTTCGCACGTGTTTTCCCAGTTTCCCACACGTGTGAATAACCTGGCCCAAACTCGCATGCAAAAGTCATATATTGGGCCGTGGACAAGTATCTTATTCGGGAAAGTCATAGATATTTTGTCTCTTGTGTCTTCATACCAAGATACCAAGAGACAAAATATCTATTGGGCCGTGGCCCAATCTATGATCTTCATAATACCGTGGTGTTTTTGATCAATTTGTGGTGTTTGATTGGTAGGTGTAGCCTTGTTAGGTTCGATGCCCTGTAGTCCACACAGTGTTATGTGGACATGGACCAACATTAAATGCGTCGAAAATGTGACATTTGGTTGTTATACAAATATGATGCCAATACTACCACGTCTTCCGATTACTTATTGGTGTCACATGAGTCATCATCAAATTGAACCAGATAAACACAACAAAATTTGTAACGTTTGAAATATGTGAATTTTATGTGGCTGATCATAGTCAATATCTTCCTACTAAATAACTCGTATACGCTAAATGAAAAATTTTGCGTTGAAGAGAAACAAGACACGAGTTCGAATCACAGCCACAATCCTCTCTCTACCTTCCTAACAAACTTTATACAACAAATTATCATTTTCCTCTTCTCTCCTCCTTACAAGATCCACGCGTCGTTTCGTGAAACCACCGGCATTGGCCGCTGGATAACGGCGGAGGCTAATCGCAAAATCGCACCTTTGAATCTCTGATGGCTCCGACGATTGTCGTCGATCACTTAATCCTCACGACAACTTTCCTCGCTTCCTTATTCGCGTTTCTGCTTCTCTACATCTTGCGCCGCCGGAGCAAGACGATTCCCGGCTCCGTCGATGTCCGTAACGGAACCCTAACGGTCAAATCTGGAGATGGCGTCGATATCATCATCGTCGGTGCTGGTGTCGCCGGCGCTGCTCTCGCTCATACCCTTGGCAAGGTAAGCTCTTTCCGTCCTAATTCAAATCTAACTTTGACCTAAACCTAATTTTGATTTTGGTTTCGTCGTTTTTCAATTTCACTTGGAATCTTCTGTAAATTGCTCTGTTTTTTTCCCTCTCCTTCATTGATTCCGGGAATTGTTTATTATTATTTTGCAATTTTGGGTTTGAAATCTTCTCGAATTGTCTATTATAAAAAAAATTCATCGTCTAGCTCCATCAAATCTTGCAACACAAGTAATTGTGTTTCTCTGTGGATACGTCTGTATTATATGCTGAAACCCTCGTGATTCTTAATTCACGTGGAAATGGGTTTTTATTGTTGCGATCATTGACGTCACGGAATCAAATTTAAGCTCTCTTTGGCTATTAATGCTTTATTCTGTGTGGTTGTAGGAAGGAAGAAGAGTTCATGTGATAGAAAGAGACTTAACCGAACAAGACCGAATCGTCGGTGAATTACTTCAACCCGGTGGTTACTTGAAGCTAATCGAGCTCGGACTCGAAGGTAAAACCATATCAACCAATAAAGATCACATCTTTTCGTTAGACTAAAAGTTTCATATTAATAGTTTTGTTGTACTTGATTGATTTGTAGATTGTGTGAAGGAGATAGATGCACAGAGAGTTCTCGGCTATGCTCTCTTCAAAGATGGGAAACACACCAAACTCTCGTACCCTTTGGAACAGTTCGATTCTGATATTGCCGGTCGTAGCTTCCACAATGGCAGATTCGTTCAGAGGATGCGAGAGAAAGCCTCTACGCTTCCCAATGTTCGTATGGAGCAAGGAACAGTGACATCGCTTGTTGAAGAAAACGGAGTAGTCAAAGGTGTTCAATACAAAACAAAACAAGGCCAAGAGCTTAAAGCATTTGCTCCTCTCACCATTGTTTGTGATGGTTGCTTCTCCAACTTGCGTCGCTCTCTCTGCAAACCTAAGGTGTGTGTCACAAGCTTCTTACGTACATTAGGTTTAGGTTTTAAACATTTTAGGATCTTGCTTCGTGTGTCACACGCTTCTTGTGTACATTAGGTTTAGGTTTAGGTTTAGGTTTCAAACATTTTAGGATCTTGCTTCGTGTGTCACAAACTTGTGTACATTAGGTTTAGGTTTTAAACATTTTAGGATCTCTTTTCGTGTGTAACACGAATGATATCTCTCGCTATTCAGGTGGAGGTTCCATCGAACTTTGTTGGTCTTGTATTGGAGAATTGCGAGCTCCCGTTTCCGAATCACGGCCACGTCGTTCTCGGCGATCCGTCACCGATCTTGTTCTATCCAATCAGCAGCTCGGAAGTCCGTTGTTTGGTCGACATCCCCGGCTCGAAGCTCCCTTCAGTCTCCACCGGAGAAATGGCAAACCATCTGAAAACAAACGTCGCGCCTCAGGTTCCGATTCAAATCCGCGACTCGTTCGTCTCCGCGGTTGAGAAAGGTAACATAAGAACAATGCCGAACAGAAGCATGCCTGCTGATCCGATTCATACTCCAGGAGCTCTGCTTTTGGGAGACGCATTCAACATGAGACATCCGTTAACCGGAGGCGGTATGACCGTGGCGTTGTCCGATATAGTGATCCTCCGTGATCTGCTAAACCCGCTCATCGACTTAACCGATAAAGAATCGTTGTCGAAGTACATCGAGTCGTTCTACACGTTGCGTAAACCGGTTGCGTCGACGATCAATACCCTTGCGGGAGCGCTTTATAAAGTGTTCTTGGCGTCTCCGGACGATGCGAGAAGCGAAATGCGTCGAGCTTGCTTTGATTATCTTAGCCTCGGAGGTGTTTGTTCGTCGGGACCTGTGGCTTTGCTCTCGGGGTTGAATCCGAGACCTATGAGTCTTGTTCTTCATTTCTTCGCGGTTGCGATCTTCGGAGTCGGTCGTTTGCTTGTGCCTCTTCCTTCGGTTAAACGGTTATGGCTCGGAGCTAGACTAATCTCGGTACGTCGTCGTTTCTTGAGGGTTATACTCTTAGTTATACAATGTTGAAACTTTTTTTGATTTTGTTTAGTGTTATGATGAAACAGAGTGCTTCAGGGATTATATTTCCGATAATTAAAGCGGAAGGAGTGAGGCAAATGTTCTTCCCTCGAACGATTCCTGCCATTTACAGAGCTCCTCCTACTCCTTCTCCTTGGACTTCTTCTCAATGATGAAATCTTTAAGGTGTGATTTGGCTTCGAAGATTTTTAAGGTGTGATTTGGTTCTTACGAAACTTTGGTTTGAAATTGTTCTCTCTTCCATGAGAAACGAAATATTCGTCTAGTAAAGATGTACTCCCTCTTTTTCAAAAAATTTGATGTTTTAGAAAAAATACAGATATTAAGAAACACTTGTGTATACATTTATTATTTACTTTTTGTCTCTTAAAAACACTTGATGTTTTAAAAGACCAATCATCTACTCTTTTCAATTTCTCTCACTTAAAAGTTAAACTATTTCCAACAAAAAGTGAATTAAATAAGGCTAAAACATCAAGTTTTATGGAACAAATTTTTTTTCTAAAACATCAAGTTTTCTGAAATAGAGGGAGTATCTGTTAATTGTTTTTAAGCATTGTATCTTTGGGTACCGTTGGAAATACAAATTATAAAAAATTCTTAATTTTTTTGATGTTTTTAGGATTTTGTTTTTCTTCTTCTAATTGCCTAACGGTCAAGCAAGTCTCTCACATTGAAACTCCCCAACTTTTATGAATTTTTAGAGCAGGTTTAGGGCATGCATAATATATATAAAGGGTTTAAAGGCATATATAAGGGTTTAGGGCAAATAAGGTTTTAGGGCAGATAAGGATTTAGAGCAAATAAGGTTTTAGGACAGATAAGGGTTTAGGCCAAATTTAAGGATTTAGGGCTGATTATACACACGTGTTACTCTCTCGTATATAAGAAATGTGAGAACTTTAAAATGCCATTGTATGATATGATAATTCATACGATAATTCATACACATTGGTCATGTAGGCTGAAATCGACACTGATGGGCTGCAGATCCGTATTATGGGCCATTCATCTGGCACATGTTTCAGAAAGGTGTTGAACTGGAGTTGTTTTTCTTTTACTAGTAGCTCGGAGGATCTTTGGCCAATTTGGCCAATTCTAGATTAATCCTAAAGTTTTGTATTGACTTTGAATGGTGTTTTTATGTCTGTATGATATTTGGATCTCGTTTCTTTTACCATTTGAAAATAAATATGTGAAAAAACTGTTTTACCTAAAATTTTCTGCTGATCCAAATGATTAATACATTGTCAAACAGCTTCAATTCAGAAACAAGAGGGAATGGGCGATTAATTGTATGAATACAATTGAAAGGGATCAAAAATGGATATTGGAGTCATATACTTTAAGGAGTGGAACCCATTATTAGACCAAATCTAAATGCCAACATCTTAGAACCTAACATTCATTGTGATGTTGAGTCTCTTCTTTATCACCATCATCGTCATTATTATATTTTTTGATAAAAGGGCTAAGGTATCATCATCATAATTCAACCTTCCTAGGGGCGGAGTTAGATTGTTTTCTTTTCTGTTTGGGTTAATTTTGTAAAATTTCAACTATTATATTTTTTAAAAATCTACCATTTTACTGTTTAAAAAAATTACAATTGCAAATAGAGAAAAGGTTGTGTATTGTTTCATTTTAAAAATATTTTTTTGGTAAGAAATCCTAAAGTCGAAAATGATGCCAATTATTTTGACATCGGTTTCTATCACTCCCATACACGAACAAGCCCACACGCACGCACCTCCACAACGTTTCCCATAAATTAAACTCTCTTTTTCCAACTAAATATTTCCTCACACATTGCTGTAAACCATTAATATCTTTGTTGACATTTTGAAATTTTATTGCTCCCACAATTAAACTCTTGTCTGTCCCAAATTGCTATATATCCTTCGCGACAAGGTTTTCGTTGAAAAAAAGATTCTATCATCGTAGAGAAGTTAAATCCATATAAAAAAAATCTATGGTTTTATATGCAAACTTGATAGGTAACTAAATTTTAACAGGTACGACAATATTTTTTCTTTTGGGTAAATGTGGTATAAGAGTTGTAGAGACACGCATTGCTGTTGAAATGTTGTGATATGAGTTAAATAGATTCGGTAACAATTTCTATTACAGTTTAAGGGTTTGGAAGTTGGAACATAGATATGTTTAAATGTTATGGATAATTTGAGGATATAGTTGACCGAATATATGTAATTTTCGTTGACTTCGACAATGTAGGTATATATCGACCGAAGACTGCAACTTGTTAACAAGTAAACAAAGGACACATCAAAACCTAAACACTACACAAGTATGTAAGCTTCCAAGAAATCGCCTTTAGTTATTGCCTATTGGATATCATTCCGTGTTTAAATTTCCTCCCTCTTGTACGGACATTAATTAGACATTAACTAACTCAGCCTAAAATCTCACATGTTTTATTTTGGATGCTAAATCAAATTCATCTCGAGACCTAACGTATGTTACATGAATACCGCATGATGACTTCCACAGACACTAATGAAACACTAACTACTTATATATATACAACTAGATAAAGTACTATATACTTGGATAGAGTTTACAATGAAACAAATCGAGCTAGTTGTATTCGTCTTTATTTAGAAAGGAAGAAGAGACAAAATAAGTAATGTAAAATTGAAGATGGAGGGGTTGAACAAGGGTCCTACGTTATGGAAGAGGTGAAGCAAATTGGTCCATAGAGTGTCTCTCCTAGGAAATTCTTGAGGATCGGAGCAACGTGAACGTCACGTTAGTTGTCACGCAGTTTCAATTGGACCCCAATGTTGTTTATCAAAAACATTTATACATTTGTAATACTAGAAAACCCACTCCATGGAAATTCACATCGTATCTATTAATTTTATATATAAATATATGTTGCATACACAAATAATATAGGACATTGTCGGTGTGGGACATATATGCGATTGGGCTTTCACGTGCCTATTCATCTCTAACATCCCTGATCATTTATTTCTTAAAATTTGGATCTTTCGTCACACAATACTAATTTCTAAAACAATTCCTCTAACAATTAAACCTTAGTTTGTATAGTCTGAAATGTATCGTTTGCACGAAACTAAAACCTATCTCCAAAAATTTGTTTTCGTAAAAGACACCAATGCTTTTAAATGTCTAGCTAGACCCATTTCAACTGTATATTCACTTGTTTGTTTTATCCTCCCGTCATTATACATTAACATAATCTAACACAGTCTTTAATTTGTGGAAGTCATGTCTCCATGCTAATTTATCTCAATATCAACATATTAATTAACTATACGTACCAAAGGAAACACTTTCTTAAAGTTCGAGTTAATTAACGATAAGTATATTGTTTGTGTTTTGCACTTCTTTTGGAATCATACAGCATCTTGTCTTCACTTGGTGTTGTTAAGCTTAAAGGTCACAAAGCGCATCAAGGAATCAGATCAAAGCAAAGCCTTGTCGGAAGATATACACATGGACCCATTTGGCTGCACTTCAAGAAAATATAAGGACCCTATTTTGGTCGAGTTTTTCTTTACTTATTAGTGATTTGATAAGTTTTTTTGTTTCTTTCAACATGCATTCTATCGGTTTTAAACACGGACGATAGCATATCAATGGTACACTAGTGCAAACCACTAAATTGTTTTACTGTGATATAGAAAAAAAAAAAGAATTTTTCCATTTCGTTAAATACGTATGCTAAAACTTCTTTCAAATATCATACTCTAAGACTATAACTTTGCTTGAGGTAAAAAGGTAGTAATTTTGAAGTCGATATTAAATGTAGTTTGACAAATGATATACTCCAGCTGAATCAGATTTATGGCAAGCTATTCAATGTTCTGATCCTGATCACAGTTTGACAAAACGATCCACAATCAATGGATATCAAACTAAACATACATATATTTGGCAATTCTAGTTTTTTTTTTCTTCCGAATTTGTAGAGTAAGCATCATAAATAAATAAAGTTATAATGAAAGTGCTTATTCTCTTGCATTTGTCTATAAAGCGTGTCATCACAGTGACATACTTACAATGGGGGAATCATTAATCAAGTGGGTACAAACTAAGGGCGCGTTACTGAACCAGTTTAGTAAGTTGTTGAACAATAATAGGTGTTCTCTCTATATTTACTTTCGTTATTGATTTTGGGATTTAACCAGCTGGAAAAATACACACAAATACAATTACAGTATGTAGCAAAGGCAAAAAATTAAAGCAGCAAAAAAATTTAGAAACAAACATAAAGCAAAGGCAATCGTTAAACCGACATGTGTTTAATGAAAAACACGTTGTTAGTTAATGTGATTCGGCATCAGAAGCAGGGTCATTTTTTTCAATTTGGGGAAATAGAAATTGAGAATGAAAAACGAAATATTAGAATGATCTTCACACCTCAAAAAGTTAATTAATTACTGGCTCGATATTAAACTGTTTTTTCTTTTGCCTAAAAGAGGTACTTAGGCATTTTTTATTAGTATAATTCATAACTTTTTTAATTATAAATAATCAGAAATTTGAGTAAGTGGTCATCATTATGCAAAAAAGAAAGAAGAAAAAAAATGCGAATTGGACTTGGTATGTTCCGACACGTTTCCGGCCAGAGAACTAACTATACCATTCGTTCAAAGATTTCATCTTCTTGTTCCCATTGGTTTTGAAATTTTTTTGACATCAATATCATCTATCCACGTCACCAGTTTCAGTTAACTAGAGAAAATATAATTTCGGTTTTCTCCGTGTGTCGAAAATCCATACCTTAGCTTTGGTCATTCACATCTTTCTTCCATTTATATATGTCAAATTTAGTATATGTTTATAAACTAAAGGACAATATGGTTTTCAAGTTTATCCCTCGAGAAACCAATATATTTGGAGACAATTTGGCAAACAGGTTCTACATTTGTTTGCGATCTACACTCTATTTGAGGATGATACATTTCGAAGATTACACAAAAGGAAAAATATTATAGTATTAACTAGTGTTTTAAAATAGAGGTCAATGATGTGTTGGGATTATTTTTCTTAACAACGCTTAATGATTTCAAGAACCTTAGACGTGATGTTACATGCTAATTCCAATATTTCTTCAGTCTTTCATTTGTACTTTTGTGGAAATTAAAATCGTATGGAGATATATTTCAAACATGCGATTTAAATTTTAGCGAGAAATAAAAACACAGCCGACACAGTCCACAACATGTATAGATTATGGAGCAGCGTGGACCAACATTACATTAACACGGTCCAAAGAGTCCCCAAATGTAACAATGACAATTTCACATATTCTTCTTTTTTTAAGTTTAGTTACTATTTTTATCCTGATGCCGATTTGTTTTATTTAGAATTGAATTTCTTTCTCTGTGGGTCGCATTATATCCCATTTTACATGAAAAATATCATGTCGGTATGGGCATCTCATTACTGTTTCTCTCTTTATTCTACAAAATAATTTTTTACTGTATAAGATCTACAGTAATAATAATACTAAGGAACATAACTTAAAACTCACACGATCCGACATAAACCGTTCTGGTAAGCGTAATAATAACTCTTTAAGCTGCGCTTGTTTGAGTGATCAGGGACGGTGGATGGAAACGCGTAAATTGAATAACATTCTTTTTAATTCTCTTAATTAATTAATAAAAAGAATTGAATTAAAAATTAAATTTCGAATATCTGACCGGTCAAATTTCTGTCGTGGCCCTAGCATGAAGATTGAAAACTATATATAAACATCCACACATGCCTAGTGACTTCTCGATCGTAGCTTACCTACAACATCACTCACAACGCAATCAAAACACCAGTTTTTTTATTCTCTCTCTCAAATCTTCAAATCTTGATTTTGGATATTTACTCTCTCCCTACTTTATTATCCTGCTCCCTCCATCTCTAGCTAAAGAAAATGGGTCTATTGTCGAAAAAAGCTACTTGCAACAGTCATGGCCAAGATTCTTCGTATTTTTTGGGTTGGGAAGAGTATGAGAAGAACCCTTACGACGAGATCAAGAACCCAGACGGCATTATCCAAATGGGTCTCGCAGAAAATCAGGTAATCATTTTTCTTAATTATCACCAAAACGCAACGTTTCATAGATAAATTCGATAATGTACTGTGTATGCATTATCTTACGGTCTTACTTGTTTTCTTGCAGTTATCTTTCGATCTTATTGAATCATGGCTTGCCAAGAACCCAGACGCAGCCAATTTCCAAAGAGAAGGTCAATCTATTTTCCGGGAACTAGCACTTTTCCAAGATTATCATGGACTTCCTTCCTTCAAGAATGTAAGATTATCCGACGACCGAATATTATTGAAAAATTGGTCACACAATTTTTGTCCTTTTACTAAGTCCGGTTTTGAATATTTTCAGGCTATGGCAGATTTCATGTCGGAAAATAGAGGAAACCGAGTTTCTTTCGATCCGAACAAGCTTGTCCTCACTGCGGGTGCTACTCCGGCTAACGAGACTCTTATGTTCTGTCTCGCTAATCCCGGAGACGCTTTCTTGCTCCCTACGCCATATTATCCAGGGTTAGTTAACTTTTTGTCAAACCCTTGCTTGCTTCATTCACACGTAACATAAAAACTTACGCTAACTAAAAACACTTTTATCAATTGCAGATTTGATAGGGATTTGAAATGGCGAACCGGAGTTGAGATTGTACCGATCCAATGCACGAGTGCAAATGGATTCCGCATCACGAAATCCGCACTCGAAGAAGCCTATGAGCAAGCTCAAAAGCTTAACCTAAAAGTCAAAGGTGTCCTTATAACCAATCCATCTAACCCGTTGGGTACTACGATGACCCGAATCGAACTTAACCATCTCTTGGACTTCATCTCACGTAAGAATTTACATTTAATAAGCGACGAGATCTACTCGGGTACCGTTTTTAACTCTCCCGGATTCATCAGCGTAATGGAAGTCCTCAAAGAAAAAAAGCTTGAAAACACCGATGTTTTCAAGCGTGTCCACATCGTTTACAGTTTGTCTAAAGACCTAGGCCTCCCTGGTTTTCGCGTTGGAGTTATTTACTCCAACGATGATATTGTTGTTGCCGCGGCAACAAAAATGTCCAGTTTCGGTCTAATCTCTTCACAAACACAATACCTCTTATCCGCATTGTTATCGGACAAAAACTTCACCAGCAACTACCTCAAAGAGAACCAAATCCGACTCAAGAACAGACACAAGAAGCTCGTGTCGGGTCTAGAGACTGCTGGGATCGAGTGTCTTAAGAGCAACGGTGGACTCTTCTGTTGGGTCGACATGAGACATCTATTGACATCAAACACGTTCGAAGCCGAGATTGAGCTATGGAAAAAGATCGTATACGAAGTTAAGCTCAATATCTCTCCCGGTTCTTCGTGCCATTGCAACGAACCGGGTTGGTTTAGGGTTTGTTTCGCAAACATGAGCGAGGAGACATTAAAGGTTGCGTTGAATAGATTGAAGATGTTCGTTGATGGACCGTCGTCTACTACAAGAAGTCAAAGCGAGCATCAAAGATTAAAGAGTTTAAGGAAGATGAAAATCTCTAATTGGGTTTTCCGGCTCTCGTTCCACGACCGTGAACCCGAGGAACGATAGTCTGGTTTTTTTTTTTTTGGTAATAGTTATAGTGTAATAAGTGTAATTTTTTTTGTCCTCAGTCACGAGTGATTGTTCGTCAAATGTATTATTTGTGTGTTTTTATCAGAATTTTATATTTTGTATAAATTTAGAGAGAAAGTTCACTCAGTCCGGACATGAAAACGGATAATGCAGTGTGTCCTTGTTATAAGATTGTATTTTCATTTGCTATTGAGATTTGCATTAGGAAAAAATTTGGTCAACTTCTTTGTTTCAAATGTACGTAAGAGAAAAAAAGTGCCACGTGTTAATGATAATTTCTGGTTGAGAAGCCGTAATCTGGGTCCAGCCAATAAATCCGCTCATTAGTTATTATGTAATTAATTTAAAACCTACTTTCATAGTAGACTATGTTCACATCTGTTAATTCTTTTGAACAACTTGGCGAATTTTCTTTACTACGGTAGTTGACATGTGAAGATGGCATTCAATATTTGATTCTCTAATCTCTTTGATTGGTTTCGAAGTGATCGATTTCGTTTAAATGACTTGTAAGTCAACGAAAAATACCGGATAGTCAAAAGATTTTATCAAAGAAAAAAAGACTTAAACGATCCCAAGTTATACACTCAGAGCCACGTGAGCATACACAAACGTGGCGATCTATCTTTTTCATGTAAATTCGAATTAATCTTCATCAATAGATCGTGGGTTTAAAGAAATTTAGAAAAACGAATATCATAATTCCTTTATCTCAAAACTTACAGAATTTATACAAACTATTAATAAATTTCTTACAACTTTTTTAAAAAAGATTGATATTTAATAAAATTTATATAGCCGTTATGGACTACCGGTAAATAATGCACAGGGCGAAGAAAGAAATTAACAAGGATGGATGTCTTGGGGATAGTTGTCAAATGTCAATGTGTCATGTGGGATTCACATGGCAAAACAGAGAACATCTGCTAATATTTTCTGATTGGTCACTTGGCAAATATAGTCTACCAATTATTATATATGTTTTCGACCAACCTTGTATTTGTATAATTCTCATTGGTGTTGATATGTTATGTTCGTGTTGATCTACGCATCCGGGGGCCACATGACCATGGGCCTCGTTTGCTACCACGTTGCTTCAGTACAATATGGATGTTATATTTATTTTTTGATTAACTTTGGAGTGGAGTGATCCGGACCTTGATACCGAAGATTTTAATTTGTATTGCACAAATCAAGTCAACACAAATCAGCTGGTAATACAAATGAGTCCTATTAATCTTCAGGTGAGCTTATCCGAATAAGAAAACTAGCCTACCGGGTATTAAGCTAGACTTTGGTGTAGCTCCAACATATCCCACAATTGTTCCAACTTCAAATCAAGTTAGAAACAAAATCTAAATATTTTTTTGTATCAAAGAACATCGGGCAGACAAAAAATTCATAGTCACATTTTTGTGTTTGGGAGTAATGGGATTGTTTTCTTTGTGGAATAGTATATGTTTTGGTGTTGGAACTTTGAAGACAATGACATAATAGTTTTCAAAGAGCTTTAAGCTTTTTTTTGTTTTTTTATAGCTTTAAATTTTGTTGCTCTAGGGTTTTCTCTACATTTCAATATTTTAACTAATTTGGTATTTGACATTATATTAATATATTATGTTGTAATACGTCGACAACTTTCATCATATTGATCGATTATGTTGTAATACTGGATGCATTCAAGAAGAACAGATCTTTTGTTTGTAATATATGAAAGATCTTTGTATCCATAAAATGTTGGCATGGCACGAGGAACCAAAGTTGGATATTTTTTCAACATTCAAAGTTGTTTACAATTCAAAGACAAAAGGCCGAAAGCAATTCTTGTCTTTGCAGAAACTTTCTCCAACACAAAAGTTAACCTTTATTCGGCTTTTCAACTAAAGATTCTATCATCTTTTAGATATAGGTTTTTCGAGTATTTTTCCTTATTTTTCAAGTATCAACCATTTCATCATCTAATATTTTGCAATTCGTATTTTTCGAGCTAACGTAAATAAAAAAAGGATGTTTGGAATTCGTAAATAAAAGTTAAACTACGTAACATATTCATATAGCCTAGTAGTTATTTTTACTTTTTAAAGTCGTTCCGCGTTAACGTTAACGTTCACCTAAAATTCGAATATTTTAAGGCCCAATAAATTAATGATGACTTATGGCCTTGGGTTGTAAATTAAACAATACAGCACGAGGCCCATTTCTTAACAGATTGAAAGAATGTGGAATACTATTGTTCGACCTTGTTAAATTGCCCAAACTGTGGACGAAAGTTTTAAGTCCGACAGAATTTGGAATTTCGTTATCTAATGGGCAATTCTCTAATCAAAATTTGATTTGTATCATTTGTGGGCTGTACTTATTTTACAGTTTATCTCCTTTTTCTTTAATCTATACTTTTGATATAATATTACAAAATCACAAAAATAAGATGATGGTGACGGTTATTGTAGCAGTAGATGCGTACCAAAAGAAGACAATCAGATGTGAAAGTCACCGTCATGAGTCAGGACCCAGATATCTTCCAGATCTTTGGTTGCGAAAAGACAAAACTGCACTGTGTGTTTCTTACGTATGGTCCCCCCCCAAATTGGGGGTAACTTTGTCATTTTTATTTTATTTTCCATTTACACGTGGTTCTTCATATATGATGATCACACAAAGGCAAATAACCTAATTATAGTTTCAACTTCCAAGTGGTTATTTGACAAACCGTTTGATTAGCAAAATTAACTAAACGGCGTCCATTAATTTACACTAAGTTTTGTTCGAACTAATATAAGTTAAAATAAATATATAATTCTGCCTTACTTACGTTAAAACATGTTTAGTTTTTCAATTCCATGACAAAGCAAACAAAAAAAAAGTCGTTAGATTAGGGGACCTATATACAAGACTTCACAAGGAAAAATTGTGATACCTAAAAAAATGGTAACACCTCACAATGATGTAAATAGACTATTAGAAGGACGAAGACATGAAGAGACGCACCGACTTTATTTGGCCGAATCAAAAGCGAAAAGAAAGGTCATCGTTTCTCTTACCTCTCTCTTTTAACTTTCTTTTCACAACCACACACACATATACACATTTGCATATACTTATACACATACGTATAGACCTATATATAAATATTTGACAAAAGATTGCATCGTGGCTTGCGTTTACAAATTCTCTTGAGACACGAGAGTAGTCACTAATCCACTGCGGTGACTCACTCTTTTCCCTATATGTATATGTCTTAGTAAACCCCAACAATTTCAGAAATCGTACTTACTTAATTGAATAATTGATTTCGAAATAACGTTTGTTATTATAGGATATTAGTGTTTATTTCTGTTCAATCATCGTAGAGTTGAATATTAGTTGAGAACAAAAAATGAAATCATACTTTTGTGAGAAAACGGTTTATTTATAAAGTAACTACAATAAGTTGAGAGAAAATTATTCTCTATCTACTCTGATTATTTCATACTAATAGTTTGATGATAGATATTCTTTAGAGTAGACTTTGGTGGTCAAAGGCTCAATGATTCGTCTCTTTACAAAGTCAAGATCTCGACCTGATTGACAGAATATTTACTTATATTCCTATTAATCATGCAGGTTTTTTTATCCTATGAATTAATGTGATTATTCATTTAAATAAGAAAAATCATTCCCTTCCCTTTTCTCCCAATGTGGTTCAATTATTCTCGCCCGTTAACAATTGAGGGAAATATTTGAAACGTGCTTTTGAATTTAGAACCTGCGAATAGTTCCTCACAAAAGGCCAAACCCTCTCTCTTCTAGTTCTAGATACTTTTTCTTAATCGAATTTTCCAAATTAAACTAAATAAAAGAGAGTTTTCGTATGGTTTATAAAGTTGATTAAGCGTGCAAACTATATTATAATGTCACGAGTATGATATGAATGGTGAGCCTTTAATAAGCACACGCTTAAGACATGATATACAGTTAGAATAAATTTCGTTCGACGATAAGCTTCTTTTGACATTCTGAAAATAAAAAATTATGTGGAAAAGGAAAATTCATTCCAAAATTCCAGCATACTGTCGCATATAATTAACAAATATTTTTTTTAACATCATAATTAATTAACAAATCCTAGATATAAAACTAGACCGTCAATTTTGGTGGCTTTGTTAAAATTTAAAGTTATGATAAACAGCTCTTTTCGTGTCATTATTATTACCCAAAATTGAGTGGATATTTGAAATGGGATTATAACAAATAAAGAAGCATCATCCATAATTTGACTGATGCATAGTTTAATATAAAAAGAAAAAGAACAAAATAAAGACATGAAAAGCAACATGTCTGGTTGGCCGTAGAGTCTGGGAGATGACAGAAAAAGGATCAGACAAATACAATCCCTTCTATCATTCATCCAACGTATTTTTCCATACATTTTATTTTAGTTTATTATAATAAAACTTCCCACTACTAATTTCAAACCAGCTTAAACCTGATTAAAACCGATAAAAACTGATCCTAATTCGCCCCATATGCTTCCACTTTCTCCTAAGCTAAATCATTGGTATTTAAATTAACCGAATAAAATATCTAAATGGCCGTAATGTGGGGGCTGAATCGGAATTAGATACTCTATCATACCAAATCATTGAAGGGACCTACATGTCTGGAGCTGACAGGTGTCGAACCTAACAGACAATTATACTGTTTTCGAGTTTCGTAATTGGTTTCTCTCTCTCGTGTTTGTGTGGATAAGCCTGTGACTGTGAGGGATCGCATGATGGATGGTGCCTAAGTGTTGATGACATGAGAACCACCACTTTCATTTTCTCTTAATCTTTTCCTACACCTATATTCCAATTTTCTTATTGATACTTTTTTGTTTTTTTGCTTATCAACAACGAAACGTATATTGATTTATTTGTTTGTTATTGCTGTAGTTGTGGATGAGGTTTGTTTTATCTTTCTCGTTGAGGTTTGCTTAATCCTAACCTAATATTTCTAAATTCTTTTCCAATCATCTAAAGTCTAAACCATCTAAAAAGGTATTACAAATTGTGGTCACACCGTTCTTTAAATTATTATTTTCTATGTACCATATTTTATTTCATAAAATAACATCTTTAACCCTTTCCCTTTGTCTTGATTCTCCCCTTCTTTTTTTCTCATACTTTTATTGGTTTAGTTTCCCCCACCCTTTTCAGAAGTCAACGTTTATCTATATTCCTGCCATTAGTTTTTATAATTGTGTTGTTTATAACTGAATGCCGATATAATTTTCTATAAATCTATGCCAACATTTGCTATATGATTTTGTATACGCAGCTAAATTTTTCATTTCTCTCATAAAACTTTATACATAAATACTTAATTTATCTTGTATCTATCTGAGTTTAGAATAATTTAATTTCTGTTACTATGTACCATATTTTAAATAACATGTTTCTCGTTATCTTTCGAGCTAAGATAATAATTAAGAAAAATCTAGTAAACTCTGGTCTTTGAATCTGATCTTTTTCCACGTCCTAATATTTTTTGTCGTATAATGTGATTATTTTGGTATAGTTACGCGTCACTGAACACGCTCCAAAAAAACAAAATGTGATAACATTTTAAATTAAAAAAAATAAGTAAGACGAATACAAAATCAATCATGACGTATCATTTATTGGGAAATCGCCTAGATCATTAAATTAAATTATCGGGTCAGTCCAGTTACAGTTTGTCTTCGTTCTTGCGTTGGAAATTTTTGATTTTTGGGTCATCGTAAGTCTTCGCTGAATAAATTTTTGGATCTTGTTAATCATTACTTATGATTTTTTTGTTTTTATAATGTTGACACCTCGAGTCTTAAGTACAACACTAGGCATAAATAAATTATTAAATAATAATATCGTGTAATCAATAAATACATGTGTGGTCGTGTTTATGAGTTTGCCACACCTTTCCGCTTAGGAGACTGGTATTGCCGTCGCGGACCGATGCTACGAGAAACACAGAGACTTTTATAATAGTTTATATCATACACGTATTATTTGTATGCGATTCAAAAGATTTTTAGCCCTCTCTTTAGATGAATTCGCAGCTCTTGCAAATGGTTAAAACTTACCGTTAATTGGAATACGTATCTATATCATCCACATTCTCAGAATATTCTAATGCTTCAATTATTTTTGTTCCAAACGACAAAATTGACCCTTTAAATAAAGTCGGGAAGATTTTTGTTATGGGAATTGCAATCTTTCCAGTCAAAAGACATCAACAAATTTATCAAAGAGACTTCTAACGCCCCCGACTAGTCGGTTTAGTTTATTAAAGTCACAAATAAGGCTAAACCCAATTAACCAGCGAAAGAGAATTCAACAGAATTGATACTTCCTCCAGTTCTCCGTCGTAGCCACGCATATGTTAGTTTGTAGATTATGGGTGACCTAACTTGGCTGAAAAGTGAAAATAAAAAAATCATAGCCAACGAAACGTGCCACGTCAACTTTCTTAGTTAAGTCCCTCAACCATCTTTTTATTTCCGTTTTGGCGAATCATATTCCACCACCACCACCATTATTATCAATCTTCCTCATGACTAATTTTTGGTAAAATTAAATTTCTTCCTTACAGTTATGTGTTAGATTGCTATGAAACGAGGTGATGTAAATTAAACCAAGCCTCGGTTTCTCTAGATAACTCTACGAAAAAGACATGCAAAGACAGAGATGATATCTTTATGGTCTCATACAATTAAATAATCGCATGATATATTACATGACCTATTTGTCTGTTCAACATACTATTTTTCTTTCAAATGGTATAAAAGCTCAAGGTATCCAAATTATGAAATTTCTAATAATCACACCATACTATAAAAACAAATAAAAAAAAACAGAGATGAAATAAAAATAGGTCGAAATAATTGGATAATTAAGTCCCAACACGATCTGACCAGATCAAGAAAACCGGACCTAAAGAAGAAAGTGGCGATCACAATCCAAAACCCAAATTAAACAATACAAGAAATTAGAAGAACCTAAAAGAGATTTAAAGGGACATTGTGTAGTGTGAGGAGGTTGAAGATTGGTAGGCAAGCTGACATGTTACCCATATCTGCCTTGTTCAAGCAAAGCATGGAGTGGGAGACAATTCATGTGGTCTCTTATTTAAAGTCCTCTCTTAATCACTCTCTAATTATTATACCCTCCTTCTCTCTTTATTATTTGTAAATGTTTATAAAATGTTGCGGTGGTATATTACGAGAATATCTTCACCCAAAAAAAAAACTAGTTAAAAAAAAAATCTCAGAGAACACTGAATCTTTGAAAAGAATGTATTGATTATTGAAGATGGGGATGGGAGATGGAGAAATTTTTGTCCATGTGCATGTAAGTGTATGTTACCGACTTTATTAGGATTTGTAGATATCCCGAGAAAGAAATTGTACTAACATTTTATCGAAGCAATACTCAAATAGAAATAAAACTACATTTTTTGTTTTGGAAATGCAAAAATTAATTCGGATCATTGGCCACCAACATAGCAAAATTTATAGAGAGAGTAATTAGCCTCATAGTCTACGTTTTGAAGATTAATCTAAGTTTTTATAAGAAATTTTAGGAAAGACCAAGTCTTATTTTCAAACCATGTTATACAAAAGTATGACGAAAAATATTCTGAGAGGGTATAATTTTGAATACGATAACTTTATGAAGTGAGGAGAATAGTTGCAAGTGGGGTGCTCATTTTGGTCAACCTTTGTAAGTGAGAAAATTAAAAGGAGAGAGAATTGTGCCATCATAATTTCCTACATTCCTTTTTCAAAAACTCGAATAAAAAAAGAACTAAGCAAAAATAAATCCATTCATTTTGATTAAAACTAATTATTAGCCACCCACCCACCCACCCAAAAAAAATTAAATTAAAGAAACAAAAACCTCTCGTCTCCTTCTTAAGAAGAGGCCTCTTGGCTTCATTTCGTCCCATTATTTCCAAACTTCACCAAAATCATTTCTTAACAAACTTCTTCTTTTTCTTAGTAAACCTCTTGAGATCTCGAAGGTTTGATCATAACAAGAGAAAATTTAAAAATCATTTTCTTTTTCTTCAGATGGGTTTTGATGATTCATGCAACACAGGTCTTGTTCTTGGTTTAGGCCTCTCACCAACGCCTAGTAATTATAATCATGCAACCAAGAAATCTTCCGCAACCGTCGACCACCGTATTGATCCGTCGCTGACACTAAGCCTCTCCGGTGAGAGTTACAAGACCAAGACTGTTGCCGGCGCCGGAGACCAGATTTTCCGGCAGGCTTCGTCTCACAGCGGAATCTCATCATTCTCGAGCGGAAGGGTAAAGAGAGAGAGGGAAATCTGCGGCGATGGCGAAGATGAGGCAGAGGAGACGACTGAGAGAGTAGTGTGTTCAAGAGTGAGTGACGATCATGAAGATGAAGAAGGTGTGAGTGCTCGTAAAAAGCTCAGACTCACTAAACAACAATCTGCTCTTCTTGAAGAAAGCTTCAAACTTCATAGCACCCTTAATCCCGTATGATAAGAGTTAATAATTTAATAAATCTCTTCTTATTAACGTTAATCATATCATTAATCCAATCGTTGATTTTGTTTAAATTCACAGAAGCAGAAACAAGCTCTTGCGAGGCAGCTAAGTCTAAGGCCTAGACAAGTTGAAGTGTGGTTCCAAAACAGGAGAGCTAGGTAATTATAATTTGATTATATTTTTAGAATTACTCCGTATACGTTATTTTTTGTTCTTATTATATAATACGAGTATATTTTTTTAATTTGGGCAGGACAAAACTAAAGCAGACAGAAGTGGATTGTGAGTTTTTGAAGAAATGTTGTGAGACGTTAACGGATGAGAATAGAAGGCTTCAAAAAGAGCTTCAAGATCTCAAGGCTTTAAAATTGGCTCCACCTTTTTACATGCACATGCCGGCGGCGACTTTAACGATGTGCCCTTCTTGTGAGAGACTCGGCAGCGGAGGCGGTGGTGGAAGTGGCGGAGGAGGCGGTGGAGGTACCGTTGGGATTGATGGAGGTACGGCGAAGGGAGCTTTCTCCATCGTCGCAAAGCCTCGCTTTTACAACCCTTTCGCTAATCCTTATGCAGCTTGTTAATTACTTATTAATTAATTGGTTTTTGGTTATGTTTTTTTTTTCTTTCTATATATCCATTTAGGAATTAGTTAGAAGGTAAATCCCAGGGAAAAATATAAAGTTGAAATTGTGGGGAAAATGGGGTATAGTCTTGATGAGATAAGACTCTTCAACGATTCCACTTTATTTTTCGGTGGGATTGTTGGTTGATGAAGAAAAAAATAGTTTGTAATTATAGTTTAAATTTGTAGAGAAAGAAGATATAATACCAGTTCTTACTAATCCATCTTCTTTTGTTATTATCTTCGTATATTATGCTTGTAAACATATTAATAATTATATTTATGAAATTTTGTACAACTTTGCAATGATTTATTTCGTCTTCCTTAACAAATGATTGTTCTTTCACGCGAATATAATATTCATTTATTATATTTCAATCGTCAACTTAGTTAATTTGGGTTTTGATTTTGTTCACACTTAAGTACAACGACGTAAGCCACTAAAAAGAATCTTCTTGATCCTTCCTTATTTCAATTGTTCTTAGACTGATTCTACTTACAGGAAGATTCGTGGATATATATGTAAAAGTATCCACTAAGATTTTACAATAAGAGAGTTTCTAAAATTTTCGTAATGAAATTAGCCAAGGGTCCATTATTCTTTAGTAATCGTTCATCTAAATGAGTCACTGGTGCCAATTTGGTTTTGTTTCCAACCGTAGAACCCAAAAATGGAAATATAATGGACTGAAATCAATTTCCCACCAAGAAATAAAACATTTATATAACTAAAAGATGGAGAATCTCAAAACTTAGAGAGGTAAAGGTAGTGGACGAAAAAAAGACTTGAAGAAGGTTAGATAATCCGGTAAGCCAAACCATTCCGTAATTTTTCGATAACTTCTAGTCGATAATTTTTTTTTCAGTCACACATTTATTAATTTTGGCTCCAGATACAATGATTTTATTTTGGGATTATCCAAAAGAAAAAAAAACTGAAAAAAATCATTTGATGGGTGTGAATGATTTTAAGTGGGAGAGATAAAGAGTGTGGGGCTAAGAGGTTAGCTCACGTGTATTGATACATCTCCTTAAACTTAGACCTTTTTAATTTTATAAGAAAAGAACTTAGACTTTAATTTATCTAACCAAATGATAACAATGATAAATAATTTGTACGAAATCTTTTGATTATATAACACTACAATGCAAAAACGTGTTCACATACGTTGTCAAATATTACCTATAAATACAACAATAGAAAACAAAAAACACCATCATCGAATACATAGCTTAATCGCAAAGAAAAGAATTACATATATCTACGGTTTATGAAAGAAAAAAACAATGCAAATAAAATTGTAACAATAAATAAAAGTTCTTGAAGATTTGAAGTAGCGAGATGCTCTATCTTTAAGGGTAAGGTGGGGCATGCTTCACGTGATTTTTCTCTTCATTTTTCTTCTCGCGACATGTTACAGATATGAGGGGTTAATTATATGACTATTCATATTACACACGTATATTCATTTTAAAGAAAATACATGATGAGTACATGACAACGAGGCGTATTTATTAACATTGTTATGAAAATGACAGCGAGATATATCGATAAAGTAATTTACTTGATTCATGAATCACTTTATAAAAATAAAAAATTGATGCATGAATCTTCCAAGTTCAGCACGTACAACGTACATATTAATATTACGGAAGCAATTTATCGAAGCCCATAACAAATAATTTAATGTTAAATTTATTGTTTGTTTGATCAAACTGTTGCTTATGTTGTTACTCTTGATTACATTTAACACTTCATAAAATCACTTAATCTCTTAATTTTTAGGTTGTGTAAAAGGACGTCGAAGTGTATGATCGATGCAGTTGTGATTAATCTCCATAAGTACTTATGTATGTATGTGGAAATATAAAGGTGTATATTGCTTTTCTTCGAGGAAATAAAAGAAAAATAGAGAGGTTTTGGTATGGAATAAAATGCATGCGTGATGATTGGGATGAGATGACGAGAGAGTCCACAAGAAAATCGTAAGATCGGTGACCCTGAAATTATGGTGGTGGACCATTTAATGATGAGATGACTTTCCGGGGAAATCGGTGACTTTCTCGGAAACTCACTTCTATTTTCACTGATTCATTTCCTTTTTTGTCCCCTTTTCTTCTTTTCTCTTTCACCCTTTAGTTTTATTTATAGATTTGATAGTTTTCATCCACATTGTGGATTACAGTTCTGGTTTTGCAACAATAATAACAGAGAAAAACCAAAATTTGATTTGCTTGCTTGTAGTCTTCAACCGATAAAGAAAAAAACAAGCGAGAACAAAAGATTTTATATTATTAAATCGGCGGCAATCGATGACTTACTAGTCGACAGGTGTTTTTTTTGTGTGAGTATGAGTGTATATTAAGATTAGTATTCTATGACATTATTAATTGTTATGCTTATGTAGGTGACTAATTATTTGCGATGTTTCTCTTAATGATTGATAGATTTGCTTTACGTGTGCACGAACGTAATTAGTGTATTAAGAACATCAGCGGACATGTGTCAGTTGCTGGTTAAATTGTCGGTTTGTCGAATTCTTGTTCCCGACTTTTTTGAAAACGCATTACTATTTTTTTAATCACTAAGCATGAATTTGGTAGAAGACTCCAAAAGAAATATTTTTTATTTATTTCTCGAATGTTAATTCGTTTCCTATAAAAAACAAACATAAATTAACATAACAACTCTCGTGTCATAGCTAAGCTTTTTACGCGTTATCTTACCAATATCAATATAATAGTATATATACATATACTTTTGCTTTACCTTTGTAAGTTTTTAATATGATTTTGAATTTTTGATTACATACAATTAGTCGTATGTTAAGTTGTTAATTAGTGGCCTTATGAAATTCTTCTTTTCGTTTCTTTTCTCAATAGGTCCCATTACCCGCTTAGTCCTATATAATTTAGTTTTTTTTTATGTCATTTTTAGCCGTAACTGGATTCGGACCAATGTAGGGAGTGTTTAGAAATACCACTAGACTAGAAGAAGACAAAAGATAAATAAAAGTGGGTTCCAATTATCTAACAAAGGCCACATGCTCTCGGTTTAACTAGATATCTATCAAGCATATATCTAGTCTAAAAGCCTATCGATCTATATATGCATTATGGTTGTCGTCGACGAAATAAGTTTTAAAATTTCAATAACAGAGGAAGAAAATGGGACCAATGAATAATTGAACATAGTAGAATTACTAGATGCGGCTCATAGCATGTGCTAACATATAATACAATTAGTCAAAAAAGCAATATGGTACTGTATGCCCATTTTTCGTCACTTGTGATGTACCAAAAAAAAGAAGTTTGAACGCTTTTTGAGTAACTGCATGATGCATAAAATGTGGAGAGCTATGTGACTGTGTTCCTCCTCATCCGGACTTTCTGTCAATTATATATACTTTGTGTAGCCAACTATCGACATAAGCTTTAGCTGGCTAAGAGGTCTTTATGGATTTGGAGTAGGGAGTTCAAACGTATAAAAAAATACCATATTACAGTATATGTATCTCTAACTTGAGATGTACGAATCTTGGTCTCTAATCTCTTAATAAATTTCAGTTCTGAAAAAAAAGAAAAACCTTGCAAGCTCTAGTGAAATATTGCATATAATTAAGTTGATCGTTGCATGTGACCCAATCTTTAAATAACACGCGGATCTCATGAGTTTCATGAGGCAATAATTTCTCAAACCATTTGTTCTTTATCAATCTAATTGACACGTGGAACATTCGTTTGTGGAGTAAGACCACATGTGGATGTTCATCTAATAATTTCATCCTTATAATAGAATACTGTCTTTTCACATGCATACAAAGTTAGAAGATACGTCTAAATTCTAACTAGTGAAACTTGAAGTACAAAACATTATTAAAAAAATCCTTTTCGAAGACAAAAGCATTTGATGTATACCACAAAATCCCAATAATTGATAACGAAATCGATTATATGTGTTGCTGATTAGTAAGAATGAATTAATAAACATGAAAATGAGAAAAGAAGATCAAAAAGAAAGAGACGTGAAGGTAAAGGTTTTCGCAAAAAAATTCATGTCCATACTTTGAATACAGTATCGAGCTGTTGCACTATAGTTCGTGTTACATTACATCAACGAACATCATCACTTTTCATATCCTTATCGCTATTTCCTTCAAAATATATTATTTTTGGTTAGACACATTAAACAAAAAAGATGGACACAGCCAAACAACAGGTCAAAATGGAAGTTTCAAGTTGTATGTAAAAGAAAATTCAAAAGCATTAGCTTAGTCATCACTCATCAATTCGTTCTCCGAAAGTTACAAATTTGGACCATTCCAATTGTCTCTAATGGACCCTAGTGATCTTATCTTTTCGCTGATTTATCCCATTTCTTAACTTTTTGATCAAATCAAACCCTGTTTTTGTAGCCACTCATGTTTCTCATATGCTGACCTCATCTGGTAATAAATCATTAATTATCATCATCACACTCGTCATCTTTTGCCATCTTCATCAGTGCCTTTGCCTATCAATATCAACAAAAGGAAGACTTGTTTTGGATCGCACGGAATACTAGGTCCACTAGTTTCTCTTATTACCTTAAGGCCCAATATTAACGGAAAGACAAGGCCCATTAATATGAAATTAATTCCCAGACGGCCTGACCTGAAAGACCTATCGTGAAAGCCCAATATTGGTTTGTTTTTCTTTTCGGTTTAATTGACTTCGAACGAAACTGTCGTAAACCGGACCAAAAGGCAAAATACCAAGTACCAACTCAGCTCTATAATCACTCTTCAGACGATAATGTAGATCAATAAAACAAATTACACAATGGAAACAACGTAAAATTTAAGGATATACAAATATTTGAGCAATGAACCACAATCAAATCGATTATGAACATTTCATCATACACCACAAGACTCATAAATAACTTCACATACGTTGCAACGTTGCATATGGAATCACTTGGCACATGTTCTTGCTTTAAGGACAAGATACGTTTGGATCATATTCCGGCCGAGCATTCCGGAGGAGGAACAGGAAAACGAGACTTGTCGGTACAATAATCATATACCATATGGTTCACTCGAACCCATCTATAACTTCGAGCCTCGACCGGGTTCAATTGGTGGTACGCACTGCCTTCCCACCAATTCTTCGGATTAGCCGGACAATACGCTGGTCCAGGAACCGGACATCCTTCTATATCGAAATCTTTGTAGTATGCATAAAATGGAGCTCCTGACCAATTGATTTTCTCTTGTCCTCCACGTGTCGCCCAATCATCGGCTTCCCACAAAGTGGAATATACGCCCATTGGTTGGAATCTCGGGTATGGTACTTTCTTTGCCTCGTTGTTCTTATAAACCCTAATTGGCACATTGTCTACGTAGAACCTACGCATCACACAGATATTAGACGGTTAGAAAATAAATATTAGTTTTACATGTTTTATTGCAACAAATAGAACCATAATAAACTTATGGCTGATAAAGTAAGGGATTATAGAAAACATGGGACCTTTATATGATCAAATCAATGAATGCACCAAAAACAAATATGCGGTCTCTCTCATTCTCTTATTACATGGCCCATGGACCGACAGAATATTAAACCAATCATATCACTCTTGATAATAGGAAAGGACAAGAATAGTTAACCGAATCTTATAGTACCGAATTATTGGTTGATTTATTACTGTTAAATTAGCTATAGGTTACTTATTTGAACTCTTTCAATAATTGCAATAGATAAAGTGATAGCTATTGCTATGTGTACTCTACATGACTTACACAATACGGAGATGGTTCCATGAAATGGCGTATTCGTGGAAATCACGAGAAGGGTCAAACCAAAGGTTAACTCTTTGCTCTCTATCGCCTTTACCATGAGCAAATACGTTGGTTTGCACAGTGTACGGTTGTCCACTTCGGTTTCCCAAGAATTCGAAATCTAGTTCGTCTCTTACAGAATCGGTATCTGAATTCATCTGCGTAATAATCATTATATATGGTTAGTAATTAACCTAATCTTTTGAGAAATGAAGTAACGCAAGCTAAGATATGTGTGTTTACATAGAAGGCAGCAACAGTTCCGGCCGAATCACCAGGGATGAGTTTGATCTTCATGCTTACGCGGCCAAACAAGTACTGCCTCTTCGACGCAAACCCACATCCTAAATCAATATTAAAATGAAAATAATATAAATACTAAATCAAAAGTATCATGTTTGCATGTCATTAACTAGCTAGAACCTGAGCTAGGGTCCAATCTGAGCTGAATGGCTCTTCCTCCATCGGTTTGAGTGATATGAGAATCAGACCATGTGATTCTAAAGTCGTCCTCAAACTTAGCCGGTCTACTCAAAACCGGACGGTACAATGCTGCAAATAAGCATAAGCTTATCGTAAAGAAAACATCTCTTGAAGAGAAAAGTGACACTACCATTGTTGTTCTGTAGGTAATGAAGATCTCTTATGATGATGAGTTTGATTAAGATTAGAAGATCGAAGCCATATTTATAGAGAGACGCATGCAGGCAAATCTAAGTGTAAATTATTGTTTTGTTGGGTAAGGTATCATTTAGAGCTTAGCTTTTCAATACAGCTAACAAATGATCGATCGTCTCAGTTTTCTTGGACCTACCACTTTTGTATTATTGTTGTTATTATTATGTTTTAATATTCATTGAATATGTCTGGTTTTCTTTCCCAAATTTTACTGTTCTTTCACTCTCTTTTTTTCTGTTGTTTTAGTGAAAAGTATTGCTTGCGTTTTTTGTGAAACGAATCACATTTTCAATAAATATCTGTTGTAAGCTTTATCGATGAAAGGAAAAAGAAATAGAATTCTTTTTTTTTTTTTTCATTCCAGTTGCTCTCATGTCATCTGAAACAATTTAAGAAGAATTTATAATAACTATACTGTGATAAAAAAAAATATATATATTTATTGGCTGGCAATGATTGAAACGGATGATGATTTTCGCAACGGACTGAACTGGTTGGTATACGCGGTGCATTTTCACTCGCACACGTGTTACCCATTGCACTGTTCTGCTATGCCTCACACAATGATACAAAATCGTATCTTAGATTATAAATGTTGAATATTTTAAAATAATATTTTACTAAATAAAGTCAAAATTCGTATTTTTGTATCACAACAAAAGAGGTATCATTATCACAAAACTGAAATCTATCATCAGAAAGGAAAAAATATTGAAATCCTAACTTAATGTATTGGTTAATTTGATTCGACAACAAGTTAGATTTGTCATATTAATATTCTTTTCACACATTACACCAATTTGTTTCTCCTTCTTAGTTGCTTTAATGAGAGTAGATGTGAAGTATTTAAGATCGTACATGAACATTCTATGAAATGAAAATATGAGAGTAGGGATAGGTCTATGTTTAATTATGGATATTAGCTTTCATTTCCTTATCCACACCACACAAGTCGTGCTCGTTGAATAGTTTCAGATCCCCCACCTTTGTTTATATCTTTATCACTCAGTGTTAGTCTGAGCTAGCAAACATCGTAAGACCGATTAATTAGAATTTATCAGGCAATTTGGCATTCTAGTCTCGAATCTTCAATCCATTTTTTATATAGTAAAGTATAACTCAACATTTATCATATTTCAATAATTTCTATACTGTTGACCAGAAATCCGAAAATGTACATACCTACATTTTGAAACTTTCAGGCAAAAAAAAAATAATGATTTGGCTATGTTACGATACCATGTCTAGTAATGCAATGTACATCCTTGCATGAAAACGATAGTTATCAAAACAATTAAGACTACTTAATTTAGAAGGACACCACCACATTGGACAAACCCACATGGAATTACGAACTATATGGATAAGGAATCGACGGACTCCATAAATTCATAAAAACAAAACTCTACTCAACTCAAAAATTAATGTCATGTCTTTGAATTATTTTACCTTTCCATTATATTGATTTAATATGATACCCACCTTTTTCACCTCTTTGCCACCATTTCCTTGTCGTACTTGATCAATTTAGTAGCATAACACGACCGACAATAATTTGATTTGAGGTATATCGAAAAACTACTATTTTTCAGGTAACGAAAAAACACTATTAGTTTTCTTTTAATCAATTGGTAATACACAATCTGATTTCTAATTCACAGCTATAATTTAGCCCACTTTTGTACAATCTGTATAAAATAACATTTGTTGTGTGTCAATTATGCAAATACTCGATATATTTGGTATCTTTGAAATTGTGAGAATTGGCCCATGACAAGGTTTCTAGCTATGGGCTTTATTCGACATTGGTAAGACAATCATGGGTCATGATATATAAGCCCAACAGAGAAACAGATTCCGTAAATTGAAATGAAAATTAACCCAGTTTCCGTAAATCATAATACGACTTGAATTGATTAGTCTCTAGACGCTAATCCTTCAATAATCACACGCCCAACCTGAAGTCGAACTCACATGTAGAAGATACAAAAAGAAAAGTGTTTTAACAGCGGTTAACTGAACATAAGCCATCGAGAATATAATTGTTTTAATCATTGGGAAAAGAAATTGGGAAGCGTGAGCGAAACGTATTTGACACAGTTATATGAATATTTGAATTATATACTGATATACGAACCCATTACTTTATAATTTATATGAATATAAGTAACTTTTGGTTAGAAGAATACGAAAAGGCAAGGAGGCACGTTATTGGTCGGTCAGGTGTGGTGGGGTCCTTTCTACTGCTCCAGTCAGTCTATTACCACAAGAAACCGCAGAAACCAGAACTCAAAAAGCAACTCATCCTATTTTTATACACTTATTATTATTTTTTAAAAAGTTGTGAAAAGAAAATTCTAAATGGATAAAAATATTTTAGCAAAAAAAATATAATCGAAACAGCTGTGATGGAACGTCAGTTCCTGGTAAAAACCTTGAATATTTTTGTGTGTTTTACAAATAAAAATGTTTTACTTTCTTGTGTTTACACCTTTAACCCTTAATTTTCTTGTTTTATTGCGTAATGTATTGTCTCTTATATTTATTTTGATCTATTTTGTCGTCTTCAAAACTTTATCTTTTGTTGGCTCTACTCTCTTATGTATTTAACATTTTTCCAGCTAAGTATTTTGACATATTGACTGTTCTTTTGCGTTAAAGTTAATTATGCATCCTGCTCTTTTGTACCTACGTAATTTCTTTTTCACCTGATTCTTGTTTTATTGGACACTTGTAAACATATTCGTATCAAGCTATACATACACATTTAATAGAATCTGACTCCCGTTAATTATACATCATGATTTTATTTCAACAATAAAGCTTTCGTATACAAAAATACGGAGGTCCCAGGCATATTTTTGTATTTTTCCTCATCAGATACTGACTCTCTCATACATATCTTTGATGATGTGATGATACAAAATAAAGTAAAAAATAAAAAACTTATATATATACATATCATGTCAAGTCATATATAATGCTTACGTGCATATATATCCGTGCGTGTAGTATAATTTAGGAAAATTTTATTTTTCCCTTCAAAGAGTAGCCCACTTTCCTTTTTCTCTCTACTTACAAAAACTCTTCCTCTACACATCAAAACGCAGAGAGAAAAGAGAAGAGAAGAAGAGAGAGAAAGTCTAATTGTTTTCTCCTGTGAACTGCAAATCCAATCTTGTGTCTGAAGATGGCGTGGAGCAGCAATATGTCAAGCTTTCTACTGATGTTGCTGATTCTTAATTCGACCCATTTCTGTCTAATGGCTTATGGTAAATGGGTCAATGTCACATTTCCATATTTTCAAACAAAGATTCCAAAATCTTAATTTTTGTTTTGTTACTTCTTATGACATTTTTCAGGTAGACCAGAACCAAAGTCGGTCGAATTCTCCAAGGTACAGTTCTTCAACATCCTCTGCTTTTCGTTTTTATCATAGAACCAAAATCAACTTGATTTTAACTTTTGAGATGTCTCTAACTTCGAGCAGAGAGGAGATCAAGATCAGAAGATGATGATGAGAGGTCTAATAGGATCAAGCCCACCAAGGTGTGAAAGAGTGAGATGTCGTTCGTGTGGTCACTGTGAAGCAATCCAAGTTCCTACAAATCCTCAAACAAAGCTTCACTCTCCTTCTTCTTCTTCTTCCTCTGAGGTTATTAATCTTGATTACATCAGAGGAGACGATAGTTCGAATTACAAACCCATGAGCTGGAAATGCAAATGTGGTAACGCTATCTATAACCCTTGAAGAAATTTGTTTCATTTTTGGGTTCTGATTCTATAATCTCTGTGTACATATATATGTTTTAGTTGTAATCTTCAGCGTTTCTGGTAATTCTGCGTTATTGATTCTGATGATGTTGTTTACTATAGTGTAGTTAACAAAAAAACAGAGCTTAATAATAAAAATTGCTTTATCCAAAATGTTTTTGCTTTTTTAGTTATTACAGTATTGTGAAAGTAAAATATTTTTAAAAATCGAGAAGTGGTAATAATATTAGAAGAACACGCATCGTAAACAGAACGCACGGAAACCTATTTTCAAGACGATTCTGACAAATACCAATTTCATGGATGAAAGTTACATCACACACGTACGTATGCATCGATATATATACATTTGTGCATATCGATACATTTATACACATGAGATTTATCATTTCTGTATGGAAAATTTGTTGGTCTCTTTAATAAAACAGACAAAGATACGTTTGATATAAATATGAAATATCCATAGATGATGGACAAATAATCAGCCGTTTTGCTGTCGTGTCGTCAAACGTCGCCGTTTTAGCGATTATGTCATTCACATTGGATTTTGGACTTGTACTTTTTTTGAATAAACTGATTAATTTATTTAGTGACCACTGGTGATTTTCTGTGTCCTAGTACTTGTTGGAGTAGAGTTCTAGTTAAGATTTATTAGTATCAACCTTGAATTAATAAAATAGTACGACCTTTTATTTATAAACAAGTTATAGCCGGTTTCAATTACATATAACCAATTCTTGTATTTCCCAAACGGAAAACGTAAAAGAAACAAGAAAAACTGAAACCAATAAGACATGCAGTGGCGACTGTAGAAAAAAAATCATGTGGGTTTAATGGGAATCGAACCCAAGTTATGAGGTGCAAATAGGCTACTTTTACCATATTTGCTAGAGTATTTATTGTGTTTTCATGTATATTTAATAATTTTATACCGATTATACGGTGTCACTTGACACCATATCGTCCTTACTAGGTTCGCCACTGAAGACATGTACGATGATACGAAATGTACAGTAGTTAATAGATTGAAGCCTATCAAATGTAAAATCAGCATTTATACATACCAAATGATGATGGTTAGATCCACTTTACGTCAATGATCCATTTCTACTTATAGCATTCTTTTTCGTTTAAGTCAGATTTAACATTTGGAATAAGTGTATTATACCTCTAGAAATTAAAATGAGATTTGACAAAGTCATAAAGGAAATTGAAGAGTGTGATATGATGGGATTGATCATATGGAAAGAAGAAGGGAAGTGACAAAACAAATGAGAGGTGATGTGTGTTTGTGTCTGGTGGGGTTTGCTAATTTCACAAATCAAGCAAAGCAAACAGTCTTGATTCTCTACACTGTTCTTCCTTTGAATGACTTTACTCACCTCCAATTTTTTGTTTGTTTTCATTTCATTTACTACTTAATAGTGCTACACTGCTACTCAATAGTCGATCAATTATAAATAAATAAATTAACATATATGGAATTCGGTGGAGACCTATGTGTCAATCAAAGTCAGTACACTGCCACAATGCTACTGATTTAACTAATCGTCTCAAAGACAACGCCGCTGTGGATGTTATACACAATTTCTTCAAAAAATGTTAATCCTTCTCTAAAAACTTCTTAATAGCGGATGTAGATTGGTTTTAGTGATAAGTTTTGCTGTCACTACAATGTTTTTGTTTTTGTTTTCCAATATGCCGACAGATCTCAAAAACGCTACCTCCCTATGAAAAGTTTATAAATTTTAGAAAATGTATTTTGTTTACATTTGATTAATTGCACATTGTCGCAAAATCGATTAAACCATTAATAGCAAAGTGACAAAATGAAAAGACTCAAAGGAGGAAACAACAAAGAAGGAAGAAATATGAGAGTTCCAAAGCACAAATACTTTGGCCATTCCTATCTCTTTTTGTCTCTGTTGCTTACCGTTTAGTTAACTGTTTCCGATCTCTTCTCTGTTGCATCACTTCCTTGGAACTATGAATGCCATTAAAAATATATCGAAAGAAAAAGTTTAGCCATTGGAGAGAAAATCGTTAAAGCACAGAGTTGACAAGGTACAATCACGTGGAGGCATTTTGGACATATCCATCACCACTTTCTCTGTTTCAATGATCTATTTGACGTCAATAGATTGCTCCATACCTCATTCATTGTTCTTGTACGACACAGGCCTTTGTTCATCATAATAATATACGAGATGGTTAATGCCTCCACGTCAGATAGTAATAGATGGATGTGAATATGTTTCTTGTTTCATTACCTACGAAAATAGGACTAATCGTCAACCATGTTACCTCATTACATAAAGAGTTAAACACATTTTTAGTCTAATATGTACTGTCCTCTCCTTTACAGTATATATAAAAAGGTTTTGGAAAAATACAGAGAATATTTTCATTGAGTGGAAGACAAAACTTACGGAATAAAAAGTAGAGGAGATTCCAATGGTCCAATAAAGATATTGGTCTTTAATTTGGATATGAATTTACACGCAATAGCAAACGAGTCCCAATTTTTTTTTTTTTCTGTCAACATGTCAATGGTTTAGGTATATTGTTAATTTGTTATTATTTATTTTTGTATAAAAAGATGTACATATGTCGTTGGTAAATCATTTAAAACCGATGATTAATGTAATTCCGGAGTTAACAATAGAATAGATGTAATATATACGCACATTACGCTTCAGATGTATGTGATAATCACCATCATGACATTTGTACCATTATACGATCACATTCACATCATAGTGAAACTCGTGAATTATATATGTCCAACGATACGAGCGTTTTATATTGGTCTATCTAATATGTATGAAAAGTACGACGTACGTACATGGTTCTAAAGCTTACATGGGTTGAGAAATTTGAAAGAAGCTCTATGATGGATTCTTAAATTCGTTGAAAAGCTTTGATGGATCAGGATAAAACATGCATGCCTCAAGTACTATGATGAAAATATCATTACAGCTAGCATGTTGTGTACGATATGTGGTTAGCGTTGAAGCAGTTGTTGACAAATGTGATTTTTAACTGTAATTATACATTTTTTTTCAGATTTCCACCATTTTTTTTTTTCATTGATCAACAATGTTTTTTCAGCATGATATTTTGTTTTTTCCCCTTGATCATACACCACTATAAAAAAAGTAAAAAACCATTTGCGTGGGTGATGGAATTAAAAGTCAATGTTAGGGCACTTTCATGGGGACCATAGCCTTGACGAAGACTAATTTCACACAAACGTCAATACGGGCTGAAACCAAGATTTCAAGGACCAAGAAGCTAGGCCAACATGTAATCTTGACATAATTTCATATTGTGTCCTAATTCTTTGACTTAATAAGTTTCTGATTATTTTGATAAGAATATATTTCCCACTCTTCCTAATCAAGTATGGTTTGATGTAGAGTTAACCGGTTCGTTTTTGTCTAGCTTGTCACGGATCTACTACCATTTTCATGTTATTGACACTTAATATCGTTGTGAACTGTCAATCAAGCTCTCTGTAGATAATACAAGTTTCATTAGTATCAAAAGACAAAAGCTCTAATCTACTAAAACAATTTTGCAATTTAACACTAAATCTACACTTAATATGACTTTAGAAAGTTTTCAAACACATCACATATGTAGTTGGGCCTTTGGAAAAGATTGCGCCTATCGTGGCCTTTTATTTATGTCCACTACACAAAACAAATTACAGTGCAGTTTGATTTTTGAACATTAAATTTGTTCAATGGATCGTCTGATTTTTCTAACTACTATGACAAGTCAAAGCAAATCGTTAATCGTGTACTCAGCAAGAATCACACACTGACACACACGTGCCCGACGTCGTTTCGAAGTCAGCTGAAGGGGTTACATATTCATTTTCTTCAAGGATGAAGTCTTTTTTCTTCTCCATTTTCTTTGTTTCTTTCGCTCTCTGCGGGTTGTTTGTAATTTAAGGGAAGCACGGATTTTGTTACGGCAACTCTACTCTTTCTATTTCTCCAGATCTAAGAACTTCACTCTGCAGTCTGCATTCACACACACCCTTCTTTGATCCATCTCTCTCTGACCCATTTCTTCTCCGACTTGTTCCCAGTCGGAATCACAAGTTGTATTTCCGTGATCAAACTGCTGAATTTGTTCCAGGTAAACTTTTCTCAAGCTATTTGGTTTTTCCGATTTCATCGTGATGTTGTTCTTCCGATGGGTATCGAAAACTTTCCCTCGATCTAAATAAAACTGATCACTTCTGATGCCGATTTTGGTTTGCATGATTTTGCTAATGCTATTGATTTATCCAGAGTTTGTAGAATTTTTAGATTCTTAGTAAGTGGCTGCTCCAGATATTCACTGATCATCTCTGAGATATTCGGCTTTTTTTTTTTTTTTTTTTTTTTAAATATACAAATCAGGTTGCTTTGGGAGTAATGGTGAGATCATCGCCACGAAGAGGGCAGAGATCAAAGGGAATAAAGGTGAAACATTGTGTTCAGCTGACTGTGTTACTTGGTTTGGGGATATGGCTGATTTATCAAATGAAGCATTCGCATGAGAAGAAAGCTGTGTTTGAGGAGAGTGCAAAGATTGTTGTTGGGGATAAAGTGGTAAAGCTTGGAAGAAAAGATCTTAACCCGCTGGTTGAGAAGTCTACGAATGTGAAAGAGCAAGTGGAAGAAGATGAAGGGAGCAACAAGAATGATAAATTTGGTAAGGAAAATGGCGATGTGAGTGTAGAGAGGGAGGAGGAAAGAGGCGAGGAAGGGACTAGTGAGAAGGAAAATGAAGGTACAGGGAATGAAGAAAGCGAGAAGGTGATTGAGGAGAGTGAAGGTGGAAATGAGACGAGCAGTGAAGAAGCTAGAGAGAAGAATTACAAGGGGGATGATGCGTCGAGTGAGGTAGAGAAAGTGGAAGTTGAGGAAGAGAGCAAATCTAACGGTACTACTGCTGAGAATGTGAGTTTCCATGAGGATGAGTCAGGTCCAAAGACTGAGGAGCTTAATACTTCCGTTATCAAGAATGTTGCTTCGAATACAACTGAGAATAGTGGAGAGATTGGTAGTGATGATGGTGAGAAACAAGAGACGAAGAATGAGTCAGATTCAAAGACGGAAGTGGAAGAGAACACTGATGAAACAAAGAGTGAGAGTGAGAGTGAGAGTGTGGTGTTGGAGAAGGGTTTCTCTGATTCTAATGGTGAATTGCCTGAGAGTAACATGTCAGCTTCCAATGCGACTGCAACTACAGAATCAACTGAAAAGGCCGGCGATGGAGCTGAGAGTGGGAAATCCATTGGTTATCAAGAAACGAAAAACGAAGGAGACGGGAAGGAAAAGGTACAATCTTCTGAACTGTCATCTGAAGAGGAAAGTAAAAACAAAGAATCCGAGAAAATTGAGAAAGAAGAGTCGTCGTCGTCCCAAGAGGAAGAACCTGCGAAAAAGGACAAACAAGAGCTTTCGTCCCAAGAGGAAAGTAAAGTGGACGAATCTGAGAAAAAGGAGAAAGAAGAGCTTTCGTCCCAAGAGGAGAAAGAGAGCAAAGAAACCGAGAAAAGTGAGAACAAAGATTCTTCAGAGTCTCATCTAAAGGAAAACACAGACAGTGAGAAGAAAATTGAACAGGTGGAATCTACTGGTTCTTCTGACACACAGGAGAAGAGTGACGAACAAAAAATTGATGAAAGCAAGAGTGAATCTGGCAATGAGCAAAGCAAATTGGATTCTTCTATAAAGGAAACAGGGGATAACACTTCAAAAACAGAGTCTGTTAAAGAGGAAAACAACAGAAGTGGTGGAACAGAGGAGAGCCAGAAGAATCAAGAACATACCAAGGCTACTTCAGATAACAGTGTTGCTAGTGAAGATGTTAAGGATGCTCGAACTGATTTGGAAACACTGCCTGAGTCCAGCAATGGATTGACCAACGACAAAGTCGCTGCTGAGTGATGTTCTTTAACAAAAGTTGCCATGTAATTGTATACATATTCTATAATATTATGGGAGCTGATTCCCAGTTAGCAGTATTGAGTTTTGAAGCCAGTTAATACAAATACTCTTATCTCTCACTCTGTCTCATCGTCTTATTATGAAAAAGGTCATATTTATTGAGATTGAATCACAAGAGATGTGAGGAAACACGAGTCTTTGATAATAACAAAACAAAACAAAGCAGTATTCTTATTTCCCAACAACGGAAAGGAGATTGTAGTAGCAAATGGTAGACAAAGTTAAAACAAAGAAGATAAGCATTTAGCCTTTCAAATGAACCAAGAAGAAATTATTGTAAAGACGAAAGATTTCAGTGCCCTTCGTTGTGCTTCACCTCAAACAAACCGTCTGGACCTGACAAGGACAAAATAGAATACGAGTCAATTCAAAAACGGGACATTCTTTATCACATCTAAATAGTATCATCAAAAGCTGCATACATACCCCAAGGAAACTCCTTGTTGCGGATGTGCATATAAGGATAGGCCTGAAACAAGGAAACAAAGAGGAACAAAGGTTCACGAAAGCTTGAGGCAATGTATTATCTAAAATTACAAAGCAGAATGAGTGAGATAAGCCATGTTAGAAAAGGGTAAGCTTTATTAACAACTTCATCATCTGCATACTCATTTCCGTTTTCAGTGGCGATAGTACCATTGTCTCTCATAAGGTAAGGAAGATTTACGATTCCAAATCATGATTTAAAGAGCATTTCAGTGAGATTGATGTAAGAGAAAGCTTACAGGAGGGTCCTCTCCGTGATGGTGGCCCTTGGATAAAACCCAGGCGGCTAGAGCAGTGCAACTAGCGATACCCAGATAAGTTATCTTCTCCCACTTCGCAGCTTCGTCTGTACAAAAATTCAAAACAGTTTGATACATAACTAAATCGTGTACTCAGAAAAAAAAGGTGACCATTTCAACATGGAATCAAGCACTGAAATGTTGGCCATTTGATCCGATAAAACGCTTCAGATCATCGCGAGAAAATAAAACTTAATATCAAACTGAAAATTGACCAATCGATCTACCGAATCAATTCATGATTAATAGAGTTAAGTATCCGAATGGGTTCCCGAACAGAAGGTTCGGATCAAAAGTTTCGAATTCGTTTGAAATCAAATTGAATCTTAATATCAGCTCAAAGCAGAGGAATCTAAAAAAAATCGGCACGGAATAAGAAATGAGATGAATCGAGAAAACATTCGAATAAATCTAGATCGAACTGAAATGACAGAAAAAAGAGAGAGATGAGAGAAATTACAAGCGTCGTCATGGCCAGCGGACGCAGAAAAGCTTCGCTTAGGAGCGACAGATGTCCTCGGAGCTGCGCTGATCGCTGCTCGGGAAAGAGCTGTACGTACAATCGCCGTCGCCATTCTCCGGTATCTTCTTCTTCGCGGTCTCTCTCTCTCTCTGGAAGTGTTCCGACTCTCGGAGCAGATGTGAAAAGGGTTATGTGATTCACTAATCAGAAATTGCTGAATCTAAACCCAAACATTATATGAGTATAAGCTTAATGGGCCTCACTTTGTGAGCTATCTGAGCCCATTACTACTTACAAATTATTTTATTTAAAGAAAATAATTTCCGAATTTTGGTTTGATTGAATTAATAAATCTTGTAATTTTTGAATTAACTCCATGTTATGCATTTTTAGTTTTTTTACCTTATATTGTAGTTCATTCTCAATAAATTTCCACCTCTATTAATTAATTTTATGAAGCAAAAAAAAATAGATAATTCAAAAATAGAGAGAGAACAATCACATTTATTTAGATAATTCAGCTTTGGGAGTCTTGATTGTCTTTGCCGCCAGAGGCCGCCAAGAAAAGAGCTCCGGCGCCAGATCCACCGTGAGAATGTTCGATGACGACATGATCTGATAACTCATCGCCGAGCATTTCCCAAACACTGCTATGAAGATAGTTTCTAAAGACCCTGTAATGATCATACAAACCTCCTTCAACAATCACAATGCTCATCTTCTTCTCTAACCTTCCAAGCTTCTTTATCATCCCAACTATTCCTGCTCCCGCCACACGAGCCGCTCTCTCCGCCACTACATCGCACACTTCAACCACCACTTCCCTCGCCGCAAGTGTTGAATCCATTATCTACAAGTAACAAGTTACACATACAATAAAAATCTTAAAACTTGAAAATGTTGTACAAGTCTTGTGAAACTTACCCCAAAAACATCTTTGAGCTTTTTGTTCACGATGTCTCGATCTTCGGATATGTCTTGATGCATCGCAGCCATATCTGGCGACCTAAACACGCGGAGAAACAAACCAAGTTATTTTTCCTGAACTGTGATCTATATATAGTTTTGTATTATAGTCTCACAAAATTTTGTAGGTACCATAAAATGTAAGGAATTGAGAGTTTAGGAGGCAATCTATCTCCAAAGAGTGCAGATTCTTCAGACATTCTTAGCAACACTCTTCTCACTATCTCCCCCAAGTATCCTCCAGACACCATCTTCTCAAATACCTTAAAATAACCAAGATTCTCTTTAACGACATAAATTTGTCTGAAAACTAAGAGAGAACTAATCGGTATGCGTTATTACTCGGCTTCCAGGATTCAAGCTTTCCACATCAAGAGAAGCATCGATCTCAGTTACAGGAAGATGACAAGATCTGAAGTCTCCCCATTCAGTGCTAATTACCTATACAGTCACATGATTATAACTTTGAAAGCTCTATGATTTTGGACCAAAAATGTGCTGAAGGTATATGAACATACGATCTCTTGCGGCTCAGGTATTGTTGATTTCCAATTTGAAATCTCTTGAGGCTGTTCGATGTAAGCAGCGTTAGTTCCCATACCTAAAGTGACTGCAGCCACAGTGTCCTTATGATAGTACCTTCCTCCAGCCAACTCTCCTATTGTGTCATCCACCTGATCCAAATCATTACAAAGATTCACATCAAATCATCAAACAAAAATAATCACATCATCCGCTTACCAGAGCCGTGTTCATCCGAATTTTCAGGCCGTGTCTCTCCAATGATTCATTCATTTCATTCAGATATTCCTTCAAAACCGTATCATCATATGCTAAACTCTTCCTCTGTATAGCCGAGATTGAACCTGCGTGTCCAATATGCTCGACGAAGCGCGTCAGTGTAAACCCGAGATTCTTAACTTCCTCTGTTTCTTCACTCGGATTCTTCCCAAGAAATTTAACTAGCTCCAATGATATGTAATCGCACAACTCCTGAACACACACACAAAAACTTTTTGCTTAACGTAAATCTAACGTGTAATCGAAGCAATCGTGAACCAATATTTATACCTTGAAAGCATTGTTTAAAACATGGTCGGGGATCGAAATATCCTGTTTCTGTACGTCGGAGATAGGCTCTTCGTTACCTCCTAACGTTCCGCGTAGCAGCAGAAGTTCCTTGTCTCGCAAGTTAACTCCATAGTGTACGCCCTTCTCATTCCTACAAGTTAAAGACTGTTTTATTACGGTCACTGATACTACTCTACCTAAAACAGAGGATTTCGGATTCTTGGGTTTTACCCGGAAGGGAGAGAACCGGCGAATGAAACGAGCATGTTGAGGGAACCGCAAGTCTCGGCGGAAAGAGAGGCGGTCATGTCGGCGACAAAGGCGTCCGCCATCTCCCAGAGCTTGGACACCGGCGTGGCGCATTCTCTGGCGAATTTCCTCAAAATCCTCTGTGTCTGTTTCCGCCGCCTTTCTTTCCTCTGCATCCACCGACCTAATAGTACAGCCGCTGCAACCGCTGTGACCGTTGCAACCGTCACGGCCACCACCACCTCTTTCCTGGTCATTTTTCTATATGAGCTTTTTGTTCTGTTCTCCGCTCAACAGAGTAACGACGATCTCATGAAGATTAGATGCGTTTCTCTCGTTAGCATGTTTTGCGTATCATGTTGAACCATTCAACCTGTAAACCGGATAATTCGGTTTTCTTGAAAAAACATCTAATTTAGGTTTGGTTTGGTATAGACACATCAAATCAATTCTAGTTCCTAAAACCACACTTCTAAACAAGCAACAAACAAAGCCCAGCCCAATCACAGGCAAGCAACTAATGATCATGCATAAGAAAAAAACAAATACATTGAGAACACGAAAACAAGAAAAAGTTGTCACAAAAACAATGGCAAGACTAGTTCTAAACTGAAATGGGGAGAGAATAATAATTTTGAACTTTTCTTGGAATGTGAATGTGATGACAAGATCAACAAAATTAAATATTCGTTTTCTTTTGGATAGTATGATCATTTTGACTGCGTTAATAATTTATGGTATTAATTTATCAACCGCGATAGCGATAGGTATAGAACAAAGTGACCCGGATTCACATTGATACACTCCAACCAAATTGGAAATTCGCACGTTTTCAATTTCACTTTTATATGTGTTCCAGAAATAGAATTTCCCCATTTTTCAACGTATTACGTTAGTTTTGTTATTATTTCAATAATGGAAAAGGATTGTAATTATTTTAGAGCGAGTTGTCATGCCATGTGGATGTCGACTTTCAAACTATATATAATTAGATGATAATGTAGTTATATAGTGTTTTGTGATTGGTGATTCGGTTCCTTACTGTGTCAAGAAAAAAAGTTAGGTCCTTACTAAAATATGCTATGGATTCGAAAGCAACAAGAGTCCCATGAAACACGTGATTCGTTTTTACTGTCTACGATGGATTAGCTACCAAAATTTTGTTTTACCGCACGTAGAAATGTTCGGATTAGTGATAAAAGTTATATTCGATATGTCGTCAATCTATCAAAATCTAACAAATCTATGGCAAACACAAAAACAACAACAAATTAGCCCTGAGTTATTTGGTACTCAAAAATGCAACAAATTGGTTAATTACTTCTACAACAAACCATAATCTATGGACGTTTGTGGTTAGTGCTGACGTCAACAAACATTTTAGTGAGAAGGAAAGAAGACAAGGGCCACAAGGCGTACCTTGAGACATAAGAGAAAGTATCAACCAACAAGACTCATTAGTTCAAATGTAAAAACTTTGTTATATTATATATTAATTATATATTAATGCAACCAATAAACTATAAATAGGTAAGTAGCTCTTAACAACATTGATGAGACATAATAACTTTTTTTCTAATAAGTTACGTTGCCCATTGATTCAAGTTTGGTTGAAGGTTTCTCTAGCTAGTTTTGGATCGACAAAATAGAAACTAGACCATAATATTTTAAAGAACATATGTGATGTAATTGTTACGGCTTAATAGTGAAACCTGGATATGCCGGCCAAACAAATATACATCAATCAGGACAAATCTCAGCGGTGCGTCACACACTGTTCTTGTTTAATTAGTTTTCATTATCATCTAAGTATAAAAATACTAAGTTTTAGTACGTAAGAGTACTTCGTCATTGACTTGAACCACTCTTTTCTGTTTCTTGATTATATTTTTTTCATTAACTTCCTTGACGTTCTTGCACAGTTGTTTTTTTTTAAAAGACGAAAAAATATCACCCAAAATCATTGCGGTTGACAAATACTACTCCATAATTTGCTGTCATTTTTAAAGAAAACTATTGACATATCGTGTATCAGATTTTCTGTGTTTACTTGCGCCGCTACTATGTTACCGTCCTAATTCAGTTTGGTTTATATAATTTACAGTAACTATTTTGAATTTTCATGATGAAAAGTATCTTGTTTAGGATTAAACTTTATAGATTATAGAAAATTAAACTTAATGTCTTTTCTTTTGCACGAGGCAACAGATGTTAACTTTGGTCCAAAATAGAAGAACTTTGCAAAGTAAACAGTTACATGGCTTATATCAGCGTTGGATTGTTTGGACCTAACAAAGGCAAATCCGAACCCGACAGAGTTATAACTGGTTTCACATTAATTTGACATCATTGACACTGTAACCAACAATATACTACTAAAATAGCAATATCCCACGTTTTGAATTCAATTTATTAACCTAAAATAGCAATATCCCACGTTTTGAATTCAATTTATTAACCTCTTATATGTCACTGGTAACCCGGTTTTTAAGGAAATTGCCCGTTATAAGTTTTTAAATTTAATTCTTCTTTTCACCCTTTCTGTAGAAATAAATAAAAATTCATGGGAAGTTGAGAAAAAACTTGTCTTAAAATGGTTGTTAAGTGTATCAACAGGCGGAAATGACGAAAGAAAATTAGGTGAGTTGTCACGTGAAGGATGGAAACATTTGGGTTTAGACAGCGACCCAGATTCCATGATACACGTGAAGGATGATAGAGTCATGTAAAAGTCTTCCTTTTAACCAAATCTTTGTTCATGCTATTGTGTGTATTAGCCTTCTAATTTTAAACCTTAATCATATTGTTTTTTGCTTTTACCAAAACAATGTCAATACTTTATAATAAACAAAAAGTAAGATAAGTAAACATTCAGTTATATTTTTGGACATACTTTCCGATAAATTTGACAGTAGATTTTATGTCCAGCATGGCGTCATATCAATATCTTCTCCACTACAAAGCGTAACATCGACTGTATATAGTTATCAGTTACCTAGCTAGATTCACATAATCTTCATTGGATCCTAATAAACATTTTTGTTTTTCAGCGATCGTAATTTCCTTGCAACCAATAATAAGCAATATATTTTCCACGATTCGGACGTTTAGTTGGCACCTGGAAATAATTGTTTCATTTGGAATTTCATATATATAATATTTTATTACAACTGAAAGAAAGAGAAGGATAGTTATCCACTTTCCTAATCGACGACATGTCATAATTTGTTAGTACGATAGTATCCTACGATTATCCCTTCTTGTTGTCCTAACATGGAAGCAAAGACTTGGTCGTCCTGTCGCATTCCTTGACTTGATTATCTAGATGATGGGAGATGATAATAACATCATTTCTTCCAATAAAAAAACTATAATTTATAATTCAAGCTTATTTATTAAGTGAATTGGTTTTCTATCTCTTGTACATTACTTTGGACAATTATGGATATGTACTATTCTCATCAAAAATAGCAAGTGATCTAGAATCCTTGATCATCTTTTTTTTTTTCTTTTTTTTTATTGATCATTACCTTTTTCACAAAATTCATTTTAGATAATTTAGTTCGTCCTATTTCTCCTTTTTTACTTAACACAAACTTTAGATATTGGTATACAATTGAAAAGACATACAAAAGAGGAAACATATAATATAAAGTATGTAAGGCAAGTAAAATCAACATTGACTAACACTCAGTTACACACGAAGGAAAGTGCTTTGCATCGGAGGAGTGATTCTTCAACTAATTCAATCTTCAGCACAGGCAAGAAGGTAACAATTTAAGAAACCCTCCAATCATAGTTATCGATTAAAAAAAATGATAGGCAAACACTACTTATGATTATTCGATATGTTCAGCTAGATCTCTTGAAGAAATCGACGATGAGCACAATTTTTTTAAAAAGTCACATGAACTTCGTTAAAGAAGACCTCAAACTCTTTACAACATCCATGAGTGTCATGTCGAAATCACTCTCCTTCTGCAAAGAAATATATACATTAAGAATGTAAATACTGATCATCATGATTCTCTAAAGACTTCAAATTATGGACAAGCTCTTTGTTCATATATGTGCTTATATGCATGTACCCGAATATTTATATAAAATCGTACCTTAGCTATTATGGTTATGTCAAGAGTTGGTCCGAATGGCAAAACACTTGAGTTGGTTATTGAGAAATGAAACTTCTCAATCTCGGCCATAATCTTGGCTATATGACCCTTTTGCTTCTCACAAAGGATCTTGATTAGGACTTCTTTATCGGAGAATCTAACTTCGATCTCGGGAAGATCTAAGCCCGAGCTGCCATCTTCACAAGAAGAAGAAGATGATGATTGATTATTATCGTCCAAAATCAGCTTAGATTTCTTCACAAGAACCATTGATTCTAATCTTCTTTCCTTCTTCTGTTCCTCAAACTCTCCGACTCTTTCTTGGAGATACTTGATATGCTTTAATGCATCTCCCAACACAGAAGCCTTGTCCATCTATACACACAAGTTAAAGGGGAAAAAACATGATTAACAATTTTTGTTTTTTCCTTTGATAATCTGAGAAGGGAGATATAATGTGGCATCTACCTTTTTCAAGCCCGGAACTAGAGCAGAAAGAGCTACAAATCTTTGAGTAAGCTTCTCTCTACGTTTTCTTTCAGCGATGATGTGATCTTGAGCATTGGATTGACTTCTAGCCAAAGGTTGAGCCCTCTTGCTCCCTTTTCGATTTGCTATCGGCTCGTTCATCTGGTATAGTGACCCTTCAGCCTCTACTTTGGTGCAAAAGATTGAGTTTGGATATGTGGGAGAGCACTCACGATTCATAGCATTTGGACCGGCATTTGCGAAAGATAGAATTCTTGAGGAAGGTTGATGATGAAGATGAGGCTTTGAAGGAAGAGGAAAAGAGGGTGCATGTGGTGGCAATTTCGGTGATATGAAAGCTGTCTTGAGGATCTTTGATGGTTTCATTTCGATCAATTCATCATAAGAAGGATCATTATTGGTATCATCAAGAGATGAGAAAATGTGTGGAAGAGTGTATGGAATTTCATGGACTTCTCCCAATATCGAGTTCATGTGATATTGTTGAATGATGCTATCTTCTTCCATTTCCTGTATCATCACAAAAGAAGAAGAAAAGTAATATTATAATGGTTTGGTTACGAACTTTGGTAGATGTGACATATATAAACAAATGTATCTTTTATATTGAGATTCGAAGCATATATGACATTTGTGTGTGTGTGTGTGTGTATATACCTGCTCAGAAAACCATCTTTTTGATAACATATTCATCTTGTTATCTAGGATTCAAGATCTGAAAATGATAAAATTAAGCAATAATTAAGAACAATATCGTATATAATTTTTTTTTTTTTTTAAATTGTACTTAACCAAGAACAAATAGTAGATCTTGGGTTGTTCAAATAGATGATTTGACATTTGAAACCCCAGATCAAGAAACATTAGTAAGTGGTGTGATTTGTGTTTCTTGAGAAACGATAAATTAGTTAGTGTAGCCCTAGAAAGTTGTAGAAGGTTATATCCAACAAAAAAGATTGGAGAATGTTGAAACTGAAACTCACCTTCTTCTTGGAAGTGGAGAGAGAGAGACGGAGAGAGATTGGGGTGTGTATGAGAACTGTTGTATGAATGTGTATATATACACACAAGCATGGAGAATTTTGCACGTGCGAAAGGCAATTTTTCTACTATATAAAATATAGTCCCAACACTAATAAGATTCCGTTTCTCCCATTTTTTTGGGTGTCAAAAGACTCAAAACAAAGTAACAAGAGATGTACATATTATATAGCAGATACATATGAAACCGTAATAAAACAAGTACGTTACATCTATGTAATTTTTGTAAAACGAAAAATAAGTAATTTAATCAATCTGATTGAATTATGCTAAACTAAATAGTTGAATTATGTAAATTTTGTAATCTTTGATTTTAATTCATCATACACCAACTTTTTAGTATCGCAGTTTTGATGATATCAACTTCATTTGCCATATTGACGATAATGATCATATTGGCTATGTTATTTCCACTCATGTTGCAATTTGTCAACAACTTACGTATTTTTTTATATGTTTTTGTCAACAACTGTTGCAACTATTTAGAAACGACGATATATAAATGGATTAGTGAGGAAAAAGGAAAAACTGTATTTCACATTACAGCGGAGATAACCACAACGCAACCTCTTTGTTATATACTTATATAGTATCGGATTATAATAACAAAAAGAACATATAGATAAACTACCAATAAGAAAGAAGGAATTATAGCTTCATTATCAATTAAAATTTCGAACATTTCTTATCATAATGTTAAGAGAAAATGTAGACAAAAGCAGATGGTGGGTCCAACTGAATATATTCTAGATTTTAAAACAAATATTTATGAATTTCTACCTTTGTTGTGTAGAAACTAAATGTGGCATGCACCAACCAAAGATCTCCCTGGGATTTTATGGGATTTGTCTATGGTATTGGTTAGTCATTGTTACGCTATTTTAAAGATCCATTATTTTCGTTTCAAAGAGAAAGTAAAATAATCTTTTTGACCAACAGAAATTAGTAGGACAGTGGGACAAAAAAAGTCAGATTAAAATTCTAAGGTAGAATCAACATGATTGAATTGACATGTGTAAACTTTATACTTTTGATGAAATTGAAAACTAATGCTTCTAAGAGCGGATCTTTATAACCATGAAGAGTTCATCATTTGAGTTAAGTTCGATCTTTATCGACATTCATATCAATCTGTATCGACAAAAATGATCACAACTCTAATTTAATTATCCAAACCTTTAGACATAAAATATCGAGGGGACTCATTGTTATCAAAGAGAGACAGATACATGTGGACAGTTTCATGGGCTCCTGTCTTGTGTCTTGTGCAAACGTGCTATATATTAAAAGGTTGCATATATCATCACTTGGGTAAAAAACTTTGATGTAAAATATTTATCGAAAGTGTTGATCAACGTTGAACTTCGTAGAAATGCTAAGCTAGGCAACATAAAAAACCACGTGGGCTATTAATTATGAATCTACGAAAATAGAAATAAATGTCAGTTGAGTTACAGCTAATCTTCTCTTTTTGCCTCCATTACTAAGCCACATGCTATACAGAAGAATCTTGGCTCTTGTAAACAAGATTTAGCATTTACTTTTTACATATAAACATTTCAATAATCAGTTGTATTTATTCCTTTTCAGAAGCTCCAAGTACATATACATGATTAGGGTACAATTTAAAAACCTTATTTCATTTCTCAAGATCTAAATACTAAATTAACCCTAGTATTATAATAATTTCCTGGATCGGTATCATTGGCTATTGGCTAACGTGAGAGCGCATAATTATTTTTAAAGTCAAACCCTAGAATGGAAAACCCTAGAATGGAAACGAAAAAGAACAAACAGATACAGACAAATAAAGTATATAGAATCAAACAGAGAAACCTTATTATAAGCTTTTGCCATAGCCCCATATGTCATGTAAGAACCACTTTAGTGAGACTTGCCTTTCTTTAATATATCTTTCTCTACCATTATTTGTTGGTTGATAAATTTAGAGCAAATTGGCCCCTATAATTAATGGATCTGCTGTAGATTTGCTCTGGATCTGATAGCATTATTTCGTCCTAACACCCTCAAATATTTTGAACTTTTGATCTAACAAATATGTTAAAGAACCAAAAGAAGTCGTCAAAACAGAGTTCCAGATTGAAACTAACCAGCTAATACAGAAAGTGACCTGAATGGACAAACTTCAGAGTGATTCAGATGAAGAGAGCAAGAAGAAGAAGAGCAATTCTCATCTTAATGAACACAAAGCATGTTTTGGCCCGGTTCAGTTAGATAACAACAGAAACTTCGGTTTAATAGATAACCATGTGGAATATAACTAAACCAATGTGGTTGGTTTAATATTCCGCTTTTTGGAGCAAACAAACAAACAAATGACATTGCCTAATAAGGAAACAATGAAAATCAGAATTGATTATAGATTTGACTCATAAATAATCAATCAATCAATCTTTTGGAATATTTCTTGAGAATATGTACTAAGGAAGAGCAAGTGAGAAAACAGAGAAGATTAATCGCTAAGCTTCAGTTTCTTCTTCTTCTTCTCAATCGCTAATCTTTCTTGCCGTTTCTCTTCCTCTATCAACCGTAGTTGTTCCGCGTCTTCTTTCTTCGCTAGTCTCGCACTGTGTCAAACAAACAAATAATTAACGACCGTTAGTTTCCCGGAAAAATCCAAAACATTTTTTATATATATTGTTTGGTAATGAAAGTTATCAAAACATGTATAAGTGTGTAGTGTACCTTCGTTTCTCTTCCTTGGCGATATCTTCAAAGCTGGCTTCCATGTTTCTATCATCATAATCATCGTAATCACGCCCCGCGTAACGATCACTCTTGCATATCTCTCTAACCATCTTCAACGCCAAATCATCCTCCTCTGACATTCTTCTACGCTTCTTCTTCATCAGTTGACTATCTCGCTTCAACTCTGGTTTGCTCATCACCCGTTGTTTCGAAGGAGGCAATGATTTTCTTGGAACCATTTGAGGAGACCTTGCGACTTCGTTAGAGACTTTTCTCTGTTCCACCCTTTGTTTAGGTTTAGGATCAGATGTCAATGGCTTTGTTCTCCGATCCACTGGTACTGAAGCTGGTTTTCTTGCAAGAACCGGTTTTACTTTGGAAGAATTAGTTGATGAACATGGTTTAGGCTGCATTTGGATGACTGAAGAAACCGCACTTGAAGGTGGTTCCTTTAAGGAAACAGGAAGCTCAGCATCATCAGACAAAAGGAATGAGTAGTCTCTTGATTCCTTACGTTTCTCAGCCTCTTTTTTCACCTCCTACAAGCAAGAAACAAAAAGGCATATTAACAAAAGGTAAAAGAAGCAACAAAACCTAGTTTTCAAGCAAAACATTAAATTAAACTCACAGTTGGGATTGATTTAGAAGCCAGACGCTCCTTTTCTAACAGAGGTTTGCTCTCTTGTAATACTCTTGGAGCAATAACAGGCTGTGAATGTCCAAAGAAGGAACCAAAGCTGCACACAATAAATGAAAAACAGAGTTAAAATTCAATTTTATGCAAATTATGTAAACACAATTGTATAATAAAAACCAAGAAAAACAGAACTTACTTGTTATACGGAAGTTTTCTTTTCCTCTGCTCTGAGGTTGGAGTTGGATCAGCATCGTTTCCGTTTTGCATCTTCTTCCTAATCGATTCCTTAAGTCGTTGACGCAACTCAAGAAACTCTTCATAGCTTTGCATATTTCCTGGAAGATAGCTTGTCGTAGTTAGCTCAGGAAAACAGACAGAAAAGCAACTAGGTTTTGTGATTAGGCTCGATCACGGGCTAACCTAAGGTAAAGTTTCTACGAGACGTGCGGCGCAATCAACAAAACGGGAACAGTTTAATTAGGGTAGCCAAATCTCTTTACTTCAATTTGGACGTAACGATGAGACAACTTACGAAGCCAAACGAAGAATGCGAAAGCTGGTTTCAATCACAGAGGAGAATTGAAGAAAGCTGAGAGAGATTATGAAATACAAAAAGACTGGTGACGCTTTTATAGGTATCACTTTCCTTTTTTTCTCTTGGAAATATTAACTAAAAGGTCCTTTTAGTTTTATGACTCTTCAGATAATATATGAATTTTTAAAAACGGTAACAAAAAGCCCAACAAAGATAAATTGACAATAATTGATTGATAATCAAATTACATATATGGGCATATCCACCACATTTGGAGCTTTGTTTCTGGAGAGCACTTAATCATATAGAGAGATACACAACAAGAAGAACACAAAGTCTCTCATTTTATTCTTAATAAAAATATCTCCTTTTTCGACATCATCATCATCATCATCATCATCATCATCATCATCATCATCATCATAGTTTTGTTCTTTCTAAAAGACAGGACCAGCAGCGAGAATCTCCTCCGTGAGTTTACCATCAACACCAATCTTATGATTAGCAAAGACCTCAAAGTTCTTCTTGAACAAACCTCCCAGTTTCACCAGTGTTTCCTTATGTGCTTTCTTATCAGACCACTGCATTTTCATTAGATTCATCATCAGTGACAGTTAGCATTCTAAAAGAGAGAGAGAAATTTTTCAGTAAAGAAACTAACCGAGTTTACAGGATCCAATATCTCTGAAGGTATCCCTTCAATCTCAGTTGGGATTTCAAACCCAAAGATTTCGGTTTTCTTGAAGTTCGCCTTCAACAAGCTACCCGAATGGATAGCGTCAATGATCTTCCTAGTATACGCAAGCTTGATTCTGTTTCCAACACCATAACTGCAGAAAAGATAAACATTACAGTTACAGACCATCATGTTTAACAATCTACAAACACATGTGACAAGGCAGCTTTTTTCTAGTTTACCTGCCACCGGACCAACCGGTGTTAACGAGCCATCCAGTAGCACCTTGTGTCTTCATCTTCTCCGCTAACATAGCTGCGTACTTTGTTGGATGCAACATTATGAAAGCTGCACCAAAGCAAGCTGAAAACGTTGCTGTTGGCTCCTTGATGCCGTCCTCTGTACCAGCAACCTAGTTCACATCTTTGGTTAAGGTTTTGAAGTTTACGGAGACTGATCCAAAGGAAAGATAAAGACTTTTTGTTTGGGGGTATACCAGAGCAGTGTAGCCACTGATGAAGTGGTACATGGTTTGTGCCAGGTTCAGCTTGCTCACAGGTGGGAGGACACCAAAGGCGTCACAAGCCAGGAGAATCACATTCTTCGGGTGTGGACCAACACATGGTATCTTCGCATTTGGAATGAACTCAATCGGATACGCAGCTCGTGTGTTCTCTGCAAACAAACGATTGATCAATCTCTTAACTCTAAGGAAGAAGAGAAACGAAAGATAAAAACTTATGTTTGTTACCTGTAACGGATTTATCAGAATAATCCACTTCTCTGGTATGCTCATCAAACACAACATTTTCCAAAACTGCAATGACATCAGAAGAACCTTATTGTTATATATCTCACTGAATTGAGATTTTCCTTCCTCAAGACAATTCTTGTTGAAAAACTCACCTGTTCCAAACTTGATGGCGTTCCAGATATCAGGCTCCTTCTCCCTCGAAAGGTCAACACACTTAGCATAGCATCCACCCTCAATGTTCGATACACCAGTCTCAGTCCAACAGTGCTCATCATCTCCAATCAGATACCTGTTGTGATCAGTAGACAACGTCGTCTTCCCTGTACCTGAAATCAACATCCACAGGGGAAAAAACAACCATCAATCTCAATTCACACCCCGCATTACAACAAAGAGGCAAGCAGTTTCCTTATATTTCCCTTCACCATCAACCATGACACCAATACTATACCTGAGAGTCCAAAGAAGAGAGCGACATCTCCATCTTTGCCCATATTGCAACCAGAATGAAGGGAGAGGATTCGACGCTTAGGCATAAGGTAATGCATCACACTGAAAAGACCTTTCTTCATCTCCCCAGCATACTGAGTTCCAAGAATAACCATTTCCCTCCTACCAAGATTCAAGTCTACGCTAGTGGAAGACGTCATGTAGTGAGTGTAACGGTTACACGGAAACTGTCCAGCATTGTATATAGTGAAGTCCGGTGTACCGAAGCTCTCAAGCTCCTCCGGAGTTGGCCGGATACACCTGTCACCCCCCTCACAAATTATCCATTTTGTTTGCTAAAGTTCTTGTTTCGTTTTTTTCACCCAAAACCCATAGAGACTATAATGGATTCACATTTTGGCAGAGCAATAAAGGAGAGGTTTTTACTTACATGTTGTGCATAAAGAGTGAATGGTAAGCTCTAGCTGAGACAATCCTGACTTTGATTCTGTTCTCTGGATCCCAGTTTAAGTACTGATCATTCACAAACACCTAAAACCCCAAGTAAATTCATTAACCTGAGATCCAAATTCTACACTCAGAACATTGATTAAAGTTTCAAAATTTATACCTTTTCCAAGGAGTTCAAGTAATCAACAGCTCTTTCTCTGTTAACCATGAAGGTATGTTCATCCATCTCGATATTCGGCGAACCCCTAAATCAAAATTCGATCCAAAATCAATAAACGGAAACAGAGGAAAAGCTCCAAAATTCCATCGATCAGATAAGAAATGGAGATAAAGGTACTCACTTTCCCCACCAAAGCTCGTCCTCCGTCGTCTCGTCTCTAACGACACGCTTATCTCTCGGAGCTCGACCAGTCTTCGCACCCGAGAGCGTCGCCAACGCTCCATTGGAAGTGATAAACGAACCTTTCTCATACTTGATAGCTTGCTCGTAAAGCTCTACAAACACCAAAATCGAAAAATCAATAATCAATTCGTCGGAAAACTTCAACATTGGTTAAAAAAGGGATCGGATTTAGGATGTGAAGTTTTTCACCTGCAGGGGAGAGGTTGTAGAGGACGTGGGTGAACTTCAAGGAGCTATCACTGACGGCGCCTAAGGCCGGAGAAAAGATAGAATGATGCTGGCCGTGTGCGTAAGCCGGAGTAGTCGAACCGTCGGCTTTCTTCTCCGCCGGGTCTCCTCTCACCACCTTCGGTCCTGATTCTCTCGTCAACGATGCCAACGACGCACTGTTTCACCAATCAAGTTTTGAATTTAGTTTCCACGTGTCATTTTATACCACGTGTCAGTGTCGCGCACGTTAAAATATTATTTTCGGGTAATTGTCACTAATGGCGCATTAAATTCTCTTTGAATTACTTGCCTAATAGCCTAAAATAAACAAAAACAAATTCCAAAAAAAGGACGAAATAATTAAGAGTAACTGAAAATTATCAAGTTTAAGTGCATCATCACGTTAAGAAAAACAAATATCTTCCTTAATTCGATATTAAACATTTTTTTAGAAAATTTTGTAAAATCAGAACATATTATAGAAGCTTGCGACGTCCAAATAATATGTATATGTGAACAAATACATGTTATAATTATGGACCTGATTGACTGAAGCTGAATCTTTTGGCGCTCCTCCTCGGAGGCGGCGGCGAAAGCGGCGGCGGCGGGGCCTTGGTTAATAGGTGTGGTCGGAGCAGAGCGCTTCTTCTGTAAGGAGTGAAGCTCATCGAGCGTCGTGGCCTTCACCGTCGGACCACTGTCGTCGTGGCATATTCCGTTACCTCTCTTAGCTCCCGTCGTTATCTTCGGCATCGCTGGTCCTTTCGGGAAGCTAAATCCTCCGTCACCGTTTGCATTTCCGTTACCGCCCGACATATTTTCCCGTTACCTGAAACCACACAGAAATCAAAATTAACTCAGTAATTAGTAATTACACTCATGATCAGTTCATTAAATTTCACTGCAGCTACACTCGACGTAAAAAAAATTACCGGAGGAAGAGAGATCACGAAGGGGACAGAGAAAGATTACAACTAAGCTAAAAGGGATTAATGATCAGAGGAGAAGATCATTTAAAGTTTGTGTGGAAATCAAATAGGATGTAGACGATGATATGATGTGAAGTGAAGAGAAGCGAAAGTGGGCTTTTAAAGGTTAGATTTTTTAACCATGGTTAGAATTTTAACCGAGATTGATGTAACCATGGTTAGGATCTATCCTAGGAGACGAGCCCATTATTTTTAATTTTATTTCCTCTTCTTACATCATAACCTCTGGTCTGATAAAGATGACTATACCATTTATTATGGGTCCACGCGATATTGTAAGATAAATTCATTTTTGGCTAGTTTTTATCTTTGTGATTTTTGTTTGAAAAAACTCGATAGCTCTGCTACCGCCTAACAGTTGAAATTCACGTAGTTGGTATGAAATTCAACTTTATTTTGGTAATCAAGGATAAGATTTGACTTTCTTTTGCTAGTACTAGATATAAAATTAGTTTAGATGCGAATTAAATCTTTGTGTAAAACAGATCAACGTGTAATAAGCAAGCAACTTGCTTTTGTAAGTTGCACACTTGTATAAAATGGTAAACGACTTTACAATTGATAGTTTTCGCAGTCATCTAATTTTTAAAAGTGTAAGTTGTTAATTTCGACTTGTATGTAGTGGAATAAGAAAATATATATCGAAATACGCTCGATCGTTTAGTGGAATATCGAAAACGATAGACACAACTCCGATAGTATTTTTTAGGATATGGGCACGCATCTCAAAGCAAGTGGATTCGTGGGAAGACACGCAAGGTTCAAAACACGTACAGTATACATACGAATACGAATACTATTATATTATTATATTTGCACTATGTTGTCATAGATCAGGAAAATACAGTACAACAAGAACGTTATACGAGTTTGATCATGGTTATTAACAATTACAAGTTCCTTCCTGACGTGTCGTTTTGGAATTCATTGTTAGTCACTTGAACTGTAATCAGTATATTGATAATTATATAACCCTGTCCGTGTGCGTTGTGCCCAAAAGTGAAGGAGAATAAATTTATCAGAGAGTCTGCAATTTGCTTGCAAGTATGGGCGCAGGATAATGAAGACAAAATAGTAAACAAACTGTAACAATAAGAAAAAGTTGGGCCAAGAATCTGCGGTTCGAATCTGGTTTTTTTTTTTTATAAAATATTGTTATGATTATAATTTTGTATCAGTCGTGACATGAAAAAGGTATACTGTTTGTAATAGTCATAAAGGAGGCACTACATATTATACTATCATGTCACACACGACACGAGAAGTGCATTTTGATGACAGAGACGTTATAAACTATGAAATATCTGATTATTGATAGATATACATGTAACAAGTACCTAACCAAATCTCTTCACCTAAATTCTAATGTGATGGGATCTAAATTTGAATTAGTATTCAGTGTTGTTTAGATCGTGATTATATGGCAAGAGTGAAAAGATTTACTTACACTTGACACTATTAAGTATTAACCCTCTAAAAACTGCACCAGAAACTGATCTTAATTCTTTTTAATGCCTAAGCAGTTAGTCCGATCGAACTTTAATAGTTTGGACCCACAGTGTCTGTCTATAGGTAAAGTTTAAGACTTACGAAAAATCAAAATCTAGCAAAGTTGAATTAGTCTTCTGTTGAAACTGAAATTTAGCTTTTCAGGAATTAAGAGTTTTTGTTGTTGTTAAAAAAAAGAAGTCTTATCGTTGGCACATATATCATCGCGATGGAGAGAGATCACAGTTCATAATACACGCGCGAGAGTCTCATGAAAATATCACGACATTTTTTGGGTTGTCGGTCTTAGCCATGACCGATAGATGTTCACATCAATGACCCCAAATTTTCTTTCTTTTAGAAAGAGAAAAGAAAAATGTAATGTTAATTTGAAATTTTCATACTGTTGATTACATTGAAAGGCATTTCTATCTGGTGTGTCAACTTAAAAGAGTATAAGTTTGGTAACCACAAAGATTAGTTTCATCTTGACATGTGCAAGTAAGTGATTAATTGTATTAATATGTATTCTCTAGTCTCAGTTTCACTTTTGATTCTTCATTGGTTATTTTCTCATATTAATTGTGAGGTAGTTATATTTTCCATTATAGATTCGAATTTTGTCTCCTTGTGGGGGAGGCCGATTCACTCTTCCCTCTTTTTCTTTTCTCGGATATCTCAATTTCACATGCTACGAAAAGAGTTTTCTACTGATGTCATAAAATCAAACGCATTATTTTCTCCTATTTTCGCTTTTAAAGGTTGCTCAACTTTTAATTGTTTTCTAAACAAGGAAAAAAACCAATCACACAAAGAAAAAAACATAAAAGTATGTCAGTATGTCGATTATGAAATTCAGAATTAGGTTCCCAACACGAAGCTGCAAGAATTTGTCACTTTTTCTTACTTATTCTAAAACAAAACAAAAATAACACTAGTCTCAGTCTCAGTTAAGTAAGTTTAGTCCTAACTCCCAAGTCAGCATCACTGAACCTGGGTGACCAACACTGGGCTGGGCCTTTTCTGCCCTTTTAAAATAGATAGACAATGGGCTTTAATTTACAAGAGCCGAATATCGACGTGCTGGAATCTGTTATATTAAAGCAAAACATTAAATCAAATCCAACGGCTGAGATTCATTCTTCACCTGTTTTTGTTCCTCCGTCGAGAACAAGAGTGGTTTTACTTTCTGATCCGCAAACTTCATCTTCCACCTCTCGATTTCAGGTACGATTTCTCGTCTGAGTGTCTTTGATTCACCGTAGATTCCTAATTCGAGAATCGTTTAGCTAGAAATTGATGGAGATCTTAATCGAATCATTGAATTAGGAAAAGGAATCGGTGTGTTGTTGGTTGACTGAAGCGATCCGATCTAGGAGCGAAAATGGGAGGAGGCGAGCATGGAGCAGAAGGAGGCGATTTCAGAGCCAAAGTATGGAGCATGTCTGGTGGGCCTTACTGTAGGCCCAAGCATTGGCGTCGTAACACCGCCATGGCTATGTTTGGCATTTTCCTTGTCTGCATCCCCATCGCCATGAAATCTGCTGAGCTCGAGGTATATACACTTCATTTCTTAGAAGAATTAACACTTACTGTGAGTAATAGGGAATTGCTTGGAATTTGATCCTGGAGAGTTTTTATTTTGTTTTCTTCCCTCAAATCTGCAGCAATTAAAACCTGCTTATGTAGCTCAATACAGATTAATTGCTGTCTACATGCTGCAAATATAATGTTTTTAATCATATACTCTGCGTGGATCCATTATAAGAACATTTGCCATTATCTCACTGGCCATTAGAATGGCTGTGACGATATAAACTGTAAAAAAATATTCGCCAAATGTGAAACTATTCAAGATGTTCGTCTCTGACCTGATTTAGATTTGAAACCTTTGAATCTCTTGAGCCCTCCAAAACCCGTTTCCCATCACCTTTTTGTTTGATGTTATATGTTTGCGACTTTGTTTGTGTATAATCTTGGCTCTTCTGCAATATCTGCGAAGAATTCATTTGAAGCTGTAGTTTAACAATGAGCTTTATTCTTCTCTAGAGATTTGCTTTTACTTCATTGTGACCAAATTACATCATCACTTAGTATATTGTTAGATTATGTATATCTTAAATTTCCATTTTCTTGTTACTGAGATAAGCATGTGTGTTTGATTTCAGCAAAGGCCACACATGCCCGTACGACCAATTCCTTCACAGATGTGGTGCAAGAACTTTGGAACCAAGGACGATTACGAAAAGGAGCATTAAAGCTCTTCACTTTTTTTTTTTTGGTTTGGAGAGAATTCTTGAATTGGTCTCTTTTTTTTCGCAGACAATGTGAGCATAATCAAAAAGAAGAAGAAGAAGAAACTCTTGTAGATTTGTCTTTCATTTTCATAATACTACTGTGACCATAATTGGCCTTGCCATCACATGGAATCTTCCCAAATTATGAAATTTCATGTGTTTTTTTCCCAACACCCCACACAAAAACAATCTCAGTGACCAACGCTTGGGCTTCATAATAATGGGCTTTTTGGTCCGAAAGAGTTTAAATCGTGTGTCATCGGCTCCACACTAAAAGCAAACATTTTATAAATCCAACGGTTGAGATACATTCTTCACCAACTACTGTGCACGTGATCGTTTCTTGTATGTCGTAAAGATAATCTAACAAGGGAGTGATGTGAAAATAAGAACAACACCCGATTTTACATTTTTTTGTTTTCTTCGAACGAAAAATAAAGAAAATCACGAAATCTGGTTTTTCTCGCTCTCTCTCTCTTTTCTTCATCCGTCGATAAGCAAGCGAAGGCGGTTCTCTACTTTGATCCACAAACTTCATTTTCGATTTCAGGTACGACTTCCCTTTCTCTATGTTGTTTCTAAAGTCGCCGACGATTGATTCGTTACTTCGTTTTCTGGATTTTCGCGAACGCGACGTTTAGTCGATTTCCTCTTTGATAGATTCCCGGTTAGTTAGCAATCGACGGTGATTTTATCTTTAGAAAATTCTGGAATCCTTTGTCGGATCTGTGTTTTCCGGAATCAATTTGTGTTCTTCACTGATCGGATTCTTCGGTTTAGTTCTTCAATTAAGAAAACCAGTCCTCTGTTTTTAGTATTAGATTTGAATCATTTGATAGTATCGGATTGATGATGCTTAGATTGGATTTGGATCATTTGAATACTCGCAGATCCGATTTTTGGTAGTCTTGGTGTTTCGAAGAAGAAAGAAATGTCTAATTTTGGTCTGAGATTGATGATATTTTCATGGTTTGAGACTAAGAAATTGACTTTTAAATCTTTGTCTCTCAGTGTACACTGATTTATCTAAAGAAATGGAGCTAAAGAGCATCAAGGATGCGTTTGATCGTGTCGCAAACAAGCAGAAACTCTCCTATACCAAAACGAACGAGATTGTTCAAATGGTGTCTCAAGAAATCGACAAGGCCTTGAGCATATTAAAGGACTCATCATCACCATATCCCACTCCGCTTGATCACAGATCGATCCTCGCCGGTGTGAAGAAGACGTTCGCAGAGAACTCCCCGGTGAACCAACTCGAAGCCGCCGAGAAAGAACTCAACGTGGCTCTCACCAAGTACCCTAAAGTCCTCGAGAAGCAACTCAACACCGACATAGCAAAGGCGTACAGAAACAACGTCGAGTTCGACACGCACATCGTGAACCAGATCATCGCAAACTTCTTCTACCGTCAAGGAATGTTCGACATCGGCGACTGTTTCGTCGCCGAGACCGGTGAATCCGAGTGCTCCACGAGAAAGTCTTTCTTGGAGATGCATCAGATACTAGAAGCCATGAAGAGGAGAGATCTTGCGCCGGCTCTTAACTGGGCAATCTCAAACTCTGAGAAGCTAAAGCAGGCAAGGTCTGATCTCGAGATGAAGCTTCACAGCTTACACTTCTTGGAGATAGCTCAAGATCAGAACTCGCAAGAAGCCATCATTTACGCGAGGAAACATTTCGAGAGATTTTTAGAGAGCTTTCCAGAGACCCAGAAGCTCGTCTGTTCTCTGTTGTGGAACAGGAATCTAGAGAAATCTCCTTACTCGGAGTTTCTCTCTCCGGCGCTGTGGAACAATGCGGCCAGAGAGCTAACCAGACAATACTGCAACCTGCTCGGCGAATCGAGTGAAAGTCCGTTGAGTATAACGGTGACGGCGGGTACACAGACTCTGCCTGTGCTGTTGAAGTACATGAACGTGATGGCGAATAAGAAGCTTGATTGGCAGAGTATGGAGCAGCTTCCTGTGGCTGTGGAGCTATCTGAGGAGTTTCAGTTCCATTCGGTGTTTGTTTGTCCAGTCTCAAAGGAACAGTCGAGTGATGAGAATCCTCCGATGATGATGTCATGTGGACACGTGCTTTGCAAGCAGACGATCAACAAAATGTCCAAGAATGGATCTAAGTCGTCTTTCAAGTGTCCTTATTGCCCTACCGATGTAGACATCTCAAGGTGTAGGCAGTTGCACTTTTGAAAAACGAAGAAGCCGACGTATGTGACTTGGAAGAATATTGGAAATCTAAGTTCTGACACGGCGAATCTGTGTCGGAATGTAAACTGTGTTTTGTCTTGATGAAAGATTTTTATAAATGGTGTCTTTTTGTGTACAAAAAATTTACCAGGGACGGTTTAGATAATCGGACATCCCTCATATGAAACGTTGTTTGTGTTGCTGCTTGTTTGTTCAACTTTCTGAATATAGAAATTCTTTACATTTCCAAATTTAAAGTTTAAACCCACAATTGTATCTCTATTTCGTACTTGTTATACTTCAACTACTTAATTTTTGTAATTTTTCCTTTTTGCGATAGAGCTATTTGTCTAGAATCTATCATATACTAAGTCTCATTACAGCAAAAAACAAATATTAGGACTGAGTACAATGTCTACCACTCATTCATTATTGGATTTTAGTGGAGTACACACTTATGACCTCTCTATCCAGATTAAACGTACCAAAAACAAAGGAGCACTTAACAAAATTTTCCTCTTCACTTTGACCGATTGACTCTAGAGTGTTATTGGTAGTTAATGGGGAACAGAATTTTGAACATGATTGTGAAATTATAACGGGGAACATAATAGAGGCACAAAAAGTAGGAATGAAAGAGAAAAAGTGAGCCTATCATCATGACATCTTATTCAATGTACAAAGTACATGAGACAAAAGCAAAGACCAATTCTGTTTCCGCCGTTGCAAAAAAAAAGAGGAAAGAATGATATGTTAGCCAAATCTCTTTTTTCTTGTTTGGAAATTATAATAGAGCACCCACAAATTTTGAAAATGCCTTAAGATTTTATATAGCACGGCTAAAGAACCAATATATTCATAATTTGAACCCAAAAATCACTCCATAACTTTTGTTCATATACCAATATACCATTCTAAATTCTTTGTATCAAACCATTACAAAACTTCTTAATAAATAAGTAAAAAACAAACAGACAGAAAAACAAAAAAGAAACTAGAATCTAGCATTTTCGAATCCATGGAGGTCGCTGACTCTATTCATATGCTTCCTCATGATCGCCACTTTAGCCAATCTCTCAGCCGCTCTCCACGCTGAAGTCGGTGTAAGCGCCTCAGATTTCTGAGCCACTACTTCTGGACTCTTCACCGCCACGTGTCTACCTCTGAAACGGTTCAAATCTGCCAGCTCAGCGTCCAAACCACGTAAGCACGATTCACTTGAACTCAAGCCGTACTGCACCAACAAAGCTCGAGCTGACGTCAGCATTCGCTCAGCTCCCGAGTAATCATTGGCTTCGATCAGCCGCCGAGACTCTGCCACTGCTCGTGTACTGACGTGGAGGTTTCTGAGCCTTGCGATGTTCGTGTTAGATGATCTAACGGCGACAGGACGTGGTATCAGAAGCGCTCGTTCTTCCGAGTTTCTTATCTCCTGAGTTGTAGGATCCACGTGGCGAGATCGGACGGTCAACATTCTGTGGGATCTACCTGATGAAGAAGATACAGGTGACTTGAGTTCCACCAACACTTCTCTTTCTTCGTCCCCGTACATGTCACCTAACCGAATCAAACCAGTTCCAAGCCAAACCGGTCGACCTGATAGTGAATAAACCGACGTAATCTCTCCTTGACCCAATCCGGAAACCAATCCGAGTTGTAAAGTAAGATCCTGAACGGATAAACTCAACAAACACTTGATGCGTTTGCCAAGCGCGTCCTCCTCGTGGTTACACGCGCCGAGCCAAATTGTGTGCGTCGGAATCTCCGAGTGAGAGAAGCGCGTGGACGATACGAAATCGGAGTGGGCCAATTGGGCTTGATGGGTCGACAAGTTTCTGTTACGGTCCGTTAACACGAAAATGGTGGTGAACGGATTTTTCTGCCGGCGATCTTCGATCACTTTAGCAGCTTTCTTAACCGCGTCGTTCACGCTCATTCCATCGCCGTCACCGGAGATTTCGTCGACGATCCGACGAGCTAATCTCCTCCCGTTCGCCGTCATTCTCCGTAACGGTGTTAATCGCTTCGAGCTCGACGAGAACGAGACCATCGACAAACGATCCGTCTCTCGCAGCGACGAAATCACCAGCCTCATTGCTCGCTTCACCATTTCAATCTTGCTTCCGCTGACGTCTAGAACCGTCACTAGATCCACCGGAGATCTACGCGTCGCCGGTAACGGCGGCGATTTGATTTTCATCAGCACGGAGTATGTCTCGTTTCCCCTTCCAACCGCCACAATTGCCGCATCCGACGACAGCTTGACGTCCACGTGTCCCGAAACGGAATCGGGTAAATGTCTCTTCGCCGTTAACGGTGACGGAGTGTTAACGAAGAACCCTTTGAAATCGCCGTTATCGTTATCTTCTTCCTCGTCGTCGTAGTCGTTTTCGTCTAATTCCGGTATGGTGTTGAAACCTGCTGGCGAGATTGGAGAGGAGATCAAAGGCTCGTCGTCGTTGTAGACTCTCAGTGATTTGTTGTTCTTTGATTCTCGGATCCTGGAATCGGATTCGGATCCGGATTTCGGGGATTTCTGAGAATCCAATTCGTGGAGAGGAGAAGAGAGAGACAGAGGGAGAAGCGAAGTATCTCTCCATGAGGCACCACAAACAGGACAATAGGCGAGTAGATTCCGATCACCGGCGCGTGAAGCCACGCAAGGGAAATGGAAAGTGTGTGAACACTCCGCCGTGAAAATCGCAGTTCCTCGTCCTGCTTTCGCGCTCTGTAAGCAAATTCCACATCTGCTGCTGCTGCTACTCTGCTAAAGAAAACACAAACACAAATCAATAAACCAAAATGCTAAATTTTGTGTGTTTGAAATTCAATCGATTCGATTGGATTCTCACTTTGGTGAAACAGAGTCTGGATTTGAGGAGAGAGAAGCTCGCCGGAGATTTCGGTGACGAAGGGGTAGAAGAAGAAACGCTGAGGAAAGAGAGAGGGCTTCTGCTTCTCCTCGGCGTTGTAGCCGTCGGAGTTACGTCGCCGGAAGTTCTGCACTGAAGCTTAGGACTAGCGGGAAGAGACGACGGCGAATGAGTAGTATTAGCCCAACTCTGGCAGCGAAAGGTGGAGTCCACTGAATCGGATCGGGTCTCCGACGTCGGAGTGGACCCGAATCTAAAAGTTGGTTTTTGCCGATCAGGTGAATCATCATCAGCTCTGTTATCGTCTTTCTTTTTATGTATCGAACTCCAAAACGTTCTTCTCAAACCGTTCATCATCTTTTCAACTTCTTTGCTTCTTACTTGTACTACGTTTTTGTAATGAATGAAATTTCTCCTGAGAGGAAAAGAAACGTTTTCTGAGATTATAATGTAAAACGATGAAGAAGACACTTGAGACAGAGAGTGGGAGAGAGATAAAGAAACAGGAGAAAATGGTGGGGTTGAGATTTTTTTAAAAGTTGCCCCCTTTTGTTTCGTAATCAAAGAATAGTGAATATTATTTGATTATTGGGATTATCAAGATGTTTAATTCAAGAAAAAAAAATTACCTTCTAAAAGCTGTAAATTGTTTTACAAAGTTACTAATTGGCATTGGTCTTCGTCTTAACGTTCTTGGCTAGAGACTGAATCGAGTAGATTCGTCGGCATTTTTCGAGGAGTAACATTAAAAATTACCCTACAAGTCTACGAATGTAAATCTAGCTCCACATCGAAGTGTTCTCGTTACATATTGAAGATGAAAACAAAAAAAAAAGTTTAATTTTTTATATCCAGTCAATAATTTTGTTTAGGTCAATTTTTGGGATCAAATCAATGTATATACTTTATTGATATTTACAGATAGTGAGTTTTTCATTTTATTTTGATATTGAGATAGAATATGGTTGGGACTTGGGATTAAATGTGATCAGACAGTAAAAAGATAACGAAGTGTCATAAATGAGTGAGACTGTGAATGGAAAAGAAGAAGATGGTCTTTATTCGGAGACGCGTAAAACGTAGCAGCCTATTACTGAGTTTGTGTGTACTCTCTGTTTGAGATCTGTTGTAGTGAGTCGGTCCATTTTTATCTTTACGATGCTTCTTATATTTTTGTTTAATGCCTTTTATCACTTTTTTCCATTTCTTCTTACACATGCTTTATAACAGCTTTTTGAACGTACATGGCATGCAATTCTTAGATTTCAACAGTACGCTGAGTTCTCTCTCTTCTCTCTCCTATATCTTTAAGAGAGAGCTATCGTTATTCTTCAAATTTCCGATTTGATTCAGAGTTTGAATTTAATTCTGTAAATAAATAATCTTTTGCTGGCTTTTTTTGCTTTCCGATCTTACGGATTTTCTATTCCATTTTACGGATTCGCTTCCAACATGATCGGTTATGTTTTCCGACTTCATTCGCACTTTGCCTTTCACTTCTTAAAAAATGATATTTTCCGATTAAAGTTATAAATCATTGTTCTCATCGAATCTTTGATTCATTATTCATGAGAGAATAAATCTTTACTCATGTGAAAAAATACGGTTTCACTCTGATTATGATTCAAAGTGATTCGAAGTGGTTGATTTGGAGTACGGAGATTTAGGCTTGGCGTCGGTTTTGATGATGGTCTGAGGAGTATTATCAATTCAATCCTTCGCGGTTAAAAAGCATGATGAAAACGGATATGATCTTCTCTATTCCGGTGATAAGTGAAAGGTTAGCAGCGGCGCACGGTGAAGCGGCGTGAGAAAGACTCTTCGACGACGTTCTACGGCGGTCCATCAGTGTCCCTGTTTGTCATGTTTCTTTAAATTTTAGATGCCACGTATCTAGCTTATGTACTTTTATTAGTTAATGATCTTTTGTATAGGCTGTTTATGGACCGTTTACTCACCTTGTACTTGTTGTTTGCCCTTTTGGGCTTCAATATAAAATGGCTGGCAAAAAAAAAAAAAAACGTACATGGCATGCACTGATTCACACATATATGTATTTGGATGTTTCACGTGTATTAATTATATACTGTGTAAAAGCTGAATTCAATTGTTATGGGTTTTGAAGGAAATTGTCTTTTACTTGATTATACAACAATGCATATATATGCCAAACCAAATTATGTTTATATTTTCAGAACAAAATACAACTAGGAATTTTTACCAAGTAAGATTTGTGTCTCTGGCTAAAAAACGATGGGTGTCTCACTGTATAAATGTATAACTATATCATCTTGATTTGATTAATGTTAAAATATGAAGATTTGGACTTATCTAGTACTCTAGTAGCATTTAGGACCAAAAAAAAAAATCGGTAATGATTTAGAACTAAATTTATCCTAGTATTCGAATTATCTTAATAGTATAGCTTAGGCCTGCGACTTCGGTTAGTTCGGTTAATTCGGTTCGGTTTTTTCGGTTTTTCGGTTAGTTCGGTTAACAAAAACTCTACCGAAACTAACCGAACAAAATTACGGTTCGGTTCGGTTCGGTGATCAGTTAGTTCGGTTTTCCTAAATTCTACCGAACTAAACCGAAGTTTTCTGAAAATGTTGTTATTTTCTATTATGTTCGGTTAAATTTGGTTATTTCAGTTATCATCGGTTATTTTCGGTTAGTTCGGTTTTATCGGTTAAACTTTTAAAAATATGCTCTGTTTTTAAAAAAAAAACATGCTTTGTTTTCCACTGTTTTTTTTTTTGTTCACGGAAGGCGGTTCGGAAGCTTCTTCTCCTGGCATCTCATCATCAAACATTTTATTGTTCTCATCGTGAGAAGAAGCCATCTGAATACTGGACCTTGTCTTCAACAGACGATGCACCCTACCTACAGGGAACTGCGCAAAAAGGAATTCAAATCAGCCACAACAACAATGGAACAAGTTCAAGATACAGTAAATGGTTTGACCTATCAATCATAGAGTTCTTGTGTTGAAGAAAGAGAGTTTATAATCTGAGAGCCATAACATCAAACAGATTGAAAAACCCACAAACACCAAAAACTGAACAAGATCGACATACAAAAATCATTCAAAAGCTTGGTTTGAGTTCTTGGTTAAAGCAAGATTGTTCATAATCTGAGAGCCATAACATCAAATAGTACGAAGAAACCAACATTAAGAAAGTTAACAAGCTTCAACACCAAAAATTGGTTCAAGATAACACGCATTAATGAATAAAACAAGCTTTTTTGTTGCTCTTATAACCTAAAACTACTATCAAGCAGCATAACAATGACTAGCCTTAGCTCTAGGTGAGTGATTCAAATCTCCATTGTTATCCCCTTGCAACAATTCATGCATAGTAAACAAAATAAAAAACTCTATACGAGCAAAAATCAGGAAAGGTCTATGACGACAAGAGCAAAATACACTGTAAATCAAAAGATCGAGGTTAATATCAACCACAAACGCTCACTGAAGCAATTTCTAGCAAAAAACACAGCAGAAGAGCGCATCCCAATGCCAGTATTCAGGTAGCTGCTACCGAAATCTAATTCAGAATCTCGTCGCGATCTACTCTGTAAAAGTTAGACTCAGTTCTAAACAAAATTTACTCTACTTTGAGTAGATTAGATTGTTAAGATGTAGAAACAAACAAGAAAAATGATGAGGATTAGAAAATCAATTTACCTTTATTTGCAAGACGAAAATGAGATGAAGAATCAAATATTTCATTAAGATCGAAGAAGACAAAGCAAGGATGATATGAAGAAGGAGATGAAGTAGGAGAAGCGATGGAGAAGGAAGGTGTCGAGAGATTGAGATCGTAGAGATGAAGTAGGAGAAGCGATGAAGAAGAAAGGTGTCGAGAGAGATTGAGATCGTGTCTGTGGCGGCACATAGGTTTAGAGTTTTAGGTTAAATTAGATCTGTTTTTAATTCGGTTAACCGTTCGGTTCATATGAACCGAATCGAAGTAACCGATAACCGAACATAATTACAATTGTTGCCGATCGGTTTATAACATGTAACCAACACAAACCGAATTACTCAAACCTCGGTTCGGTTCGGTATATTCGATTCGGTTTAAATTCCCAGACCTAGTATAGCTAGTTGTCGCACATTCCCTATGTTTCAGAAGATTTTGGTTGTTTCTTTCTGCTCCATGTGCCGCACCGAAAACATAAACAAAACTATTCCACACAGATATAATTTGATTAGAAATAGATGGTTTATTTTTATATTAACTTGAATGTGGTTGTTAATAATTATATGGAATAAACATAGCTGAAGAAAAACTATAATATATAGTTTCATTTGTTAGTTTGTTGTCGTTGTTTATTCATTGTAATTTGATAAGAATACAGTAAAAATCTGGCATCAACATAAAAGACAAGGAACCAGCAGAACAACCGTCCAAAAACTTCAATTAGAATCAGTCAAAACATGTGTTAATTAAATTCACAACGACACGTATGTTAGTAATCAGTTATCACATACTCCAAGTTCCAATAAACCTATTACACTAGAATTAAATCTATGGAGTAATCAATCTCTTTCAACAGATCGGATAAAAACTTTTGGAATAACATACCAGATAATTAAGATATCACATAAAACCATCTAATACAATAATTTTGGTCGGCGAGAATTATCTCCAAAACTTCGATAAAATTGAATTTTGTTGTGTAGATCAGTACTGCGGCATGTCACATGCACGAGAAGGTCCAAGATACTAAGTTTGGGTTTATGGAGACGATTCCTCCTATCGATGAAACCTTCTCTACCTGGACCAGTTTCTCGTTAACGATAGTTATTAAGAGTCACCACAACGATTTCGGCTGGTTGTGTAATCAGTCATAATGGCCATCAGTAGTTTATATAAAAGTTGAAATTAAATTTATCAATATATAATGACATTTTCTGAACCATTACGAGAGAACAAGATTGAGCGGCGCCGTGAGTTTATAAAAATGAAATAATGTTCATTACATACTCGAGTACTTGATTAATGTATTTGACCAGATAAAGAGACTTAAATTTCGTGAATCTTATCTCAACGCGGAGACTCTGCCACGGCTCGTGTGCTGACGTGGGGGTTTCTAAACCTTCCGATGATGTTCGTGTTAGATGATCTAACGGCGATAGGACGCGGTATCAGAAGCGCTCGCATTCTTCTGAGTTTCTTGTTTCGTGAGTTGTAGGATCCACGCGGCGAGATCGGACGGTCAACATTCTTCCACCAACACGGACCCAAGTTCACTGACACCATTTTATATTATTTTTGGGAATTCTGTCATTTAACGAAGGGCAAAAAGGTAAATTTGTTTTCATCTTCCTCATGGATACACACGATTCTCTGCAACCCTAAAAACCAACCACCGCTTGTTTTTATTTTTACTTTTGGCCGACTTTGTAAAATAACGATTTTCCAACTGACTCCAACCGTTTTAACTGAAACAATCGGGTTTGATAACCCGTTCGGGTCGGGTTTACCCGATTCAACCAGGCTATATAACCCGACTTCAATCCCCAAAAACAAATCAGTTTCTTCAATTCCTAAATCAGATACTAAATCAGAGAAAGAAACCCTAGTTTTTCGTTCGTTTCCTCGACGATTCTGCGATGGATGCTGCTTCCAAATCCTCCCCGGATCCCTCCTCCTCCGATCACTCCGCAATTGTCTCCCCCGACTCAGAGAAGCTCCCAACGCTTGAGCAGATGATCGCGGAGGTCTCTGAGCTGGATGACCACGAAGATGACGGCGGCGCTGCCAAAAACTACATCGACGACGGTGAAAAGAAGCAGGAGCCAGCGCTGCAAGATGAGGCTGAAGAGATGATGTATCGCCTCGAGCTCACCATGACGATGACCGAAGATATCAGCGACTACAACGTCAAAGCCCTGTCGAGAGCGATGAAGGCCATTGAGGAAGCCGTGAAGAATTTGAGGAAGCGCTTGGAGTCCGCTGAAATCTTAATCGAGAAGATTGAGAAGTCGGTGTTCCCCTGAGCCGCCGTATTCCCGTGAGTCATCATCTTTCATCTTTCTTAGATACTGATGTGAATGAGTCGTTGTTGTACTTAGGGATGAAATCGAGATGAAATCGAGAGAGAATGTAGAGGTTTGAGTAGTGAATGAGTCGTCGAGAGAGAATGTAGAGGTTTGAGTACTGTTGCATTTGTGTGGTTGAGTCTTTTTGTTGATTTTGTATATAAGTCGATAGTGTGTTCTTTGCTTCTTACTTGTTGAAAGAAAGAAACGTTTTTAGGGATTGTAAAGATTTGATCTGATATGCGAATGAGAAGATTGTAATAAAGATGAGAGCTTTTTGAAAAGTCTCAAGTAAAAGAGGTCTTAAAGCTTTTTCAGTTCAAAAAGTCTTCAACACAAGTAGTGTCGTCTTCCTTCTTGGAATTTTCTTCAGGAACAATCGTGTATACTCCTCTTCGATGGTTTAGCTTCACTAATGTCAGTTTTGCATCAAGCATTATCTTTATCCACTTATGCAGCTCCTTCGGCGTCCTGTGTGTTCGTTCATCAAAAGCTTTGTTAGATTCAGTGGTTGTTGTGGTGGGTAAAAACATGAAACAGAGATTACTCACGTGTATAAAGCTTTAGGGTCCTTAGCTTGGTGGTCATCGCCAGGAGAGAATGCAGTAGCTAGAGCAGAGAATCGTTCTTCAGGGTCTGTAATGTTGAGCAAGTACTTGAGAAGTTTGATTTCTTTGGGAGTGATGCTTCTAAGGCCGCTCTTTGTAGCTTTGATTTGTGAATGAGAAGATTGTGAAGAACAGAGCTTTTTTGTGTTTGGTGATATGTTGTGTACCTCGTTTGTAACGGTTTGAGAGTCTTTAGCAGCAGCATAAGCAGAGTTTATTAGCAAGATCAATGAGGAATCAAGCTTCTTGGTCTTTGCGAGGCTTCTGATCTTGTCACAAGCGACGTCCACGGAAGAAGAGTTTAAGATATCATCAAACTTAGCTTGAGCAGCATCTAGAGTCTCAACAGTCTCCAAGGTATTGTCATAAGCACTCACAGCAGATAAAAATCTAGCTGAAAGCCTTGCAACACCTGCTCAAACAAGAACTGAACAGTCATGAAACTGAGAGGGAATCAAATATAAAGCAAACACAGCAGTGGTATTAGTGTTTTTGAGTACCATCTCTGTCTTCTAAGCCATCAAGAGTCTCTGATAACAACGCGACATATCGGAAAAACTCTCCAGTGAAGTCTCTGCGTCTCTTGTCAGCTATTGCGTTTAAGTCTGTTGGGTTTTCTTGAATCTCCTTCAAAAGGTCGTTGTGCTTCTCCATTTCCTCATCTATCTGCAACAATCTCTCTCTCTCTCTCTCTCTCTCTCTCTCTCTCTCTCTCAAAGTACACAAACCAGTGATCTTATAAAACCCCTAAGATACAAACAACACTATGAAAACAATACCTTCTTTACTTTACTTTGCAGAGAAATCAGTTTCTGTATCAGCAACGCTTGTAGAAGTTAACACTGTACTTGTTCCACTCATCTCTTAAAACCAAGTACTTCTTCCATTGTTTAACTTTAGGCTTCTCATTCAGGAAAATATCAATGATCTTGTCACAGAACTGAGCCATAGTACAGCCTTCAGCAACCTCAACCTCCATAGGATCCTCCACAGATTTTTTCACTTCCGCACCTAAAAACAACATTTTCGTCTTCATCAAAAATCTTCTGTAAGTAGACTACATTCGACTTTGTGATAAAAAAAAACAACAATTTTGTTCCAAAGCTTCAAAATTTAACAATTCAGCAAGTATTTACAGATTTCGTAAATGTTTTTACGTTTTAGCTATCTCTACAAAACCCCTTAACGAAATGGCGACCAATAAATTAAAATTGGATGGTAAAGGAAAGGACTTTCTGGGTAACTAAGCAGAAAGATGAGCTTACTTGACAACATGAGAACGTTTGGGGCAAAACTGTAAAAACAAATAATATTTGCATCTTTTAAAAATTTTGAGAAAAGGATACTACTACATGAACATGAACAAGCCCAATAAAGGACACTGTGTTTTGGTTACTACAGTTATGTGAAGAAAGACTTGAAATTTTTTTACGATAAACTCATATACAAAGTATCACCATATATTTAGATAATTCTTGATTGTACATAATTTTTTATATATAAAGAGTTGTTTCACTAAGCCTGCTCTTGAGGCTGGCCATCTCCACCACCACCTTCAATGTTACTGGTATTGAATTGAACACGAGGCTTTCCCATACTGAAATTAAGAACTCTTGCATCCATATTGTATTGAATCTCTCCATCAAACAACATCTTCCTTATATAATGTTCTACGTCCGACCCTATCAATCTTAATGTATACTCCGTTAATGGTGCTCCCTGTCCAATACAACAATACAAAAACAAATAAATATGTGCTTCAATGTGTAATTGCTTATCGAAATTGGTATTTATCTATGGTGGGAAAATCCTCAAGAAGAAATAATTCTACATAATTAAGGCTAGCTTTTATATGGAACTTTTAGACAAAGGACGAAGAGGATAAATTAACCTGCAGATTCTTTTCTCACAGCATTTTCAAGTTGTGATCAAAGCAGAGCACAAACCAACCAAAGCGCAGAATCTCATGTAAGCAATCATTAATTTGATCTAGAGAATATCTAATCTACCTAATGAGAAGTGATGCCGTCCGAACTTATATAGTTATATCCCTTGGATTTTGTGCCGACTTTTGGACTCGAAGACTTTATCTCAACCAAGATTTCTTCAGATTCGGTCACCGACGATGAAGATTTGCCAGAATTTTAATGGTGGAAGATTCTCATCTGTAAATGTCGGGAAGATATCATAGGAGGAAGACGAAGAAATCAAGCTCCAAAAATAAGGTCCAACAATAAACTGATGTGTATCAATAAAATATTTTGATTGGATGATTTTTTTTTAACGAGGTGTCACTTTCTGACAACACCAAAAAGCTGATGTGTACATTGTGTTTTTGTTGTATTGATTTTCTGAAATCGAAGGATTGAGCGGCGTGAGTTTGTAAAAATTGAGATAATGTTCAATACTATATATTTAATAATTAATGGATTTGCCCAAACTAATCATCGATTTTATGTTTATTTTTTCAATTTCTGGAATCTTACTTTAGTAAATAATAATATGAAAGGATACATCAAAATCAAAAGTCCAATAGAATTCGGAATTTCTATAGAAGCAAAAAACAGAGTTCCTTTTCCTATTTCTCTTTGGTGTTCCGTCAATTTTAACACCCTATAAAACGAAGATAAAAAACAGATCGAAACCGTAAACAAAGATAAAAAAAGACAAGCTTCGAGTCGATGTCTTATACCGAAGAGCCGCCGCACAAGAGGAAGAAGATGGAGCTCTCTCCGTCGTCGTCTCTGTCTCTGTTATCGTCGCTGCCAGATGATGTGGCTATGAACTGCCTGGCTCGAGTCTCGAGATTGGAACATGCCTCCTTATCTGTGGCCTCCAAGAGTTATCGATCTCTAGTGGCTTCCCCTGATCTCTACAAGACCCGATCGCTCATGGGTCGCACCGAAACATACGTCTACGTCTGCTTACGAACCCCTCCTCCGAACCCATCCCCACGCTGGTATATACTCCGCCGTAGAAACGGCTCCTCCGATCTGATTTCGATCCCTTCGATCCCCTCTCAGGCTCCGGAAGCATCCTCCGTGGCGGTGCTGGATTGGGGGATCTATGTGATGGGTGGATTGATAGAGGGGAAGCCCACTTCCGATGTGTGGCTCTTAGATTGTCGGACTCACACGTGGCGCCACGTCCCCTCCATGGGAGTGGCTCGGGCTGAAGCGGCTGTTGGCGTCGTAGGCGGGAAGATTTATGTGTTAGGCGGGTGCAAGTACGATGATCGTTCGTTGAGCTGGGGAGAGGTGTTCGACCCAAAGACCCAAACTTGGGATACTCTGCCGTCGATGCCGATGCGGAGGAAACACGATCAGCATATCCACTGCAGCATGGTGAGGAAGCAAGAGATTTACGCAGTGGTTGAAACGGATAGAACCTTTTACTACTCAGCGAGTGAAGGTAAATGGGGAAGAGGGAATCGTGTTGAAGCGATAGGAAACAGAAGAGACTTTTGCATGATTGATGGTCTGCTCTACTGTATTTGTTTGGACGGGACAATCTTTTGGTGTGAGGCAGATGAGTTGGATCGGCGTGAACCAGAGGGGATGATGGTTTCAAAGCAGGTCAAGGGTTTACTGCGTCTCAAGGAGAGTCTTGTTCGTTCCAGACTCGTCCACTTTGGTGACCACTTTTTGGATCGGTGGGACCAAAATAGGATCAAGTTTGGCTTCACCCAAAGGAGTGATAAAAGCCATGAGTTGGAAGATTTACTTTCCGGGGCCAGGCTGAGCAGCTCTGGTCGGAACATGCTACTCTTCTGGGACGTCATCGAGGGTGGTCGTCTTGAGATTTGGTGTGCGGAGATCTCCTTGGAGAGACCGCGCCAAGGAGGCAATGTTTGGGGCAATATTGAGTGGTCTAGTGCTGTCATGACCCTTGATCCGTTCGTAGACCACTACAAGGTTTTGCATTCTGTTTCTGTAACTCTCTAAACTTTCTTTTTATCAACTACTTGTAATTAATAACTTGTTTGAGCTTCTCTTTTCTTATTCCGGTTCTATTACTTTGATTGATTGTTTTCATGCTCGTCTACATCTCTTTTCTTATTCCGGTTCTGTTTCTTGTCATGTATTTTAATTTTGCCGAATTATCTATGTTTCTTCTCACTTGCATCCGCTCAATTTATCGATTATTTGCTTTGCAAGTAGCTTCCCCAAGTATTTTTGCTTGTTATAGCTAAAATGGAGGTGGTGTATGGAGAGTAGAGCCGCAAATGAAAAGCTCCGAATGGACTTGGAAGCAGAACGGAGCCTCTTGGCAATCTAAAGAAGGTACATAACAAACAGCTAGTAGAAATTCAAGAGGCGAGATAATAGATAACTTCAGAGCAGGGTTTTGAATTTTGAGGAGAAAACAAGAGAAATTTATGAGTTGAAGCGAACAAACGAGCATCTACAACGTTGTCTGAGAAAAAAGTGATCCAATTTCTGCACTATCAAAGCTGAAAAAACAAGTTTTGGAATTTGGAAAACATGCACAAGAGCTGTTCAGCTGATTTAACAAGTAACGAAGCAGAATGGAGAGGTCTCCGCTGGAGATAATAGCCGAAGAGATACAATGATAGTAAGTTGCAGCTGCAAGGAAAGTAGGCAGCACTGAAAGAGGTAGGGTTGGAACTTGAAAACTGTCATCCTTCTACAGCTAAAATGAGACTACAGTATGAAGAGATCTCAGTTGTTTTTTTAGTGCTAGGTAGAACAGTCTGCAAAGCTCAGTCAAGGATGAGAAAAGAGAGAGAAAAAGCTATGATCCATTTGATTGAAATAGTAAACAAGGGTGGAAGAATACAAAGGCAACCGTATGAATGATAAGGATCTGACAGGCTAATGGGCCAACATTTGTGATAGCCCATGATATTTTCTGAAACTTTTATGCAGAGAACAAAATTGAGCGGCGTGAGTTTAATGAAAAAATGCGATAATGTTGCAAACTTTTAATGTAAATTAATGGATTTGACCAAACTAATCATCAATTCTTTTTTGTTTTTTATTTTTTTCAAAAGGGGAGTTAGATTTCGTGAATCTTACTTCTAGCTGGGATCAAGCAAGATCTTAACTTTATTCAAATATAAATTTTACATATTTAATTTGCAAATCACATCCCAACGCATAATTTTATTTATTGATGTATATGTAGGGTAGTTTTATTTTTTATTTTTATTTTTTAACTACTATTGGGGGACGTACATGCTTGTCCTAATTTACCTGGATATTTTTATACTTTATAGTGTTGCTTTTTTTTTCTAATCATATATGTATGTTTAGTATATTTTAATAATATCTTGCAAACTATAAAATTTATATTAAAAACTAATCTCATAAAACACAACTCTTTAAATGAAAAAAAATAAAAACAATAGTATAATTGATCTGGTATTAGTGTTTTCTTCAAGATTATGAAAGATGATCTAAAACATGATGATCAATAAGAGATAGCAAAAATTCCTATTTTGAGTTATCTGAGCAATAAGCTTTAAGAAATTAGGCGTAATTTTATTTTCCCTAACTAAGGAAAAGCATCGAAACCACGTAAGAACGCTTCACCTGGACTCAAGCCGCCGTACTGCTGCACCAACAAAAGCTCGAGCTGACGTCAGCATTCGCTCAGCTCCTGAGCAATCATAGGCTTGCTTCGATCAGTCGCGGAGACTCTGCCACGGCTCGTGTGCTGACGTGGGGGTTTCTAAACCTTCCGATGATGTTCGTGTTAGATGATCTAACGGCGATAGGACGCGGTATCAGAAGCGCTCGCATTCTTCTGAGTTTCTTGTTTCGTGAGTTGTAGGATCCACGCGGCGAGATCGGACGGTCAACATTCTTCCACCAACACGGACCCAAGTTCACTGACACCATTTTATATTATTTTTGGGAATTCTGTCATTTAACGAAGGGCAAAAAGGTAAATTTGTTTTCATCTTCCTCATGGATACACACGATTCTCTGCAACCCTAAAAACCAACCACCGCTTGTTTTTATTTTTACTTTTGGCCGACTTTGTAAAATAACGATTTTCCAACTGACTCCAACCGTTTTAACTGAAACAATCGGGTTTGATAACCCGTTCGGGTCGGGTTTACCCGATTCAACCAGGCTATATAACCCGACTTCAATCCCCAAAAACAAATCAGTTTCTTCAATTCCTAAATCAGATACTAAATCAGAGAAAGAAACCCTAGTTTTTCGTTCGTTTCCTCGACGATTCTGCGATGGATGCTGCTTCCAAATCCTCCCCGGATCCCTCCTCCTCCGATCACTCCGCAATTGTCTCCCCCGACTCAGAGAAGCTCCCAACGCTTGAGCAGATGATCGCGGAGGTCTCTGAGCTGGATGACCACGAAGATGACGGCGGCGCTGCCAAAAACTACATCGACGACGGTGAAAAGAAGCAGGAGCCAGCGCTGCAAGATGAGGCTGAAGAGATGATGTATCGCCTCGAGCTCACCATGACGATGACCGAAGATATCAGCGACTACAACGTCAAAGCCCTGTCGAGAGCGATGAAGGCCATTGAGGAAGCCGTGAAGAATTTGAGGAAGCGCTTGGAGTCCGCTGAAATCTTAATCGAGAAGATTGAGAAGTCGGTGTTCCCCTGAGCCGCCGTATTCCCGTGAGTCATCATCTTTCATCTTTCTTAGATACTGATGTGAATGAGTCGTTGTTGTACTTAGGGATGAAATCGAGATGAAATCGAGAGAGAATGTAGAGGTTTGAGTAGTGAATGAGTCGTCGAGAGAGAATGTAGAGGTTTGAGTACTGTTGCATTTGTGTGGTTGAGTCTTTTTGTTGATTTTGTATATAAGTCGATAGTGTGTTCTTTGCTTCTTACTTGTTGAAAGAAAGAAACGTTTTTAGGGATTGTAAAGATTTGATCTGATATGCGAATGAGAAGATTGTAATAAAGATGAGAGCTTTTTGAAAAGTCTCAAGTAAAAGAGGTCTTAAAGCTTTTTCAGTTCAAAAAGTCTTCAACACAAGTAGTGTCGTCTTCCTTCTTGGAATTTTCTTCAGGAACAATCGTGTATACTCCTCTTCGATGGTTTAGCTTCACTAATGTCAGTTTTGCATCAAGCATTATCTTTATCCACTTATGCAGCTCCTTCGGCGTCCTGTGTGTTCGTTCATCAAAAGCTTTGTTAGATTCAGTGGTTGTTGTGGTGGGTAAAAACATGAAACAGAGATTACTCACGTGTATAAAGCTTTAGGGTCCTTAGCTTGGTGGTCATCGCCAGGAGAGAATGCAGTAGCTAGAGCAGAGAATCGTTCTTCAGGGTCTGTAATGTTGAGCAAGTACTTGAGAAGTTTGATTTCTTTGGGAGTGATGCTTCTAAGGCCGCTCTTTGTAGCTTTGATTTGTGAATGAGAAGATTGTGAAGAACAGAGCTTTTTTGTGTTTGGTGATATGTTGTGTACCTCGTTTGTAACGGTTTGAGAGTCTTTAGCAGCAGCATAAGCAGAGTTTATTAGCAAGATCAATGAGGAATCAAGCTTCTTGGTCTTTGCGAGGCTTCTGATCTTGTCACAAGCGACGTCCACGGAAGAAGAGTTTAAGATATCATCAAACTTAGCTTGAGCAGCATCTAGAGTCTCAACAGTCTCCAAGGTATTGTCATAAGCACTCACAGCAGATAAAAATCTAGCTGAAAGCCTTGCAACACCTGCTCAAACAAGAACTGAACAGTCATGAAACTGAGAGGGAATCAAATATAAAGCAAACACAGCAGTGGTATTAGTGTTTTTGAGTACCATCTCTGTCTTCTAAGCCATCAAGAGTCTCTGATAACAACGCGACATATCGGAAAAACTCTCCAGTGAAGTCTCTGCGTCTCTTGTCAGCTATTGCGTTTAAGTCTGTTGGGTTTTCTTGAATCTCCTTCAAAAGGTCGTTGTGCTTCTCCATTTCCTCATCTATCTGCAACAATCTCTCTCTCTCTCTCTCTCTCTCTCTCTCTCTCTCTCTCAAAGTACACAAACCAGTGATCTTATAAAACCCCTAAGATACAAACAACACTATGAAAACAATACCTTCTTTACTTTACTTTGCAGAGAAATCAGTTTCTGTATCAGCAACGCTTGTAGAAGTTAACACTGTACTTGTTCCACTCATCTCTTAAAACCAAGTACTTCTTCCATTGTTTAACTTTAGGCTTCTCATTCAGGAAAATATCAATGATCTTGTCACAGAACTGAGCCATAGTACAGCCTTCAGCAACCTCAACCTCCATAGGATCCTCCACAGATTTTTTCACTTCCGCACCTAAAAACAACATTTTCGTCTTCATCAAAAATCTTCTGTAAGTAGACTACATTCGACTTTGTGATAAAAAAAAACAACAATTTTGTTCCAAAGCTTCAAAATTTAACAATTCAGCAAGTATTTACAGATTTCGTAAATGTTTTTACGTTTTAGCTATCTCTACAAAACCCCTTAACGAAATGGCGACCAATAAATTAAAATTGGATGGTAAAGGAAAGGACTTTCTGGGTAACTAAGCAGAAAGATGAGCTTACTTGTGGTAGTGCCACTGTAAGTAACAGTTTCGGTAGCAAAGATGATGATACTTGAGCTTTTGCGTCTCCTTCTTCCTCCATTAATGGAAGCAGAAAAAGGGAGAAGCAAGGTTTGAGAATTGTTGGGCGGTGATGAAAGAAATAATTTATCAGGAGAAATTCAAGATGTTTAATTCAAGAAGAAAAAGGAAAAATTACCTTCAAAAAGCTGTAAATTGTTTTACAAAGTTACTTATTGGCATTGGTCTTCGTCTTAACGTTCTTGGCTAGAGACTGAATCGAGTAGATTCGTCGGCATTTTTTCGAGGAGTACATAAAAAGATACCGTAAGGAGGACTTGTGACAAGGTGCAGAAATATATCTCATTAGTTGTCCGTGTCAATTATGACAACTTATAATAAACTCATATTTAACAACATCTCTCATTAGCTTTATTTATATTATTAGATAATTAGACCATCTATTAGCATTACATTGAGTCATTGACATACTAGTATATGCATATCGCTCTTCTTTATTTGAATATAGTTAAGCTGCAACGGCATCATTTAGAGCTTCTGCTGCTACCGATGGAGCATTTTCATTGGCATGATTCTTCATCATATTACCACACGCTCCACCGCAGTTACCGCAGCCAGTGGAACCGCCAGTGCAGGACCCGCCACCGCAACCTCCGGTCTTCGTCATCCCACCACATCTTCCACCCCCTCCACCGCACCCTCCGCCATGGCCACCCCCACATCCTCCTCCACATCCACCACAACCGCCACAACCACCACAACGACCACCTTCTTCTTCAACCATGATATCACTTACTCCACCACACACAGTACCGCAGCCCCCGTTTAGCTCCTTCGAAAAGCACCTAGAACCGCCATTGATCTTCTCTGCAGCTACCACAACCGGAGTAGTCGTGTCAACATTCATCATTGTGTCTTCTTCTAACTTCAGTTGACTGAAACCTTCACTCTCCTTGCTTTCCTCTGTTACACCGTTAGCTTTCACTGTCTCTTTCGCTGCTGCACCAAACCCTTCCTTCTTAAGAACATCACCGAGTATGAAAGCAGAAACTACTCCAGGCAAAACCATCCATTTCTCATTTGCCTGCATGCATGCCGTATCAAAATAAACCTCAAGTCAGAAAGTAAACAAAATGGTGAAACTTTGAGTTTTCAAAGTTGCAAACTTTATTACCTCAAAAGATCCAAACTTCAAGTCAAGCAACCCAACAGCTTTGCCATAAGGATGTTCCTTTGAGAATTCAACAGCGGTCATGAAATCTTGCTCGCTTCTCATCTTTCCGCAATGCCTTGGCTCATACTCCAGCTTCCTTCCGGAGTAAACTTTCACCATTCGAGCACCCGAAAGCTCAAACAGAGGATTTTCGTTGCCTGTCTGCTTAAGTGACCACTTCGCATCAAGCAAAGACCAGAAATTTCCATCGTACTCCGCAAGAACAAGACTTTCACCATTCCCTTTCACGCCAATCACTTGTCTTGCATCACCTTTTGGCGCTGCGTCGTTGGAGTTCCTCATCTGGAGACTGATCAACTCTGTTTCGGTTTCATCAACAACGCGTGTGAAACCCTTAGCAAGACGAGACTTTCCGATCATAGGAAAGAAACAAGAGTCTTTCAGCGAAGGTCTTGACTGAACCAAATGTAGAACAGTCGGACTCCGAGTCGGCGTTGTGAAGGAGACAGCGACTCGCAGAGAGATTTGATTCTTGTTTTCACTCTTACCTGGTGGTGTTAACTCAAGCCACTTCTCAACAGAGAGCTTAGTAACAGGAAACAGAAACTCCGAAAGTGACAAAGAAGTGAAACCTAAGCTCTTAGACTTAGAAGAAGAAGAAGACATTAGCTGGAAACTAAGCTCTCCTGTAGGCTCACACTGGAACAAAGCAACTTGCTTTTCTCCATCAGACTCAGACAAAACCGTAAGCTTACGCTCAGCGTTAAACAGAGAATCAGGCTGAGTTTTGCTGAACACAACAAAGACTTTTCCTTTGTGAGCTTCCGGTAAGTTCTTGACCGCAACAATCTCCAAGATAACCTCAATGGCTTTCACCTCTGGAAACTGGATTATATTCTGAGACTCGTCCTCTTTCGCAGCTGATTTCTTGGTTGAAGAGACATAAGGAGAGGTTGTGACTGGCTTTGGGGTATCACCACGATTCATAGCACCAGCTTTCCAGTACCTCCGACCAAATGTTTCTTCCCATTGAGCAGTGGTTCCAGAGAAACCAGTGTCAAGCTTCTTACCTTTGCTTCTGTCAGAGTCTGTGTCGTCATGCTCAAGAACCTTACCAATCATCTTCGTCAAGTCTTTGCAGTAAGAGAGAGCGTGAAGCTGGTGCGTGTGCCAAAGAAGATCAATGTCGTAAGTAGGAACACAGAAAAGCTTGATAGACCTTTCTCTGTTTCTCTTGATCAAGTAGAGAAACGCCTTGTATCTAGCAACAGCTTCTTGCAGAAAGACTTCATTGTGAACATGGTCTCTTGAAACTTGGTAGTAAAACGGTGTTTGTCTCTTGACAGCTGAGACAAGATCATAAGTGGTGCATTTCTCAAGAGCTGACATGTTCTCTGCTTTGGAGATTGGCTTGTCCAAATCAAGATGATAAGGCTCCGTAGGGTACAGTGTCTTCCATAGGTTTTGAGTTTGTTGGTTGGAGTTTCCATTTACGGAAGATGCAACACAAGAGTTGTCCAAGACTCTTCCGTAGAGCTCCTCACAATCAGTCTTGTACCTCACCTGAAATGATTCACAACAACATTTTGAGCCTTGTGTGCCAAACAAAGAATTTAACCGGATTTGAAATGTATCGGTTTAAGATTTTTACCGGGTTAAGCCTGTGGCAGTGCCAAACCCATTCACAGTCAAGAGGAGGGACTAATGGTCCTTCGCAGATGGAAGAAGACTCAGTGTATTTTGCAAGCAAAGGAAGCCAATAAGCATTGTATCTGAAAAAAAAATGAAATCACCAAATTACCTAAATTTTGAGAGTTTTTGATGCAAGAAAGACCAGATTTTTACCTGAAGATGGCTCTTTGGAGAGCAGGGCCGTCGTAGAGGCAACGGTTCTGATCAACAGCTCCGAGGAAGTGAAGATGTTTCTTGGCTGCAGCAATGAGGTCAACGCTTATCTCTGTCTTCTGGGCTTCGAGCCACTCCAGTTTTTGCTCCATCTCTTACAAGTCTTTTGGAAACTTTCACCTGCAAAAATACGGATTATATGAATAAGTCTAACAATATAAACAACTCAAAGTTTTGGTCTTTAGTATTTTCTTATCTTGCAAGAAGAACACGCATTTGAAAAAGTATGAATAAGAGAAGAATCAAAGTATACCGCAGGGAAACTTCTTTGATGATGAAAGCTGACTCGAATTTGAGAAAGACTACTTGAATTACCGCTTTTTATAGTAGTTTTTGGCTTTCTTCGAGACGTCACTACCTTTTTCAATTACTAAGCAAAATGTCAAAGGTGGGAAATTACGTGAGAAGATCAGATAATCGAGCTTTGGAGGAACAGAAAGCATGTCCATAATTTGCTGACATTTTCGCCACTTTTCAAAGTTTAAGCTCCACAAGTAATTGAATCTGAGCCTTAAAAAACGACAACGCCTACAACATGACCAAGTCTTTTACTTTTCTTTGCATTTAAGCTAATATACAATAAATCATTTTTAATTCCATCGCATAACAAAAACAATTCCTAAAATTTGTTAATATCAAAGAGATTTTGTATAAGGTAAAAACAATTAAATTGTGATCCCCTCAGATAAAGTACGAAACGACCTAAACCGGTCAAGATAATAACCGTGAATTTTCATGCAACAAACCAAAAAGAAAAAAGAGAAACCAAGAACTACATCCAATAATGTGAATGGGTATCAATGAGACTCAAGAATTACCTCCCCAAAAGACGGTTTTAAATACACAAAACTAATCAAATTTTATGAGAGGGATTAAGCGTTGTAAAACTTATTTGGAAACAAAACCCGAATTCAATTCATACCGGTTAAGCAACCGACCTCACTTCCTTGAACCGGTGGCCTCTTCGAACTCAGCTTCAGGCGTCTGCTCAGTCCCGCTTGAGCCCTCACCAGTAGGGCCTGAGTCACCACCAGAGGATCCTGATCCCTTAGACATGTGTTCTCCGATCTTTGACACTGCCTTGTTCGCAGCTTCAAGCTTAGCCTTGATGTCCTCGATATCATCACCAGCCATTGCTGTCCTGAGATCAGACACTGCAGTCTCGATCTCAGAGGCAATCTCAGCTGTAATCTTCTCTCTGTACTCGCTCAAGCTCTTCTCAACACTGTAGATTGTGGTATCAGCGCTGTTCCTGATGTCGATAAGCTGCTTCTTCTCTTGATCCTTCTGCGAGTTAAGCTCAGCTTCTTTCACCATTCTGTTGATCTCATCGTCTGAGAGACCACCTGAAGATCTGATTGTGATCTGTTGCTCTTTAGATGTGGCCTTGTCTTTGGCTGAGACGGTCACGATACCATTAGCGTCAATGTCGAATGTAACTTCGATCTGTGGCATTCCTCTCGGCGCTGGTGGGATCCCAACGAGGTCAAACTCTCCGAGCATTTTGTTGTCAGCGGCCATTTCACGCTCTCCCTGAAGAACCTTGATTCCCACTTGCATCTGGTTGTCTGCAGCTGTGGAGAAGACCTAAGAAGCAAATCTTAAATCAGCAACCAATAGATTTAAGATAAAACGAAATGAAAATGTTATCTTTGTCAAGATGCATCATTACCTGAGACTTCTTTGTGGGAATGGTGGTGTTACGGTTGATCAACCTAGTGAAGATACCACCAAGTGTTTCGATACCGAGAGAAAGAGGAGTCACATCCAACAGAAGTAGCTCCTTGACATCACCACGGAGGATACCACCTTGAATAGCAGCTCCCATGGCAACAGCTTCGTCAGGGTTAACACCTTTGCAAGGGCTCTTTCCAAAGATCTCAGAGACGATCTCTTGCACTTTGGGAACACGGGTCATTCCACCGACAAGAAGAACCTCATCGACTTCCTTGATAGTGATTCCGGCATCCTTGAGACAGTTTTGGCACGGGCATCTTGTTCTCTCAATCAGCTTGCCGACCAAAGCTTCGAACTTGGACCTAGTCAAGGTGATGTTCAAGTGCTTCGCTCCGGAGGCATCTGCGGTGATGAAAGGCAGGTTGATTTCCGTCTGAGATGTGGAGGAAAGCTCGATCTTTGCCTTCTCCGCAGCTTCCCTCAGCCTCTGGAGTGCGAGCTTGTCCTTGGTCAGATCAATGTTGTCTGTTCTCTTGAACTCATCAACCAAATACTCCAACAAAGTGTTGTCAAAGTCTTCTCCTCCCAAAAAGGTATCTCCATTTGTTGCTTTAACCTAACAAAGAGAAAACAATCATACAACCACCAATGAAAAGAGCAAATCATGAAGAAGAAGAAAAGACATAAACAAAACAAGCCAATACCTCAAAAACACCACTTGAGATTTCAAGGATAGAAACATCAAAGGTTCCACCTCCAAGATCGAACACTGCAATAACACCTTCCTTGTTGTTCATCCCATATGACAACGCAGCAGCGGTTGGCTCGTTGATGATCCTCTGAACATCAAGACCAGCGATTTTCCCAGCATCCTTTGTGGCTTGCCTCTGAGCATCATTGAAGTAAGCTGGAACAGTAACAACGGCTTTGGTGATGGTTTTCCCGAGGTATGCTTCAGCGGTTTCCTTCATCTTGGTGAGAACATTAGCTCCAATCTGACTGGGAGAAAACTTCTGCCCGTTTGCTTCGACCCAAGCATCACCGTTTGGTGCCTTGACAATCTTGTAAGGAACCATTTTCATCTCCTTCTGCGTCTGGGGATCCTCATAACGTCTCCCAATCAAACGTTTGCTACCGAAGATGGTGTTTGCTGGATTCGTCACCGCCTGACGTTTAGCCGGAGTTCCAACAAGAAGCTCTCCCTTTTGGTTGATAGCAACCACTGATGGTGTTGTTCTAGTTCCTTCAGAATTCTCAATAACTCTAGGGGTCTGCGTAAACGAGATCAAAGTCCACAATTCAGATTTCTCAATAAACTGATATCAGGATTGAACAACAAGGAAAAAAAAAGAATTTTTACCTTTCCTTCCATCACCGAGACACAAGAATTGGTGGTACCCAAATCAATACCGATAACATCATTTCCCACAGGTCTCGAGCTGCGTTTACAGAGCAACACACAATACGAAATGATGAGAAACAGACTCAAAGGGAGATACTTGTTCATGCGAAACCATAAAGTGAGAGGTTTTAGTTACCAGAAAGGCCTCGCCAAGTGACCCAATTTCCCAATCAGAGAAGTCTTTCCATTTGCAGAAATCTGCAAATTCAACGATACCAACAGTGTCAGGAGACTCGATAAAACCTCAGCTGAAGAAATGTAAATCAACAAAGAACAAAGTAGGTCGCTTCACAGAAGAATCAGAATTAACCAAAACTACGCCACGTTTTAAGAAATCCAGATCGGAGACTTTCAAAACTCCATTCTAATACAGCATGGAAAAAACCCAGATTCGATCCATCGGATAATTTAAAACCCTAACTCATTTCGGAATAGTACTATCGATTACAGATCCAGAAAACCCCAAACGTGATTTCTCAAGCAAACACTAAGATCGGGAGAAATTACATACGGATTTAAACGCAGAGACGGAAGCCGTCTGGAGCTCACGGCAGCGAAGAGACCGTCGAAGCACGAAGGAGGCCATTTTGGTTTGGAGAGAGTCGGTGGAGGAAGGGTTTATGCTCCGAGATAGGACAGAAATGAAAGGCTGCGTGTAGGGTTTAAGAGATTTATAGCGACAAAAATTCGTGGGCTACAAGTCAATCTGACATTTCCTTATAACTAATATGGGCCCTACATGGGCTTAGTGACTACGTAGCCCAAACCGAAACCATGAGATCTTTTCCAAAATGTTAAATTTATATAAATAGACCTCATAGTTTGTCGTCGTTGCAGATATAGCTGCGAATTCTACAAAATTACTCTCCCCCCCCCAAAAATAACAGATTTCAGTTTCAGTTCAAAAAATCTTCAACAGAAGTAGTATCGTCTTCTTCCTTCTTCGGATTTTCGTCGGGAACAAGGGCTTTCTTGTCTAGATACTCCTCTTCGATCGTCTCCTTGAGGACGAAAAGCCGCTGGATAACGATTGGTAGTGTCGTCTTCCTTCTTGGAATTTTCTTCAGGAACAATCGTGTATACTCCTCTTCGATGGTTTAGCTTCACTAATGTCAGTTTTGCATCAAGCATTATCTTTATCCACTTATGCAGCTCCTTCGGCGTCCTGTGTGTTCGTTCATCAAAAGCTTTGTTAGATTCAGTGGTTGTTGTGGTGGGTAAAAACATGAAACAGAGATTACTCACGTGTATAAAGCTTTAGGGTCCTTAGCTTGGTGGTCATCGCCAGGAGAGAATGCAGTAGCTAGAGCAGAGAATCGTTCTTCAGGGTCTGTAATGTTGAGCAAGTACTTGAGAAGTTTGATTTCTTTGGGAGTGATGCTTCTAAGGCCGCTCTTTGTAGCTTTGATTTGTGAATGAGAAGATTGTGAAGAACAGAGCTTTTTTGTGTTTGGTGATATGTTGTGTACCTCGTTTGTAACGGTTTGAGAGTCTTTAGCAGCAGCATAAGCAGAGTTTATTAGCAAGATCAATGAGGAATCAAGCTTCTTGGTCTTTGCGAGGCTTCTGATCTTGTCACAAGCGACGTCCACGGAAGAAGAGTTTAAGATATCATCAAACTTAGCTTGAGCAGCATCTAGAGTCTCAACAGTCTCCAAGGTATTGTCATAAGCACTCACAGCAGATAAAAATCTAGCTGAAAGCCTTGCAACACCTGCTCAAACAAGAACTGAACAGTCATGAAACTGAGAGGGAATCAAATATAAAGCAAACACAGCAGTGGTATTAGTGTTTTTGAGTACCATCTCTGTCTTCTAAGCCATCAAGAGTCTCTGATAACAACGCGACATATCGGAAAAACTCTCCAGTGAAGTCTCTGCGTCTCTTGTCAGCTATTGCGTTTAAGTCTGTTGGGTTTTCTTGAATCTCCTTCAAAAGGTCGTTGTGCTTCTCCATTTCCTCATCTATCTGCAACAATCTCTCTCTCTCTCTCTCTCTCTCTCTCTCTCTCTCTCTCAAAGTACACAAACCAGTGATCTTATAAAACCCCTAAGATACAAACAACACTATGAAAACAATACCTTCTTTACTTTACTTTGCAGAGAAATCAGTTTCTGTATCAGCAACGCTTGTAGAAGTTAACACTGTACTTGTTCCACTCATCTCTTAAAACCAAGTACTTCTTCCATTGTTTAACTTTAGGCTTCTCATTCAGGAAAATATCAATGATCTTGTCACAGAACTGAGCCATAGTACAGCCTTCAGCAACCTCAACCTCCATAGGATCCTCAACAGATTCTTTCACTTCAGCACCTATAAGAACATTTTTATCTTCATTAGACTAAAATTTTGACTCTTTTAAAAATTCCAATTTGTTCCAAAGCTTAAGAATCAAACAATTCAGCAAGTGATACAGATTTCATAGAAGTTTTTAAGCTTTTTCTACAGAACCCTTTAACGAAATGGCGACCAGTAATTCGAATTGGAACCTAAAGGAAAGGACTTTCTTGGTAATTGAACAGAAAGATGAGCTTACTTGTGGTAGAGCTACTGTAAGTACAAGTTTCGGAAGCAAAGATGATACTTGAGCTTTTGCGTCTTCTTCTTCCTCCATTGATGGAAGCAGAGAAAGGTAGAAGAAAGGTTTGAGAATTATTGGGCGGTAATGACAGAAATAATTTATCAGGCGAAGAGAAGAAGATTGATGTTTCCAGTATATTCGCCATTTTCTCCCTCGCTTGGAAGGAATTTTGTTCGTCTTTGTGGACTGGACGACGAGAAACACTCTACAGTCTAGCCGATAAGAAGAACAGGGTTATCTTTGTAAATAATTAGGAAATTTAGGCAAATCCGAGAAATAAGTAAGATTTCATAAGTAACATTCAACAAGTGTCAATATGTGTGAACGTGAGGGGCGTAAATGTAAAAACTAACAATATTTGTATCATTTTGAAAATTAAGAAAGAAAGGGTAACATATGAACATAACATGGATGAACAAGCCCAAAAAGGACACAAAGTCTAATGTATTGACATCACATATTAGACCTTTGGACCTTACATCAACATGTTGAGACAAAGATACTTAGATTGGTTACTAGTTACCACTTACTACAGCTATGTGAAGAAAGATTTGAATTTTTAGATATTCCATAAACCCATATACAAAGTATCATCTAATATTTAGATCATTCTTGTTGTACATAAATTATTTTGATATAAAGATTTGTTTCACTCTGCCTGCTCTTGAGGCTGGCCATCTCCACCACCACCACCACCAATGTTACTGGTATTGAACTGAACACGAGGCTTTCCCATACTGAAATTAAGAACTCTTGCATCCATATTGTATTGAATCTCTCCATCAAACAACATCTTCCTTATGTAATGTTCTACGTCCGATCCTATCAATCTTAATGTATACTCCGTTAATGGTGCTCCCTGTCCAATACATGAACAAACAAATAGTATCTCTTTCCAGTCCAAAGATCTAAAACCATGTTCTTGGATAAGAGAAACAGAAGTTATTACCTCGTAGTGATCAACAAGTTCTTGAAAATAAGAATAAACCTTGTTACAGCTTTCATCATCCCACACAAACTCTTCCGTAGGATCAAGAATCAAAGTGAGTTTATCCATCTGCGTCTGGTCAAACTCACAAGTCTCTGGATCGATATAAGCTGCGTAAATCCTCACGTGACGTGTCACACTGCTTAGCCACTCACCACCAAACTCTCTAGGCATGCCTGTGCTCTTCACGTTCGACTGTTTCTCCACCGGTCTCAATGGCGTTGGCTGCTTCTTCATCTGCTTCTCTGGTGACTGCTCTTCTTTGATTGTCTCTGTTTCTTGTTCCTCTAGTGTACTGCCTTGTTCAGGATTTGTCACCACGAACGCCTTCTGTGTTGTTCTAATTGGTCGGATTTGAGCTGCCATGGGAGGATGTAACAGAGAAAGCTTAGTGCAAGCAGTGTAAGAGAATGATGCAACCATTTTTTGAGTTTGTCTGAAAAATGAGAAGAGATCAAGTTGTTACAGAACCATACTCTGTAAAGAGATTTGATGAGGTTGAGAAATGACCACAGCTTATGGATGAGATTCTCCCAAAGTTCAGTCTTTTTGTTTTCTTGGTGTTTTGTGGTTAATCTTGAGAGCCAACACAATCTTCTTTTAGGAGTTTACTGCTTTACTGTTGTTTTGTTAAACTTGTCTTTAGCTTTCATATGATAAAACAGAGAAAGATTCTGAGGAGAGATTTGAATAGAAGAAAGCTCATTATTTTCCACCATAGCGTAAAATAGAGTTTTACAAGTATCATCTATACAATCCATGGAACTTGAAAGCATAAACAGAGTGAAAACATTTTAGTTCTTGTACTTCATGGTTTCTTTCTCAAACCCAATTGTTGGGAACTGCTTAGCGAATTCCTCGACTTCATGGCGCAGCTTCCCAATCTCAGATTGAATGGCTGAAGAAGATTCCATTGCTGTCACAAAATCCTTCAGCTTGGTTCCTGGTTTTGTAGAACATTCACAAATGAGTTATATAATCAATCATTGTTTGTAAGAACACATAGAATCGACGATCAGAGAAATGAAGAACAACCTTGAGCTTCAGATTTGACTTGGAGAGCCAACTTCACAGCTTTGTCAAAGTATTCAGCTACTTTGGCAAAGTCTTCCTCAACAAAGCCTCTGGAAGTGAGAGCAGGTGTGCCCATTCTGATTCCACCAGGAACCATTGCAGAAACATCACCAGGGACAGTGTTTTTGTTTGATGCAATGTGGACAGCTTCCAACACTTTCTCAACTCTAGATCCATCAATTCCCTGCAATCAAAAAATGGGATTAGAAGTGTGGATAGTTTTAACTAAAGAAATAAGTATACAGAAAAGGATAGATCAAGTGACCTTGCTCTTCAGATTCACTAGAACCAGATGGTTGTCAGTTCCACCAGAAACAAGTTCATACCCTAACTCCATCAGAGTCTGCACCAAACAACAAATGATACTCTTTAGAGATATAATCAAAAAGTGAAAAATAAAAATGAAAATTTGATATTCAAGCGAATAGCACCTGAGCAAACTTTGCAGAGTTACTCAGGACTTGCTCTTGGTATGCTTTGTACTCTGAAGTAGTTGCCTGCATTTAACACAAAATTGTATTAAAGAAACCACAAAACCAATGACCAAAGTTAGTTACTTCCATTCAGTGCCTTCACTTTACCTGTTTCAAAGCAACAGCTAGTCCTGTGATAGTGTGGTTGTGAGGACCACCTTGAAGACCAGGGAAGACAGCTTGATTGATCTTGTCTTCAAAATCATACAACACCTTTCAAGACAACAAATGGATGATATCAAAAGACTGTACATAAATCTTAAAAAACATTTGTCCAGATTTTGTGTTCTTCTTTTACCTCTTTCCCTTGTTTGTTAACTTCCTTAACACCCTTTCTGAAAAAAATCATGGCTCCACGAGGTCCACGAAGCGACTTGTGAGTTGTGGTGGTTACAACATCTGCATATTCGAACGGTGAAGGGATAACACCAGCAGCAACCAAACCACTTATGTGTGCCATATCTGCTAGCATTACAGCTTTTTGCTTGTTACACACCTGCCACAAAGAGTTTGAATCAAAACTCTTGATTTACAATAATCTCTTTGTGTGTGTGTTTAGATTTGGATATAAGATTGGAAATTACCTTCCGGATGCGGGCATAGTCATACAAACGAGCATACGCACTTGCACCAGCAACAATCAATTTTGGCCTGAAAAGAGTAGCACTTTTCTCCATCTGCAGAGATCAAGATAAACAAGTTAGGTAATGTAAACAAGAACAAACTATAGGATGCTTAGTCGAAGAATCAAGAACCTGATCATAGTCGATGTAGCCAGTGCTCTCGTCCAAACGATAAGGCATTGTTTCAAAGAAAATAGACACAGCAGATATCTTCTTGGTATCAGTCTGATAACCATGAGAAAGATGACCACCGTGAGGCAGATCAAGCGCCATGATTCTCTCATGAGGCTTTAACAGTGCAGTGTAGACATGGAAGTTGGCTGGAGATCCAGACAAAGGCTGCACATTCACTGTAACCACAGGACAAGACTCAGAATAAGACATCAAAACAGAGGAACTAGATAAGTCAGATTTCTTGCTTCCTAATTACCTCCCCACTTCTCAGGGTCTAACCGGAAAGCTTCAAGAGCTCGCTTCTGGCATAAGGTTTCGGCCATGTCTATGTACCTTCAAAGCAAAAAGGCTCTTCAAGTTAGCATCTTTTTACAGAGATTTGGTCAAGCAATCATGTCTATGACTGGAAATGAAAGACTGAAAATTTCTTGAACATACTCATTTCCTCCGTAGTATCTGGCACCAGGATAACCTTCACTGTATTTGTTAGTCATCACAGAGCCAACAGCTTGCATCACCGAGACAGATGTGAAATTCTCAGATGGAATGAGCTCAAGTCCCTTGATAAACATAAGTATTAACAATTATCACTCAAAAAGGTACAAGCTTTAACAGAGAATAATCCAAAATCTGAGATTTTTCGTAGTAAAGAGAGAGAGAGACTAACCTTCCATTGTCTAGCTTTCTCATGTTCAATGATGTCAGCAATCTCAGGGTCGACCTCCTCTAAAGGTGCGTTAAGCTGTTTTGGCCACTGTGTCGAGAGATTACACACACACACATGGGTTTCATAAGATTTCAGACCCAAAAATGGAAACTTGTACATCAATTTGAAACAGACGCATAACTTGAGTAACCAAAATCCTTGCTTTAACCGCAAGCAATCTAGACAAAAGCGACAAGAGACATGAAAAGAGTGGGATTTTATAAGGAGAATAAAAGAGAAATGAATCTCACAGTGACACGATTGTCATCGACAGCTTCACTGGGCAAAGACGACTGTAGGAAACAACATCAGAAATTAGAAACCCAAAATGATTGAAATTCGATCCGATGAGAAAATTTAGAAGGAGGGAACATGGGCGTTACCATGTAGCATGAAGTGGATCTGATAAGAGGACGAATGGGTTTGTCAATTGAAGAAGAAAGTCTCCGAAGAGCCATCGCCATTGCCATTTTCGCTAAACCTCTCTCTCTCTTTCTCTCTCTCTCTCTGGGAACCCTAGAAACAGATTTGAAACATGGAAGAGAGACGGAAAGAAGAACAAAAAAAATCCAATTGGGTTTATCCGCAGAAGAGATGAAGAGAGAATTGTGGCCTCTGCTTTTGGCTGAGCTTTTGGTGGTTGCAGAAAATTTTCGAAATTTTTTTTACCTCTTTCTTTTATATTTTTCTTATCGGAAAAAAGAACGAATTTTTATTTTTGGGTTTCTTGTCGTTATCTCAGGTCACACTCACACTCTCTCCCACCAAACGTTTGTGAACTGAATTCTAAATTGTGATAATTCATGACGACGACGATTTTTTTTCGTTAAAAGGCTGTTGTCAGTTTTTTTTCTTTTCTTGTGAATGGTTTCTGGTCAATAAAGTCAACGATAACCGATTTAGGTTTTTTTTTTGTTCGTCTGACATCGATTTTTGTCACCAATAACCTTTTTTCTCTCGGTTAATTAGCGAAAATCGGTGATTCAGTACTATATATGCTTGTACTACAAAAGTATAATAAACAACACCCGATTATGCTTGTATTTCAGTACTATATATGCTTTAATTATATATATATATATATATTTCAATTGACATGCACAAGAGAAAAAATATGATTGATGTTAGAAGAACCATGCTGCTGCTTTCATGGCTTGGTTTCTTCTTTTGTTTCCTAGCATTTGGTTTGTTCTTCAATATTATGGTATCCTCGAACTTCAATCTGTAAAAATTAGAACTAAAATGTGTTTACTTGAGGGTTTTTGTGATTCATCAAAATCAAACTATAAGACTCCACCTTGCTATTATTCGTCTGCTCTTGGTGGGGTCTCATAATCCGAATGATCGGGTTGGCTTAGTTGCAGCCGAATCTGAGTGTGTGATTCATCATCTGCGGCAGCTAGTTGATCACGGTGTATAAACTGGTTTGTGCTCGCCGTATATGCCTGCAAGATCAAAGTCGAAGCCATCACTTCAAAGCTCTTATTTCTGCCAAATGGAGTTTGTGTATATGTTTGTTACCTTCTTGTAGAGCTCCACATTTTCTTGATGAATCCTTTGTACTTTCCTAGATAACTCGAGGTTTTCCTGATGAATGAGGTTCCTCTGCACCACGAGCAACCAAAATCGCAGAATAAGAATTGTAGCTGATGAAATTTACATATATGCGTAAGAATATGTTGTGTATATAATATATATACATATCTCATAGTGACCTTTTGGCTTAGATGTTGGATTTCATGAGTCAACATTTGTTCCTGCGGAAACCGGAAAAGCAATTGTTTCTATTGAATTACATTCTCCTCTATAGTCACTACACACTCCAAAGTATATAATAGAGTTTATGTTTTGTATACCTTTTTCATACGAATTCCACGCAAACTTATCTCAAGTTGATTCTCAAGATTGTTTAGCTCGTTAACGCTCAAACCATTTAGTTGTTCCCCCATAATTTGCCTGCCTCATAACAAACATATAATCGCAATGTATAAGTAGAAGTTTCTTCTTTTCTTTGTACATGTAATATCAGTAATATTTTGATCGAAGGCTAATTCAAAATATGATATAGCTTATAAGGAAGTAATTCAAGGCAATACCGATGGTTTTCTTGCAAAGCATGCAATTCTTGCCTTAGCACCGCGGCTTCTCTCTGCCAAAACTGTAACACCAAACACAAAACTTTGAACTCAGTAAACCAAACCGCATTTCAATACAAAACCTCAATTAACAATTACATATTCTCATATTGTCTAGATGTGTACCTTGACTTCTGATGTGGGGTTCAATAGTTGTTGTTGCTCGATCTTGCTCTTGTTGTATCTATCAATAACCGACTTCATGCTGTTCAAAGATTTCATATTAGTAAGTTGCTCATGGTATGTATAATACACTCGTATCATATAAAGATTGTCCATGAAGTTGACAAAGAAAGCTTCAACTCCTCCATTGAAAAAGCTTTCATACATCAAACTAAGGTTCGGACATAAATATAACGCGGTAACATGGCAGATTTTTAATACTAGATATCCAAGGAACAACGAGATGTGTTAGTTTGTTTTAAGAGTGATAAACTCGACTTGAATAACTTCATAGTATGCAGTATTTACCATGCTTGTGAAGTTTGAAAATAACAACTATTGAAAAATATCTCACATAAGAGGTCCTCATTTGTATATAATCAAGGAAATAATATAAGTTTTGTTTCACATTTATAGAACTCTTTCATCTAGCTGAACTGATAATTATATATTATTATTATTATTATTTTTTTTTTCAAATATTTATAGCTAATGTGTATTCTGATCTAGATTATTACGATGGTATATTATATATCCATGACTAAAACCCGTCAATTAATCGTTCTGTCAATATTTATAGTATACAAATTATGTTAAGAAAGTTGTTATGATTATGACTACAAATAGATCATTTGTTATCGGATTAGATTTTTATCTCCTAGTTTATTGGTTTTGAGCAATGAGCAGTTACGTTCCTCTCCACACCGATCGTTCAAACTCGTGGCTTCGTTATAACTCCTTTTAGCACCCCAAATTTGATGTTTGAGTCTCATCTACTTCTCAAACATTTCTAAATTTGGAAAAAAACAAGCAATGAGCCTAGCTATAAGTCAATCCATACATATATACGTGTAGATATACACATACACACATGTTAAGAAATTACTTGAAACATACTGATGTGTACAATCACTCGTTTAAATTAAGCTAAGAAACAACTTCAAGTTAATTTTTTCATCTTCAAAAGTATCATTCTTGTTTAAACTTCTAACCTCCTTTTTACTCTTTCTTTGTTATGCATATATATAGAAAAATTGTCAAAAATTTGTGTCGGCTATACATGCACATCTTAATGTACATACAGCAAAATGTAACATGTTCTACCGACCGCGAGTTTCCACAAAAAAAAAACTACAAATGAATAGATCACACAGCTAGATACATCTCAATGAATATTCCCGTATACCTTCTGAGCAAACCAGTACCATAAAATTATATAAGTTCCGTATATGTAGATGTGTATATATAAACTTCCATATATATATGTATATCAAGAATTTGTAAAGATTTCAGATTGCATAATTGTAGAAGAGGAACCTGGAGCTGGCAAAGTCATAGAGCTTTTCGGTGCTGGAGAAGATGATGAGACCGACCTCTGCGTCGCAGAGAATAGCTAGCTCTTTGGCTTTCTTGATAAGACCCTTTCTTCGTTTGGAGAAAGTGACTTGTCTACTCGTCGAATCATCGATCCTTTGGATCACAATCTTCCCTCTTCCCATCAATTTTATCCTCTATTTGATTCTCCTCTGGTTTTTCTCTTTTCTAGGGTTTCTTGTTTTGTAGATCTTACCAAGACCAAAAGGGAAACGAAGACGCAGAGGAACGAATAAGGTGAAAGAGAAAGGTGGAAATAGAGAGAGGAAGGTTGAGCCAAGAGTCAACAATCTATTCGAGGAATAAACTAAGGATATTTATGCATATGCACACACATATATATATATATATATATATATATATATATATATATACAGAGACTCACCTCTTAATTTGAGACATTTTTTGGTAAATTTAATATATAGTAAGTACTAAGTTCCTAGTCCAAAAATAGTATTTGCGTGTAATTTTATGAAAGGAGAAAAAAGAAAAAAAAAGAAGAAGCAACCAACGAAATAGAAAGAAGCTCTTATAAAGTTCCTAGGTTAAGAGAATCTATAGATATAACTTAAATGCGTGTGTATGTAATCACGGATTTAAAAAAAATATATATATATTATGAGAGATAGTGGAAATTTAATTGAATTGTTTGGATAAAAAGGAGTGAAGTAATAATATTTAAACGTATAGTGTGATTTAGGTAAATTTCCATTATCATTAATATTTCCTTTTATAACATGTCCGTACATATTTATCAATTTTTTTTAGTGATTTTTTCTTCATATGTCATGTGTAAATACTGAATGGGCGCATCACAGGACTGTGTTTCTCTGACAAAACCTCTTGCTTTATATGCTGCTTTTCTTAGTTTAAATTTGTTTTTATATGTTACGAAAAAATTCTAAAATATTATGGTCATAGGAAGAAATCATATATTAATGAATCTGAACAAATATTAATGAATCTGAACAAAAGATATTTACCCAAAAAAGTAAGAGAATAGATTGAACAAAATACGTAGTACAAATAGGGGAAAACGCCCAAAAAATTCCTCAACTTTTTCAATTAGAACGTTTTATTTCTGAACTGTCGATTGCACATTTAATTCCTCAACCTATTGCTGATTGTCTTAAATTGGGTTTCACCTAGTTAAGCTTTAAACCTCTAAGACGTGGAATTATATTTTCCAATACAAAATCCCCAATTTAAGAATCTTAATTGCCGACAAACTAAAGCTAATTTCAGCGAAAATCTGCAAATTTCATGAGATTTTAGCATATATGAAGTTGGAAATCACAAAGTCGAAGCTGATTATGGTGAAAACCATGTGGAGAAGAGGTGGGAAGAGGGATAAACTCCCAATTACACAACTCTTCTTCGAATTGAGAGTTTATCCCTCCTCCTCCCACCTCTTCTCCACATTGTTTTCATCATAATCAGCTCCGGCTCAGTGATTTTCGATTTAAGATACGCTAAAATCTCAAATTTCGCTGAAATTAACTTCAGTTTGTTGGCAATCATTTTAGGATTCTTAAATTGAGGATTTTGTGTCGGAAAACGTCTAAGAGGCTTAAAACCTAATTAGGTGAAACCCAATTTCAGACAATCGACAATAGGTTGAAGAATTAAATGTGCAATCGACAGTTCGGGAATAAAACGTTCTAATTGAAAAAGTTGAGGAATTTTTTGGGCGTTTTCCCGTACAAATAGTCCATATGACATTCTGTGAAAATAAAAAAAATTGTGTAAAAGAAAATACCAAGCACACGTGTCAGACAGGAACTTGGAGTTGCGGCGATTCACTAAATTAATTATTCTGTCGTAAGTTTCCAAATATGGCAAGAAAATTAGCATGTGTTAGTTTCGACGCCTTAATGCTTAATCTGTAATCAAAGCAATACAAAATAGCTATATTCAGTGTATATTGCAATATAATATGATGTAGCTGATACCATCATACTAAACCCGCCTATTAATTTACTTACAAAAATTCCTGCTAAGAGTTAGTAACCTATTCTTTAAATTTTTAACAGATTTTTTTTTGTCAACATACATTATTATGCAAGAAAATTTTGAACTTGTATAGTTAATACAAACCACTAAACTGCATGTTCTAATCAATTTATTTTCAACAGTACTAATCTTTTGAACAAAGGTTAAATAATGAGATCAATATTGCAATTGCAAAAGGAAAATAAATCTTAAATGCAATACGCATCTGTGACTGGCACACGTGGGAGAAGCAGAAACAGCTCCTGGGAACACCAATTGATGGATGCCTTCGCACGCTCCACCGCAGAATCCGTACACCTGATCCTTTTTCTTAATTCTTTTGTGATTTTATTGAAAAGTTTCGATTTTCGGTTCAGATAAATTACTCTGGCTCCCATAATATTTCAAATCACAGTAATAATTCAAAAGTTAAAAGAACAAAAATGAAACAGAAAGATCGAATCAAAACGAACCGAACCACATTGAATCTAAATTTGATTCTATCAGATTTCTTTCAAACCGAGCTAAACCAAATGCAAACCCTAATCAAATTCGATTTGTAAACCGCTGAAATCTTAGGAGATTCAGGTGGGGCCCGAAATGAACATCATAGTAATAAAGATCCATAAGGACCATGTGGGCTTGACTGCTTCGAACCAATCACATCTCGAATCTCAAACTTATCTTCAGATTTTGCTAATTTTCCTATTAACAAAGAATCTTAAAGTGCTTCCAAGTGACCAAATCCCCAATTATCGTCGTCTTAAGATAAAAGATTTAGTTCTCATTCACGCCAGGTGTCAATCATCAGCGAATCATTTCGATTTTACCAATGATAATCATTCTTTTCTTTTGTTCGACGGGTGTTTAAACCTGTCTTAAGTCTTAAGCTTCAAGTTTCAACTTTCAAGTTTCCGTATATTTGAAGTCCAAAGAACAAACTATCTACAACTAATATCATTCTTTGTATATTTTTTTCTTTAATGTAAAAGCATTCTTCACTGTTTTTTTTTCAAATAATGACTAAACCAAATATCTAACGCATGTTTACTCAGATTATGATCCAGTATTAGTAACTTTATCTCTTCTTCTTGTTGGTGCTATAACACGTGATTTGGTACCCAGGGTGATAGTGTTATTGATAATAAGCCTTATTCAGATTATTGATCAGACCAAGAAAAGGAGATAAGGTGTGTCGCTTTTGATGTTTTAAAAACTAAATCCCACATGATATTTGGGTCCATGAAGTTTTTAATTTTATCTTCTTCTTTTTCAGATTTCCGAAGATAGTTGTTATAGTTTGTAATTGCAAAGGTCGAGTTGAAAAATGGCCTTGGAACTTGAAGACTGGTGGAAATTGTACAAAATGTTCCAAAGTTGTTGGCCATTATTTCATTTTCACCTTTTCTTCTGTGATAGTAAGTAAAACTAATAGAGATAATAACTACAATTAGTAAAGAGAAATCTTAATATATGTATTGGTTTTTATAATTTACTAAAGAAACCAGCTTTCGTTTAGTTTTTGGAAAAATATGCTCATGAGAGAAGGATACGCACGTGAAAGACAGAGAGTAAAAGGGAAAAATACATTGTTGGGTGTCTGTCAGTGTCTTTTGCCATACTCTTTCTGGCAATACCTTTGTGGTGTCGATGACGTTACGCATTTCGAATGCTAATTATATTAGGGTTTAACATCTTCACTTGAGGTTTTAGATCTTAATTAGTATTTAGGTTTAAAATCTCAATGTTTTGATTTTGCGTAGGGGGTTTACTGTGAATGAAAATTTTGATTCCCTTAAAGATCTTTTGATTCCCATTTTTTTTCTTCTTCAAAAACTGTTATGTTATGAGAAACATATTTGGTTGTGTTCACATTTGCACCCAAAAAAAAAAAACATATTTGGTTGTGCTTTGATGATATCTGGAAACAAAAGATATATAAATAAATACATTTCCAAATCTCTGTTTTTTTAATTTTGCATCATAATGAGCACGTGATGAACAATACTCAATTACTCACGATAATATTTTTTATACATGAACACTAGTATATTTCTGTCAACGTAAAGATGTTTATGTAATAGTGCAAGCTATATATACAAATTTGAGGGGATGTTTTTGAAGAAATTTAATTATAATTTATATTTAAATGATTTATTTCATACATCTAGACTCTAGAGTTTCGTAAATTGGAATAACCAATCGAAGAAAAACATATCATCTTACAGAACATAAAACTTTATAGATCCCTTACCAAACGTGTCACACTATAAATTAAAGAAATTTAAAAACTAGAAACGAATCGATTAAGTTACACTTAAACAAGTTAAACAAATATGTATTTAAAGTACCATAATGGATTAATGGCATAATATATTGTGCAGTCGGGATCAACGGTAACACTAGTTGAAAATGTCATCATAACTCACTAGTGTATCAAAACTTATTATCTATAGAATGATTACTTGCATAGTTCTTAAGGTAATCCGGGAAATGTGAGAGCATGATTTAAAGAGATAGTGTGTTGCATAATTGAGTATAGCCCAAAAAGGAATTGACAATTAGTTTTACTTAGGCTCTAATTGGTGAGCAAGGAATAATGGGGAATAAGACAATTCCCCTTCATTCCTTAAAAATTACACCATTTATAAGGAATGTGTATTCTATATTATTCCTTACTATTTCATATTAATTAGGGAATTATAGTGTTAAAATATTCCTTACAAAATATGAGGAGGAATGAGTTACATATATTTTATTCCTCTTCATTCCATTCTTTCTCATTCCTTTCGTTCTTTTACAGGTCACCGGTTAGAGCCTTAGAGTGCCCAAAATGTTATTTGTCCTTTACAAATTAATTAATTCAATTGTCATAAGATTCGTACTTCGTTACGATATATGCCCCTTTATTAGAACTGTATATACTTAAAAATGTGATCTTCCTCTAAAGTAATCTTACCTATCGGAAAGCTATACAATATTTGTATGATGTATAAATTGTTAACACTAAAACGGTAGGTAAAGCGTGGATGAATTTCTTAAAAATATGCTGGAATTAGTAAGAAAAACTTCCGTTTCTCTGTGGGCCATGATTCGTTAGTAATTCGTAAGAATAACTTCGTTTCAGTTATGGCCCAGAAGCCCATTAACATGGATTTTTAGTGAGGGCCTAACTAATACTATAATTATTATCCATATAATGTTTTCTTTGATTCTAGTACTAAAGTTTCCAATCATTACTTCGGATTAAAATACCCGTAGATGTTGATGGAGCATATCGAATGTTGATGGAGCGAGCATACACAATATAATATAGACATGAAATAGACTATACAGAAATATGATGGATGGTCCTTTTCATTGCTTTGCTTGACAGTTGACAGTCGACACACATCACTTCTTTAAATAACAGACTAAAACCAACAAAGTTCATAGAAAATTTGGGTTTTTTTTTTTGTTTCTAATGAAAACGTCTACGGATGACCATCTATTATTGAATCCCAACAACAATTATTCGGCCACCATAAAATAATTAGCACATCATCATTTTTCAATAATTTTATTAGTATTTTATTTCATTGGAAGAATTGAAATTTTGGGTTAATGGTTTATTCTCCAGTTAAACATACTAGAAACCTCAAAGATATATCAAATTTTTCAAGAAACACAATTAACTGTTGATATATCTTTTTCCACGACAGTATTTTTTTTTGTTAAATACTGTATATAGTTGATTTTTATCATCATAATGTATTAATTTTTTTCAAATACAGTATATATTTTCTAATTATAAATTGTTGTCAAACAAATGTATCTATGTTTAGTATGTTATTAACACCAAGATTTGAAGACTTGAATTCAAATCTATTGGATTTGACTGAATATTAAGTTGTATGCCTTTTTTTAACTAAAAATCTTTTGAATTTTTTGAAGTCAGTGAAAGTCAAAAACTACTGGCAATGACATGTTCATATTCCTTGACAGCAATACATTCATAAAACTTATAAAACCGTCAAGTATCTTATGTATAATATGGTTGTTGTTACTGCTTTTAATCATAGTTTTCTCTTAATAAAAAGCATATTGCTATTGTTTATCTAGATAATTTGATTTATATAAATCATGTAAATTTAGAATCAGGTCGTCTTTATGTCATTATTGTTATTTGCCAAAAACAAAATAGCGAAGTACACCTGGCATTGACTTATTTAGATGCTCAAATAATAATTATGAAAAGATGGACTAAGATTTTGAAATTAAGATATGGTGAGCCTAGTCTATTAACTTACCATACATTTCACATAATCAAAAGGAAACAAATTTGAGTACTTTTTATTTTCTATGTTGCCACAAGTATATATATAAATACACCTCCTCTGCATGTGGATCTGAATTATAGAAGATTGCGATCTCATATTTTTGTTAATTAGAGATTATAATCTAGCTGAATAATAAGGTAGTATATCAGAAAGAAAATAATAAATTACGATAAATATAACTTTCTTCAGCGAAAAGAGCTTTTATTCTTTCTCCGAGGAATCAAAACTGCAACGGAACACAACACAGAAGAAAACTGGTTTAGTTTATTTAAGTACTGGTACGTGTTCGGTGTCTTCATTTAAATGTTTATTTCTAAGTAACTGTAATAATGTGTAAAGAGTTTTAGACATTATCCATTCGGATCTACTGAATTGATTACAATTCATACAAAAGGTTAACATAACAGTTCTATAGATGATAACGTATAATTCTGTAATCTTTTCGAATGTTTAGCGAATTAGCGAAGGAGATGGAAAACGCAGCTCCGGGAGTGAAGGTGGGTCGGGTCATGACTCAGGTTTTCGTTCTGATGTTCCTTCTTCAATGTGTTCATTCCCGAACGTCACGGTAAGCTAGCTCTCTTAACTTTTATGTCTTTTCAAAACTCAATTAGATTGTCATAAGACTTGTGATTTTTTCTTACTAAAAAATTAGAGGGACAATAATTATGTTTTTTCTCTCGTGAATTTTCTTTATATATATATATTTTTAAAGAGTCAAACTTTAAAGATAGATTAGATTTATTTCCCCTTTTGTATCTAATCTACGGTTGAATCTACACCTAGGTCTATGTACATTCAAACCTTTTCAAAAATTTGCAGTTCTTCTTATTGCAGAAACAAGCTAAACATCATTAAACCGGGACAAAAGCTCGCACCTCCCTCAGTTACGCTAAACAATATTGCTCCTAACCAGGTACGGTCGAAATGTTTATATCATTTCTTCATATTTTAGTTTAATTTTGCTTACTCCAGGTTTTCATCTTTTGATAAATTAGAAATTTCAGTCCAAAATGTTACTTATGTGATTCGATGTTTATTCTTTTGTTGTTTAAGGTGGTCGTTGATAACGGTATCATCCAAGTTACATTCTCGAGTCCACAAGGCTTAATAACCGGAATCAAGTACAAGGGCTTCGCCAATGTGTTGAACGACGAAATTGATCGTCGCGGGTACGATCTTAGTTTTAATAGTTTCTGATAAAAGTATATATTTTTAAAAAATGTTTCGTATGGTAAGGCCTTCTGCAAAAAAAAGAATGTTTCGTATCGATATATAACTATTATAATATATAGGTACTGGGACGTAGTATGGTATGAACAAGAAGAAAAACCGCGAACCGATCTGTGAGTTTTCGGATCTCTCTTCGTATCTTTTTGTTAACCATACCTATTTTTCATAACCTTTATACTAGGCTACTATACATATTTATTTATATCATATTACGTTTTAACAGTTTATTTGGAGAAAAGTTCGAAATTATAAATCAAACAAAGGAGCATGTCGAAATATCATTTTCGAGAACATGGGATATCTCTCAACGTGGCTCGGTAGCCCCGTTAAACGTAGACAAACGGTAAGTAGATTTGTAAGAAAACTCTGTTACTAAATTTCTTTTTAGAAGTTTAATAGAGATTAATCATATTCGAAAATATTTCTCTTTAAAGATATATTATTCGAAGTGGTGTGTCCGGAGTATACATGTACGGTGTGTTAGAGAGGCTAAAAGGTTGGCCAGACGTGGACATGGACCAAACCAGGATCGTCTTTAAGCTCAACACAACAAAGTAATTACCATTGTGTTTTTATTAGACTTTTTAATTTATGTTTCAATGCTAAAAGTGTTGTTGTGACTGAGAAATAACTTGTTTTTTCTAATGGAACATATTTGTTCAGATTCGATTTTATGGCTGTATCAGATGATCGGCAGAAAATAATGCCTTCTGCAGCAGATCGAGACATCACCGATGGTGCTGCAAGTCCATTAGCTTACAAAGAAGCTGTTCATTTGATAAATCCAGGAAATCCTATACTTAAAGGACAGGTATATACAAATTAATCAATAATTAAATAGTAACATATGTATATGTATAAATGATTGGGGTAAAAAAGAATATTTTTTACTGGGGTAAATGATTGGGTGTGACGCAGGTTGACGATAAGTATATGTACTCAATGGAAGACGGAGACAACAAAGTACATGGTTGGATTTCTTCGGACCAACGTGTCGGCTTTTGGATGATTACTCCCAGCGATGAGTTCCGTGTCTGTGGGCCCATCAAACAAGATCTCACCTCTCATGTGGGACCCACCACCCTCTCAGTCAGTCCCACCTCTCTGAACAAATTCTTTTGAACAGAAAATAAAATATAACATATGCAATTTTATGGCTACGAAAATGTGAATTACATAATAAGTTAAAATTTACTTTTGTTCTCTTATTCGGGTTTAAGAATAATAACGTACGGTGATTTAGATGTTTACAAGTGTACACTACGCGGGAAAAGAGATGAACACAACTTATTCAAGCAAGGAGCCATGGAAGAAGGTGTTTGGTCCTGTCCTTGTTTATCTCAACTCTGCACCTACTCCTGATCTTCTCTGGACCGATGCTAAACGACAGGTTTCATCGTCGTATCATTGATCCATTAGTTAATTATTTCATTAAATTATTATAATCATCATGATCATTGTTTTTGCAAATGAAATTTGTTAAACCAATTTTATAGATGGCCACTGAGGTCGAAAGTTGGCCTTATGATTTCGTGAAGTCAGTGGATTACCCTCTTCATCACCAAAGAGGGACGGTCAAGGGTCAATTCTTTGTCATGGACAGGTATACAAATAGTTTTTTTTTTCTCTGTTTTCTTAATTTATGAATACTCTTAAATCCCAATGTCTGAAATTACATGTAGTCACAAAAACAAGACGAAGATTTTCGGGGAATTTGCTTTCGTGGGTTTAGCATTACCTGGTAAAGCTGGTTCATGGCAAACCGAAAACAAGGTACTCTATCTTAATTTTGTGATATAATACTATAGACAGTAGTCTAAGTTTGGCTATGAGACTTTTAGATGATAAATAAAATAAACTAACGGCTTTTAATATTTTTTTGGAAAAGGGGTATCAATTTTGGACAGGAGCAGACAAAATGGGGATGTTCACACTAGCAAATGTGAGACCAGGGAATTATAGTCTTTACGCCTCGGTTCCTGGATTTATTGGTGACTATATTTACGAGCATGTCGTTACCATCACACCAGGTATATATAGTTTATCCATATCACATCTTTCTGGTATATAGTTATATACAAAATGAAAAGTGTGTTTAAAGACCCATATTGATCCAACTAGAGAAGCATATGATCATATAAGTTACCATATAACTCAATTGTGTGTTTGGTCTTGTGTAGGTAAAGAGATAAACGTAGGACCCATAGTGTACGAGCCGCCTAGAAACGGTCCCACGCTGTGGGAGATCGGAGTACCTGACCGGACCGCCGCAGAATTCTATATCCCAGATCCAAACCCAACACTTTTTACCAAACTCTACCTTAATCACTCAAATCCTCCTCAGCACAGGTAATATATATGATCAAGCATAGTTGTTACAGTACTCTATATAGTTTTTAGAATATATATACTAAACGGTATTTATCTGTCTAATAATAATACAGATTTAGACAATATGGTCTATGGGATCGTTACAGTGTTTTGTATCCTCGAAATGATCTTATATATCATACTGGAGTGAGTGACTATAAAAAAGACTGGTTCTATGCTCAAGTCATCAGGTAATAAAAATATATTAACATTTCAAAAAAATATTTACAGTTTTATCTTCACTTAAAACGTTGTTGTATATACAGAAAAGCTGGAAATGGGACACATCAAGCAACGACATGGCAAATTGTGTTTAACCTAAAAGCAGTGACTCAAACAGGAAACTACACGCTTCGAGTGGCTTTGGCTGCAGCGACGGCTGCTGATTTATTAGTTCGGGTTAACGAAGCCAATTCCGAACCTATTTTCACGACCGGGTTAATAGGTCGGGATAACGCGATCGCTAGGCATGGAATTCATGGATTGTACAAATTGTACAGTATCGATGTTCATGGGAAATTGCTTAGGGTTGGTAACAATACGATTTTTCTTACTCAAGATCGGTGCGCTAATTTGTTTTCAGGTGTTATGTATGATTATCTTCGTTTGGAAGCTCCTTCTGAAGTTCGATAAATTATGTAATAAAAAATTAGGGGGTTAGAAAAGGGGAAAAGCTTTGTTTCATATATACAACAGTGATGAAAGGTTAAATTTGTTGGCAGCTTGTTGGCTAATCTTAGTAATAAGTTTTGTTTCATATATGATAATTCTCAAATCAAACGGCAGCGTTTTAAATCCATTTGCTGTATATATAAAGCTAGGTACTTTGGTCCCTTAATTCCTTGAAAGTATAGAAAAATAAAAAAGAGTGAGAGATGGAGAGATTAGGAGAGAGAGAGAAGAGCGTTCATGAGGCGTTTGGCTGGGCCGCGAGAGACTCATCAGGCCATCTCTCTCCCTTTGTCTTTTCTAGAAGGTAACGTACGTGAATGAGTTGCGTCATGATGTTTGTAGTTTGTTGCATCATGGCTGATTAATGTAGCCATGATGAAGATGATGCTACATGATGGTAAATTTGCGCAGAGAAACAGGAGAGGAAGAAGTGAGAGTGAAGGTGTTATACTGTGGAATATGTCACAGTGATCTCCATTGTCTCAAGAACGAATGGCATTCCTCTATTTACCCTCTGGTTCCTGGGTACGCAAATTTTCGTGTGAACTTTACTTTTTTTTTAGGTTCGCTCTTTCTGAATTAATTAGCCCTTTTTTTTTTACTGTGAAAAACCAAATGGAAGGTTTGGTTAGTTACCATGGCTTCTGATTTATTAAGCTAAATTGACCCCGAAAAAAGTCCACTCATCATATATACATTGGGTAATAGGTAACATTATATTCTACCCCATGTTTCAGAAAATTATTTTAAAATGGATCGATTTGGTTGGTAAAAAAAATTAGAGACCAAAAAAATAATTGAGTGGAATTAATTGTGGCAAATTCTTGTTTGCTCACTGTTTATAGTGGAGCACTTACTTAGCTCTTTTCTTTTTGCTAAATTAAAATAATGTTAGACAGATAAATCAATTATTACTCTCACATAAGCTTTGCCAAAAATGAGCACTCACCTCCATTATTACCACACCATCACTTAAAGTTGACTATTAGGATCTCTTTTTATGTTCTAAAAAGTGATTTCGCATATAACGACTTTATTATAAATAAATATGAATTTTTAAAAACAAAAACATTAAACTTTTGTTATTTATTTTTACTACCTTCTTAATGCTCCCAACGCAAAAAGGTAAAAAAAAAGTTTCAGTAACATGGAAAGAAAAGTTTAATCTCATACAGTCACGAGATCGTTGGAGAAGTGAGTGAGATTGGGAGAAAAGTAAGTAAGTTCAATATCGGAGACAAAGTTGGTGTGGGATGCATAGTAGATTCGTGCCGCGCGTGTGAGAGCTGCCGTGAAGATCAAGAAAACTATTGCACCAAAGCAGTCGCAACCTATAACGGAGTTCATAATGACGGAACGGTTAACTACGGTGGATACTCCGACCACGTCGTTGTTGACGAACGTTACGCCGTCAAAATTCCCCACATGTTGCCTCTTGCTTCAGCCGCACCTTTGCTTTGTGCAGGTTTAAATCAATTCAGAATAATTACGTTTCATTTGATGATTATTAATTTCGCGGCCCGCAATATTTTTCTAAATGTTACGTATAGGCATCTCGATGTATAGTCCAATGAAGTACTTTGGATTGGCCGGACCGGGGAAACATGTCGGAATTGTGGGACTAGGTGGTCTTGGACACATTGGGGTGAGGTTTGCTAAGGCATTTGGGACCAAAGTCACAGTGGTTAGTTCGACCGCAGGGAAATGTAAGGATGCTCTTGAAAATCTTGGAGCTGATGGGTTCTTGGTTAGTACTGATGAAGACCAAATGCAGGTAAAAATTAAACCATAAATATATCAATTTTTAATGTTTTATTTTCAATTCTTAGGAGATTCAATTTCAAAACCAGTTATCAATGAAAATGTATTAATTCTAACGAATTTTGAGTATATTATGTTAGGCCGCAATGGGAACTATGGATGGCATAATCGATACTGTTTCTGCATCACATTCAATTGTACCATTAATTGGACTACTCAAATCCAACGGTAAACTTGTTCTACTCAGTGCAGCAGAGAAGCCATTTGATCTACCTTCATTTTCCTTAATTATGGGTAAACATAATTAAATAACAAGCCTATGTAATTAATTAGACCGTTTTATTAGCTAGTTTAATTATGGTTAACTTTCACTAATGAAACCGTATATCTATAGGAAGGAAATCGGTGGTGGGAAGTGGTATTGGAGGAATGAAAGAGACGCAAGAGATGATTGATTTTGCAGCTGAGCATGGCATAGAAGCAGACGTTGAGATAATATCAATGGAGTATGTGAACACCGCCATGGATAGACTTGCAAAAGGAGATGTTAGGTATCGTTTTGTCATCGACATCGCAAACACATTGGTTGCTGCTTCTCGCTCTTAAACTCCACGTTGTATGTGTGTTCGCATAATCATAAGTCCGGATTTTTAATATGACATTTCGCGATATTCCTAATTTGTATTTTTGTATAAGGACTAAAAGCTCGAAATGGTCCGCACACATTCACCTGTCAGAGTTCTTTGAAAACTGAGTGGGCCTGCAAGAAAAATGCCATTTTTATAACAACTTTGTGGTTGAACAACATGTTCCACGTGGGGATTATATTTTGCTGTGAAGATAATCCCCTCCATAGTACGCTAATTAATTGTTGACATTTTCTGCGGGCAACCACATGTAAACGGACCCATTCTGAAGCATATATTGGTTCTCGTGTATGTATACTCTATGGTATAAATATTCTTAAAAAATATATAAAATATACCTACTGATTTCTCGTGGATGTAGTGAAATATGGTCCAAATTAATGAGGAATGAGGAATGGTCCTCACTGCTCCCTCATTCACATCGGAGTATTAAATGGGTCTCTCTCCTCATTACTTCTACACTTCTCTAAATTATTAGAGTCACTCAAAGAAAAATCTTAGATCTTGTTTATTCACAATGGGGAAAGTTCTTGAGAAGGAGGCGTACGGATTGGCTGCAAAAGACGAATCCGGAGTTCTCTCGCCTTTCCGTTTCACAAGAAGGTTCCAGTTTTCTATTCAACAAATTAGTAACTACCGGTCTTGTTTCGAATATAGGATTCTATGTATTTTGTTTCTTTGAATGAAATTGAAGTTTTTTTGTGTGTGTGGAATTAATGTGTAGGGAGACGGGAGAGAAGGATGTTAGGTTGAAAGTGTTGTTCTGCGGAATTTGCCACACTGATGTGAGTATGGCCAAAAACGAATGGGGTTTTACTACTTACCCTCTGGTCCCCGGGTAAAGATTATATCTCTACACTATTGAATTGGAGATCCGTTTCAAGAATTAGAAATATTTAGAGAGTCTCAGTCTAATACTAGATAGTATATATCTGAAAGCCATAGATCTGACGGATTTGAATATGCTATACCTTCTTATGCGTGTTTGAGTGTTCGTTTACATTAGTGTGAAAACAAGTTAAAGATGGTACCTACTATGCAATTTTAACATTTAAACCTTTTTAATACATTCAGAGGGTGTAACGCCAGGCTATTTTAGCCTTTTCTGTTTTGAGTTTCGCTTTAGTTTTAGCCGTTGTGGAATGTAACGGCTAAATCACGAAAGTGTTACGGAGTTGCTTCTTCCTTGCAACGAATCATGTAGTGACATTTGGCATAGTTGGCTTATTACCGTTGTGTATCAATTTGCATTTCACACTGATTTTCCTCACACTATTATGTATTGTGATAAATTATATTTAACTATGTCCTACTTCATCGCAGTTATTTTTATGTTATTTTTTTTTACCTTTTTATTTACCTTCTGTGACATTCGAAAATCAAAATGTTTCCAGGCATGAGATCGTGGGCGTGGTCACTGAAGTTGGAGCCAAAGTGACTAAATTCAAAGCCGGAGACAAAGTTGGAGTTGGGTATATGGCCAGCTCGTGCCGGTCTTGTGTCAGCTGCACCGATGACCAAGAGAACTACTGTCCAAAAATGATCATGACGTCCGGATCCAAGTACTACGACGACACCCTAACACACGGTGGCTACTCCGACCACATGGTTTGTGAAGAGAGTTACGTCATCCGTATCCCGGAAAATCTCCCACTGGACGCTGCGGCGCCGCTACTCTGCGCCGGGGTCACGGTCTACTCCCCGCTTAAGTACCACGGGCTCGACAAGCCCGGTATGCACATTGGTGTGGTGGGACTAGGCGGTTTAGGTCACGTGGCAGTGAAGTTTGCTAAGGCTATGGGTACTAAGGTTACGGTTATTAGTACTTCGGAGAGAAAGAAAGAGGAGGCGATTAATCGGCTTGGTGCGGATCTGTTCTTGGTGAGCCGTGACCAAGAACAGATGAAAGATGCAATGGGGACTATGGATGGTATAATCGATACCGTGTCTGCCACTCATCCGCTTCTTCCGCTGCTTGGTTTGCTTAAGTATAAGGGGAAACTTGTTATGGTTGGTGTTCCGGAGAAACCACTCGAGCTTCCTGTCATGCCTCTCATCCTTGGTAAGACCCTAATCGTTATCTCATATGATATATATTATTTAAGCGTCCAATAGATAAAAGTTGGGGATATGTTCTTGTGGTTGTGTATATATAGGGAAGAAGATGGTAATGGGAAGTATGATAGGAGGGATAAAGGAGACTCAAGAGATGGTGGATTTCGCCGGAAAACACAACATCGCAGCGGATATTGAGCTTATCTCTGCGGATTATGTCGGCACCGCCATGGAACGTCTACAGAAGGCCGACGTTAGATACCGTTTTGTGATTGATGTTGCCAACACACTGAAGCCTCTTCCTTGATTAGAAAAAGCTTAAAAATTGAATTTCCCGAAAATATTTTTTCTTGTGTTGTTTGTTGTAATAAGTTTCGTGATGTTTGGAGAGGACTTTGTGTGTAGTATTAATTACTACTATCCTTTATCAATTGAATAAACTTGAATATATTATTTCTTCGCTATATCATGATAAGATTTTGGGGAAGCCTAGTTAAAATTTTAATTCGAATTGTAGGTTTTTGACTGGGTGATATTGAAAATCTCAAAAATATTGGAAAACAAAAATATTATATAAGTGGTATATTAGTAAGTAGACTTTCGTTTTTTTGGGTTGTTGTTGATGAATATTAAGTGGTCTTGTTCTTAAGGTTGAAAATATGTCGGGTGTGAATGATAGGCGTTGTTCCAGCGATGAAAGCGATATGATTTAAATGGATGACTAAAAAAGTACCAAGATTTTGATATAAAGTCTTCTAAATGGAGACTAACTCTTGATAGTCTATTATTTCGGGACTAACTAAATTCGAACTTTTCTTTTGGAATAGTGATTAAGTGCATGTATCCTAACAGTGTAAACACATTTTGATTATGAGTATGTTACGTGGACGGAACTATTTGGGAGCAGCGCAAGTATAAACATATCTTATCAACCTTTTCAACACGTGACCATCTTATAAAACTGTTGTGAAAGACTTTTTCTCCCAGGCACGATCGAGAACGGTCTTTACCCGCCTGTCAGATCAACGTCTAGCTTGGTTATCTGCTGAACCTTTCCTCCTTTAGATAGTTTTTTCAAAAAACTGCCGCGCCTGGATTTCTGAACCCGGGTTCCACCCCCGACACTCTAGTCGGAGGGTCCGCCCTTTGACCGCCGGTAAGCCCCCTTCACTATTTCTCTTCTATCCAACCGCCAGTAAACCTCCATCTCGCAAATCTCTATCACAAACCTCCGCAACACAATGGTAAAACGCTTCTCGTATGCTGAGAAAGGGAAAAGGATTGCAACTTCTGAAGATCTCTTACCACCCCGACTTCGTATCCGCGCTCCACCTATGGACAACGCAGATCTAATCCGTAAGAATGCTCTAACCCTCATCGGCCGGCTCACGAACCCTCAAGAGCAGCGAATGAGAACGATGATCCCATACTTCGCCAACAAGTGGGAACTTCGTGGTAACGTTACTGGCTCAGACCTTGGAGACGGATGCTTCCAGTTCCGCTTTGATTACGAGAATGACCTTAAGAAAGTCTTGGAGAATCGACCGTACCAGTAAGTGGATGGTGATACTAGAGCAATGGAAACCAATCATCTCCTCTGAGTTCCCCTTTCAAATTCCTTTCTGGATATCCCTCAGAGGCATACCACTACACTACTGGAAACAAGAACTCCTCAGTGATATCGGTAGGAAGATAGGCTCTCTCATATCCTACGAACTAACAGCAACGGCAGCTAAGATAAAGGTAGAGATGGATGGACTGAGATCCATTACCAAGGAAGCTGTAGTCGAATTTGAAGGAGGGTTTGAAGCCCTTGTAACCCTCGACTACCACAAACTAGATAAACACTGTTCCTACTGCTTCAAGCTCTCCCATGAAGCTGAAAGCTGCCCTCTCAAACCCAGACCCCAACCCTCTCCAACAACAGAAGGACCCCTGCACTCCTCGAAAGCAAACCACCTCAAACCCCGTTCTTCAACAGACCCCAAGAGGAAACCACACAACGCCACCAAGTTGACCTTGGATCTGAGAAAACCAAAGATGACCGCTACTCTCAAAGACGCCCTCCGAGAAGTCGTAACCCTTCTAGCCCCCGACACATCACCACGCAGAGAAAGTCCACACCACGCAACAGCCCCAACCGACCTAACCTCTCCCCATACTCCCAAAGGAACCGAGACCACCAGTTAGCGAGGGGCCACCGGGACCACAGCCGCCGCCTTCCACGACCTGAAACAGAGGAAATAAGATCCAAATCAACAGCACGATCCTCCCCACAGGACACCCGGAACAACAACCAGGCGCATAGACATTCGCCACCTTACCAAGTCTGGAGAGAGAAGAACCGGCAACAAACTGAGGTCTCGGGAGACAACTTCCATACAAGCCGGCAGCGCCAAACTCCTCTAGGAAGAAACCTGGCCCGTGATGACTTCTCAACACCATCACAAAGAACCCAAGTGCCAACTAGCTCGCCACAAAGGCTTCAAACACCAGAGGAGATCAGACAAGACCTACAAGATGTAACGATACGATACATAAACTGTGGAAATGAAGCAGAAAGTGCAGCACGAAGACAACGTGCCCTAGAAAGTGACAACAATGGGCTACTAGAAGAGACGGTTAATTACCTCTACAATGCGCCCTCCAACCATGTCCACCAAGAACCTTCAGCAGCTCTAACAAATTGCCCACCAACATCCCTTCCAGAGAGGATCCCAAACCCTCCAATGGAGGAACCTGAAAGAGAAGATCGCATAGGATCAGCTGAACGAGGCCTCACTCTTAACCAACCAAAGAAACCAAGAGGACGACCTCCAACAAAGGGCCCCGGGAAGAATCAGAAACAATCCTCGGCAGGACCTAGCAGGAGAAAGACAAAAAACCAAATGAAATCGCCTCTACTGAGAATTTCCCCTTTCTCAAGACTGATCCAAAATAGAGCTAGAGCCGTACCCCAAAACCGAGACCCGGAACAAAGCAGAGAAGAGTCAATGCGTCAAGTGGAAGGTCTCCCACCAAGGAAAAGGAATGTACCAGCGAAACTAAAGGAAGGGTCGGGTTTTCACGCCCCGGCAAATCCTCTTCCTTAGTCCTACTGAGCTGGAACTGATGTGGACTGGGGAACCCACAGACAGTTCATAGATTGAAGGAGCTCCAACAAAAACATGCACCGGACATCATCTTTCTCATGGAGACGAAGAATAATGAGGAGTACATTACAAAGCATATCTCTCTGGTGGATTATGGTACACGTTTCCTGGTTCCCCCACACAGTCCCGGAGGTGGAGGTCTAGCCCTCTACTGGAAAACTGAAGTCAACCTCACGATCCAAGCATCTTGTGACAATTACATAGAGGTCGCCATATCCTACAAGGGAAAAACCTTTAAAACAACGTTCGTGTATGGAGAGCCCGACCACTCGAAGAGAAGGAAAATATGGGAAGCAATAACAGAGAATCATATTGACAAAGAAGTACCTTGGTTCTTGACGGGTGATTTCAACGATATCCTTGACCACGATGAGAAATCAGGAGGACCCGAGCGACCAGAAGGAACATTCGGAGACTTCAGGACTTTCTTCTCCCAGGGAGATCTGTACGATCTACCCCACTCCGGCAACCCACTCTCTTGGAGAGGAGTGAGATACTCCCACCTAGTGCACTGCCGCCTCGATAGAGCTATCTCGAACGGACTCTGGGCTGAAGCTTTCCCACGGAGTAGAAGCTACTATTTGGAGTTTGAGGGATCCGACCACAGGCCCCTGCTATCTATACTCGAAACAAACCTGAAAAGAAAGAGAGGGATCTTTAGGTATGATAGAAGCCTGATAGACAACGAGGAAGTCATAAAACTGGTCAAGGAAGCATGGAACTCATCTGTGACTTCGTCGGTGGAACACAAAATCACCAACTGTAGAAGAGCTATCTCAAAGTGGAACAAGGAGCACCACATCAACTCTCAGAAGATCATAAATGAGGAAAAAAGGAAACTGGAATTAGCCATGAGCTCGTCTAGTATAGACCAAGGAGAAATCCTAACAATAAACCATAATCTAAGCTCAGCTTACCAAAAAGAAGAGGAATAGTGGAGGCAGCGAAGCAGATCCTTATGGCTGGCACTCGGAGATAAAAATTCCGGCTACTTTCATGCTGTAACAAGAGGAAAACTGGCAGTTAATCGTTTTGCAGTACTTGAAGATAATGATGGTGTAGCAGTTTATGAGGAAGAAAATATTATCAATGTAATAAGCTCTTATTACCAGGACCTCTTTGTCTCTCGATCTTCTAACTGCACAGAAACAATCCACCAGTCTATACAACCATGCATCTCAGAAGGAATGAATGCCAATCTGACTGCAGAACCCACGCGTGAAGAAATCAGAGAAGCACTCTTCTCCATCCACCCTGATAAAGCCCCAGGCCCCGATGGCTTCTCTGCAGGGTTTTTCCAATCCCATTGGTCAGTCATTGGCCCAAAAATAGTGGAAGAAATAAAAGACATCCTAAGGAGAGGACAGATCCCACACTCTATCAATGACACGCATGTAAGACTCATCCCCAAAGTCCCAAACCCCAAGACAGTAGCGGAGTACAGACCCATAGCGTTGTGTAATGTCTACTACAAGATTATCTCCAAAATCTTAACTAGAAGACTACAACCCATCCTCCCTACAATCATCTCAGAGAATCAAACAGCTTTCGTACCTGATAGAGCCATCTCTGACAATATTCTCATCACCCATGAAACACTACACTTCCTCAAAAACTCAGGAGCCACGAAGCATTGCGCCATGGCTGTCAAAACCGACATGAGCAAAGCTTACGAGAGGCTGGAATGGGGATTTATAGTAATAGTGATGGAGAGAATGTGTTTTCATGCCAAATGGATCAACTGGGTGATGCAATGCATTTTCACGGTCTCATATGCTTACCTGGTTAATGGTGCAGCACAAGGAAAAGTAACTCCTCATAGAGGTATCAGACAAGGCGACCCGTTGTCACCATTCATCTTCATACTCTGTGGAGAAGTCCTATCGGGCCTCTGTAAAAACGCAAAAAGCAATGGATCACTACCAGGCATAAGCGTATCCCGAGGTAGCCCTAAGATAAACCACTTACTCTTTGCAGACGATACAATGTTCTTTAGCAAGACAAACCAGAAGAGTTGTGAGACACTTAACGCCATCCTGCGAAAATACGAAGAAGCATCGGGTCAACAAATCAATCTCCTCAAGTCTTCAATCACCTTCTCAAAGAAAACACCACCAGAGATTAAAACAAGGGTCAAGAACTCACTCGGGATAAACAAGGAAGGAGGCCAGGGCAAGTATTTGGGACTTCCGGAGAGTTTTGATCGTCGAAAGAAAGACCTCTTTACCTTGATAGTCGACCGCATAAAACAACGTTCGATAAGCTATTCCTCGAGACACTTGTCAAGTGCAGGCAAGCTAACCATGATCAAATTCGTACTATCCTCCATCCCCAGCTACACAATGTCCTGCTTCAAGCTACCCACAGGCCTGTGTAAGAGAATCCAGTCAGCTATTACGCGATTCTGGTGGGACTCAAAACCAGGGAAGAAGAAATTATGTTGGTTAGCGTGGAGTAAACTAACCAGAGCAAAGAAGAATGGAGGCTTGGGCTTCCGAGAGATCCAGAGCTTCAATGATGCACTCCTGGCAAAGATCAGCTGGAGAATCTTAAACAACCCAACCTGCCTCCTCAGCCAAGTCCTTAAAGGGAAGTACTGTAAGGATCACACCTTCATAAACGTGCAAATCAAGTCCTCAACCTCTCATGGATGGCGTGGAATCCTGATAGGCAGAGACTTGATCAAACACAAACTCGGACGAGCCATTGGAAATGGACAGACCACCTCCCTCTGGAACGATCCATGGCTCTCGATCAAACACCCAACCTACCCCATCGGACCAACCCGCAAAGAAGACCTGGAAATGACAGTGTCAAATCTCTTAACAGGACATCTCAACGAATGGAACATCACAAAGATCATGGAAACCTTACCATTCCATATGGCGGAAATACGAGCCTTAAGACCAAGCAGCAAAGGTGCCACAGACACCTACATCTGGCTCCCAACTAAGACAGGCGACTACTCGGTGAAAACGGGGTATCATGTAGCCATGGAGGTGAATGAGAACCTCGACCTATACCAAAACCACCAGGGCATAAGCTGGATGACAGAGATCTGGAACGCAAGAATATCACCAAAAATGAAGGTTTTTCTATGGAAGATAGTACAAGAAGTTTTACCTGTGGGAGACAACCTCCTTAACTGTGGAATCCTCGATAACGCTTGTTGTGTTCACTGTGGAGACTTAGAAACAACAGAGCACCTCTTCTTTCACTGTGGTTTCGCAAAAGAAGTCTGGAATCAAGCTCCTTTCACAAAACCCATCAACCCTCTCCAAATCGATAATTTCACCACCACGCTCACTGATTCGAAGACATGGATTTGCCTTCCACCGACGGGAATCACAGCTGGACCACTCTTCTCTTGGATCTGCTGGGCAATTTGGAAAGCCAGAAACCACCTCCTCTTCGAGCAAAGAAAATTCTCCTCTGCAGAAACAATGAGTAAAGCAGTCTCAGAAGCTAGAGATTGGCAACAAGCTCAGCGAAAAACCCATCTGCTGAAACCCAGATCAAAAACCCCAAGCCCAAATCAAACCAACCCCAATACAATTACCTGCTTTACAGATGGAGCCTGGAGCAAAGAACACGAAATCGGAGGCCTGGGATGGATCTTCATCGACGCTGATGGAACGACACGGAACCACGGACATGCAGCTGAACGCTTTGTCTCCTCTCCGATCATGACGGAAGCTCTAGCCATCCGATCCGCCCTCAATCAAGCGCTTGAAAGCGAAATCACCCACATCCACATCAAGACAGACGCTCAGGAATTCGTCCGAGCTATCAACATGCAAGAGCAAATCGCAGAGATCTTCGGAATTCTGTTCGATATTCAAACTCTCGTCTCAATGTTTCTTTCTATCTCTTTCAGCTACATTCCCCGATCTGAAAACGCTATGGCGGATTCGATCGCAAAGAATGCCAAAAGTCGACTTGTGACTTTAGTATCAAACCAAACTCTCATGTGTAACCCGGTTTAGAAGCTCAATTAATTAAAATGCTGTTCAAAAAAAAAAATATCAACCTTTTCAACATAAACTAATAAGAGCATACACACAACATTTGAAGAAATTAAAGGCAAAAAAATATAAAATTGAAGAAACGATAGATTTATGAATATTGAGAAATGAGAATAAGAAAAAATTCTAATAGTTCTTAAATTTATTTATTTTTGAAAAAAAAATAACGCCAAAAAGGTAAGGAAGAAAAGAACGAGTCGTGGAGGTACTCTCGTGAAAGTAAGTGAATGGTCCTAATGGCACCCGATTACGTCGGTTCCACAATCCCTTCCTATATAAATGCACTTGCCTCTCCTCCTCATTCTCTCAGTCTTATCAATAATAATTAGTGACATTCAAATAATAATCAAACACACATTACTTACTTTTCAATCCATTTCTCTCACTCTTCTTCTTGTTTCATCGACTATGGGAAAGGATGCGTTCGGATTGGCCGCAAAAGACAATTCTGGAGGTCTCTCGCCTTTCCCTTTCTCTAGAAGGTTTCAAATTATTTTGAATATTTTAAAAGAATTCGTTTATATATCAACTCTTTCTCACATGATCTTATATTAAGTTTTGGTGGAATTAATTTGTAGGGAAACGGGAGAGAAAGATGTGAGGTTCAAAGTGTTGTTCTGTGGAATTTGTCACAGTGATTTGCATATGATCAAGAACGATTGGGGAGTGTCTACTTACCCTCTCGTCCCCGGGTAATACATGAATTAACAATAACCGATTATAACATGAGTTTAAAAAAAAAGAAGAAAAAATGATATGTTACCAAAAATAAATTATGATTATTTTCAAAATATCATCATTTGAGGATATTCAAAAACTCAAATAAATTAACAAAAAGACTTTTGAGTTTTTGTTTTCAGGCATGAGATTGTTGGCGTGGTGACTGAAGTCGGGACCAAAGTGACTAAATTCAAAACAGGAGAAAAAGTCGGAGTCGGGTGCCTGGTTGGCTCGTGCCGGTCATGTGACAGTTGTAACGAAGGTCTCGAGAACTACTGTTCAAAATCGATCCAAACGTACGGTTTCAAGTACTACGACGACACAATAACCTACGGAGGTTACTCGGACAGCATGGTTTGCGACGAAGATTTCGTCATCCGTATGCCCGAGAATCTCCCATTGGACGCAGCCGCGCCGCTATTATGCGCAGGGATCACGGTCTACTCACCGATGAAGTACCACGGGCTCGACAAGCCGGGCATGCACATTGGTGTGGTGGGACTAGGCGGGTTAGGTCACGTGGCAGTGAAGTTTGCTAAAGCTATGGGTACTAAGGTTACGGTTATTAGTACTTCGGAGAGTAAGAGAGACGAAGCGATTAACAAGCTTGGTGCTGATGCGTTCTTGGTGAGCCGTGAACCAAAACAGATTAAGGATGCGTTGGGAACTATGGATGGTATAATTAACACTGTATCCGCTGCTCATTCGCTTGTTCCGTTACTCGGCATGCTGAAGAAAAAGGGAAAACTTGTTATGGTTGGTGCACCGGAGAAACCACTCGAGCTTCCTGTCATGCCTCTCATCTTCGGTAAGTCTATTTAACCAAATCTCAACAAATCAGAATACCTTCTTGTTCTAAGTTTGTAGTGTCTAGTGACAAAGTAAAGAAATGATGTTGACAATATGTTTGTTATTGTGGTTTGTTTGTTTGTTTGTATTGTGTGTATATAGAGAGGAAGATGGTAATGGGAAGTATGATAGGAGGGATAAAAGAGACTCAGGCGATGATAGATATGGCTGCAAAACACAACATCACCGCGGATATTGAGCTGATTTCTGCGGATTATGTCAACACCGCCATGGAAAGGCTTGCCAAGGCCGACGTTAGGTACCGTTTTGTGATTGATGTTGCCAACACATTGAAGCCTTCTCCTTAATTAGAAAAAGCTTGAGAGCTGAATATTCCACACAAGTTTTATTTTTCTCTCTTGTTGGCCTGTTGGGTTTGTTGTAATAAATGTGTGTTGTTTCTTGGGGAGGTTGGGTGTGAGAGTGGTGGCTATATGGTATGCTTACATCAAATTCGTACAATTAAACGTTATATGTTCTCTATATGATATTCTCTCCATTTTAAATCAAGTATTTCACATATTTATAGATCAACTTTTTTAGTTGAAAAATACAAAACGATTAGGTGATTTATCAACCTGAATTAAACTATAGTGCTAATGTGCGACAATTAGTCTTCATATTGGATGGAGGAGCAATATATGTGAAAAGTCAATGACGACAATAAATGAAGCGTACGACTTGTAGTGTAGTGTTGCTTCCAACAAGAGAGGAGACAGTGAAGTTCGAGTTTGTTCCCAATGCGAAGCACTCCACTCCTTGATATGGCTTCTCTTTCTTTACCTCGTACCTTTTACCACACTTCTCACTCTCTTCCCTAGATCGATCTTATCTTGTCTTGTCTGTATATTGTTAATTAATGAATGTTATTCGTCTTTAAATGAATGCTATTCAGCAAAGATCATCCAATACTCATCTTTTTTTTTTTTGAACAGAAACATATTCATTAGCATTAAACGTTTCCAGCTACAAAGACAAGTGGGTCCCTCTGCGAAATTAAAGCCACAAGTCGACTTTTTGCATCTTTGGCTAAGGAATCGGCCAAAGAATTTTCTGATCGGGAAATGAAACTGAATGAAATCGAAGTGAACATAGATGCGAGAGCGTTAATGTCAAAGAGAATTCCATAAATCTCTGAGATCTGCTCTTGCGATGAGATAGCTCGAATGAGTACTTGAGCGTCAGATTTGAGATGGATGCATGCAATTCCAATCTCCAGTGCGTGGTTAAGGGCCGATCTAATCGCCAGGGCTTCGGCCATTAGGGGTGATGAGACGAAGCGCTCCGCTTCCTGTCCTTGATCCAGGCGTTCTCCGGTGGCCCTTGTGAAGATCCAGCCTAGACCTCCGATACGATGTTCCTCTGTCCAGGATCCATCGGTGAAACAATCAATTGTGTTTGGGGGGTCCCTGGTCCGGCTATTGGGTATGTATATCTTCTTTATCACGTTGATTCCCAATTGGGCTAGTTGCCATTCCTTTGCTTCTACTGTTGCTTTAATCATCGTTTCTGCAGGTGTAAAGGTTCTTTCCTCGAAGATTAGTTGATTCCTCGTTTTCCACAAGGCCCAAACAATCCAGGGGAAGAGGGTTCCTGAGCCTACTCCGGTTGGTGGGAGACAGATCCAAGTTTTAGCGATTGGTAAGGTGCTCGTGAAGGATTGGATAAGGAGGGGATCGATGCTGATTGAGAAAGGGGCTAACTTCCAAACTTCCTGCGCAAAGCTACAGTGGAAGAACAAATGCTCAGTTGTCTCCAGGTCTCCACAGTGGACACAGCAGGGATTTTCCATGATTCCTCGGTTGAGAAGGTTTTCACCAAGAGGTAAAGCTTCTTGTACAATTTTCCATAAGAACACCTTCATTTTTGGTGAAGCCTTTATTTGCCAAATGTCCGCATTCCAATTCACTTTTGGTTGTGGCTGTTGCAGGTTCTGAGTCTCCTTTAGTTCCATAGCTAGATGGTATCCTGATTTGACCGAGTACTCCCTTGACTTTGTTGGGAGCCAGATGAAGCTATCCGACGCTCCATTTCTACTTGGCCGCAGGGCTTGGATCTCCTCCAGATGGAAAGGTAAGATTTCAGAAATCTTCTCCCTGTTCCATTCCCTCGAATGGTCTAGTAATATATCTGATACAAGTAGGTCTTTGTCAGATGATCTAGGGGGTCCCGTTGGTCGTAGTGGTGTTGACAGGGAGAGCCATGGATCATTCCAGAGGGATGTGGTTTGTCCATCCCCAATCGCTCTGCCTAGTTGGTGTACTAGGAGGTCTCGTCCAATTAGGATCCCACGCCATCCGTGAGAGGTCGAGGTTTTAATGGGGACATGGAGGAAGTCTTGGAACTTGCAGTATTTGCCGATGAGGATTTTACTGAGAAGGCAGGAAGGATTTTGGAATATTCGCCAGCTTATCTTCGCTAAGAGGGAATCGTTGAAGCTTTGGATTTCTCTAAATCCTAGTCCTCCCTGTTCTTTCGCTCTGGTAAGTTTCCTCCATGAAACTCAACACATTTTCTTCTTATCCGGTTTTGAGTCCCACCAGAAACGTGTTAGAGCTGATTGGATTCTCTTGCAAAGACTGATAGGGAGTTTGAAACAGGACATGGCATAGGTTGGGATTGCCGAGAGGACTGATTTCAACATTGTCAACTTTCCTGCACTAGACAGAAATCTTGAGGAGTATTTGATCGATCGTTGGCGGATGCGATCAACTATTAATGTAAAGACATCTTTCTTCCGGCGTCCAAAGCTCTCTGGTAATCCGAGGTATTTTTCTTGACCTCCCTCCTTTTCAATTCCAAGCGTGCTTTTGACTATCATCCAATACTCATCATTGATCAAAATTTCTTCAATTAGCATCATGAAGTACCAAAACATCAATGTGCCTTTTTTGTTATGTATAAAATTTATAGTTGCAAACTGTAACCATTTTGTTAGAGATTATTCGGAGAACTATAAGAGCTTCACGATCATATGTATACACTAGGTTTATACATGTTTGTGTTGTATTAAAAAAATAATAATTAAATTACATACCATACCCATGATAACCATGCATGTCATGTACACTCTTATATATACATATGAAGACTCATGGAAATCACAAGAGCCAATCTCTCTCTCCTCTTCCCCCCCCCCCCTTAATGCATCATCTCTCCCTTCACATTTCATGATGACGTCATCCCATCAGAGCCCCACCACGAGCTCCAAACCACGGAGGACCAAGACGACGGCGAAGCCACCACATCAGACCAACCACAAAGAACCGGCGACGCAGCCGGTGCTTAAGTGTCCGAGATGTGATTCTGTCAACACCAAATTCTGCTACTACAACAACTACAGCTTGTCTCAGCCACGTCACTACTGCAAAAACTGCCGCCGTTACTGGACGCGTGGCGGCGCCCTCCGTAACGTCCCCATCGGTGGCACCACCCGAAACAAGAACAAGCCTTGCAACCTCCACGTCATCTCCTCTCCTAATGTGACGCCATCGTCTCACGAGCTTGTTGATGGGTTTCGTATACTAAACCCTCCTCCTTCGACGGCGATGATGATGAGTTCTGGTGGATTCTCCGGCTACATGTTTCCGTTGGATCCCAACTATAATCTTGCATCTTCTTCGTCCATTGAGTATTTGAGTTCTTTAAACCAAGATTTGCACCAGAAGCTTCAGCAACAGAGACTTATCTCCTCCATGTTTCTCCAAGATTCTCTTCCGGTCACAGAGAAACCGGTTATGTTTCAGAGTGTAGAGTCGATTCCTCCTTCGACGGCGACGACTAATTGGGTTTTCGATAGATCCGCCATGGAAGGAGGAGCAACAAGTGGCATTGATGAAAATAATGGTGATGGTAATTTGGGGATTTGGTACCATAATGGTAATAATGCTCTACCCTAATTACATTATCAATGTTATTTCCATTATTAGTCTCTGTCATATTGTAGGCTAGTATACACACAAGCTAGCTATGAATGAAAAAAACAAAAAACAAAAACAAAAAAAAAAATCCCTTTGATTGTAATTTTTAAATATGAATAAGTTACTTGATTTCCAAGAAAAATAAAATAAAAACTTTTAGATTTAATCATTTTGAGAAAATGATTATCATGTTACCATGTAACTCTCTTGTGTATACATGACAGCATATATCTCTATATTATATTTTAATATTTTATAAACATATAATGAGACGAAGAAGCAAGAGGAACGTGAAGTAGAAGAGGACAAGTTCAGCTTTAAGCAGAGACATGCGAGAAACTCATGAACTCTCTTCTGTATGTGAGAGACGATATCATGTCATACATACATGCAATACATTACATGCATACATCATTTTTCAACGCCTTTAATTAACTTCTACAGCACTTGATCCCGGAATCTTTGAGATACCTTTAACCTTCATCAACTTCCTAATCTTAGCAACATCATCCCATCTTCTATTAGCAGCAAAAATATTAGACATCAACACATAAACACCACTATCTTCAAACTCCATCTCTAAGAAACTATCTAATATCTCTCTAGGAAGCTCCATTAACGTCCCTTTACTCTTACAAGCACTGAGAATAGCTCCACATATAAGCACATCCGGTTTAACCGGCATCGTTTTAACAAGGTCCAACGCTTCATCTAACAATCCAGCTCTACAAAGCAAATCAACTAAACATCCATAATGCTCTATCTTTGGAGATAGATTATACTCTCTGTTCTTCATCTTGAGGAAATATCTTCTCCCTTCATCGACTAAACCCGTGTGGCAACAAGCGTTTAAAACCGCAAGAAACGTTACCTCGTTCGGCTTAAACCCAAGCTTAACCATTTCTTCAAAACATCTGAGTGATTCATGTCCATGTCCATGGATAGCTAAACCACCTAACAGAGCATTCCAAGTATACACATTCTTACTTCTGATTCCGTTGAAGATCTCCAAAGCTGTTTCGATGTAGCCACATTTCGCATACATATCGACAACCGCGGTTCCAATATGCGTATCCCATTCTATTCCAGAGCTTACAACATACTCATGGACCCATCTTCCATAATCCACAGCTCCTAAGTTAGCACAAGCAGAGAGCACACTCGTAAGTATATGCCCATCTGGCTTTACACTCGAAGACGATTGCATCAGAGAAAACAATTCGATCGCCTCGTTAGACCTTTTACACTGAACCAACCCACTAATCATACTATTCCAAGAAACTTTATCTTTCTTCTGCAACTCATCAAAGATCCTCTTCGCATCGCACAGCTGCTCACATTTCACGTACATATCTATAAGAGCGTTACCACTCTCTAAGCTGAACAAAGCTGCCTTTTTCAACATCAATCCATGGAGTCCTCTCCCTAAACTTAAACACCCTACACGCCCACTCGCGACCAACGCACAAACATACGTAGCTAAATTCGCCTCAACGTCCATCTTCGAAAACATACCCAAAGCTTCCTTGTACAATCCAATCCTGGAGAAGCCAGATATAATGCCAGTCCAAGAAATAACATCTCTCACAGGCATTTGATCGAACACTTTGCATGCACTCTTCGAATCTCCGCACACGCCGTAGAAATGAACAAGCGAGTTTTGCACGTACATGTCATCGGAGAAACCCATCCTCGTGACAGTGCTATGATACTGTTTCCCTTCTCCGATCCCTGAAAACTTCCCACAAGCCTTGAAAACCGGAGGAAACGTAAACATGTCCGGCGAAAACCCGTTTCTCACAAATGCTCGGTAAACGAGAATCGTCGCTCTTGGTTTATCGCAGACTGCGTAGCTTGATAAGAGCGTGTTGTATGGAAACGAGCTCAACGCAGGACGGGTTTTGTGGAGAATTAGACAACTGTAGGATGCGAAATCGGCGGATTTTCCCAGAAAGGCCACGACTTTGTTGACGAAAATGTCATCACGAAGAAGATCACGAGAAATCAAATGAGTCTGTATCTGTTTGAATACCCGAAGAGAGCTGCATAGGCTGGTCCATTCCAGAAGAACTGATTTCTCCGGAAAATGCATAACAATTACTTTTTTTTAGTCGCAAATAGCGATCAAACTATCACATTTGACTTCTCTGTTAATCTGCATTTGTAACACGAGATTAATCCAACAGAACGAACACGAAAGAGTCAAATTTGCAGAAAAGAGTCAAATTTGCAGATTTGTAGACGAAGAAGAAGAGAAGATAGAAAGTTGAGAAACAGAATTAAAGGATGGTCCTTTTATTGGGCCTGGACATTTTAACATAATGGGCCTTTCTATAGAATATGGAGGCCCGTAACCTTCCAGTCAAACGTCATCTTCTCCGGTCTTCTCCGTCCTTGGCTTCACCGGAGAAGAAGATAAATCGGTTTAGTTTTTCTGAAGGCAATGCATTGCGGATGTGCTTTCGTTCCACCGGTTGTATCTCCACGTCTGCCGTTTGAAACTAAAATCTCCGTTTCGAAGCTTCGAGCTTCATCACGTCAATTACCCAAAACCCAGATTCGGATAAACCCTTCCGATGATCTCACCATCGACGGTCCAGAAAAATCTCCGGAGACTAGGATTGCATTGCCGTCTCACGTGAATTCCATCACCAGCACTTCAAACCCTTTTGTCAAACACTGCTTGAAGCTCCGCCAAAGCTCCTCCTATCGCCACACTCATGGCTCTGTTCTCGTCGTCGGAGCAATCCCAATAAGGTAAATTTATCGTCTTTGATTTGATTTCTTATGAAATTGAGTGTCAAGGAGATAACTTTACAAGGACATTTTTGTTTTCGTAGAGAAGTATGTATGTTCCAAGCGAATAAGCAAAGAATCACCACTGAGATTGAGTGTCTTCTTCTTCACGAGGAAGCTCAGATTCCACAAGGATTAGAGAGTCTAAGCACACGCATTGTTCGAGTCACTTCTTTAGTGATGAAGAAACTCTCTGGAGTCCAATCTACTGAATCCGTTGAAGCCATTGCCTTGATGAGAATCCCTCACAGCTTCACTGATCTTAAAGATGATGATGATGAAGACACCGTCACAACAGATTGCAAGAAATGGTTCCCTTCTGCTCACCGAGTTCTTGTTCTTGACAGCATACAGGATCCAGGCAACCTCGGGACGTTAATCAGATCAGCTATGGCTTTTAATTGGGTATGTAAATTGATCAGCTTTTCTTCTCAATTCAATACCAATCAAATCTCTAATGAGAATCGTTATGATGTGGCTAATGTGTTTGGATAGGATGGTGCGTTTCTGCTTCCGGGATGTTGCGATCCGTTCAACGAGAAAGCTCTTAGAGCAAGCCGAGGTGCTTCGTTTCAACTCCCTATAGTCTCTGGAAACTGGAGCCACCTTAAGCTTCTAGAGAATGAGCTCCAAATGAAGCTATTAGCTGGTCATCCAGCAACTACTAAACCTGTCTCCTCAAAACTCTCCTTAGCGTTTGCTCAGTCTTTAGCAGAGAAGCCTTTATGCTTGATCTTAGGCAGCGAAGGTCTCGGTTTGTCCGAACAGTCGAGGAAAGTTTGCGAGCTCGTGAGCATTCCCATGGCTGGTGAGTTTGAATCTCTTAACGTCTCTGTTGCTGGTGGCATTTTCTTGTTCATGCTTCAATCTTGTTCCGGTTCTTAAAAATCAGAATATAAACTTGAACACTTATAAATAAACTCAATTTCATTAAAAATAAAAAGTTAAAACATGGACCAAAATCAGTAAAATCTCAAAAGCGCTGATCTATACAACTAAAAAAGCTCCTAACAAAAGTGTAAAAAACAGAAAGAAGAAAAAGCCAAATATTAACTACTTCAGGAACTTAATCTCTTGAAGGCTCTTCGAGGCGAATGTAATCATACATAACACCTTCGAACGGTCCCGTAGCTTTAGTCTGTCGGAGATAGATCGTGTTGGTGCCGATTCTTAGCAATCTTCCAGGGACATTGATGCTGTAAAGCCGGTAAGCTCCATGGATTCCATGTCTTGCTATGGCATTATCTTTTCCGATGTTGCCCGTTGAGAAGACCGGCCTCGAGTTCTCGTAGTTGATCCGTACTTGTAGATTAGCCCGTGAAGCCGAAGCTAAAGCTAGCTGCAATGTGTAGCTGCTTCCTCGCCAGTTCACGTATGGAAGATTAAACACGATCTGCCATGTCGTTGGCGCGTAGGTCGAACCATCGATGTTCCTTGTGACGTGAGCGTAGAACCAGTCTTGGTTGTAGTTACTAGCACCAACTGTGTAGACGAGATCTTGATTTGGGTATAACTCTGTGTATCGTTGCCACAATCCGTATTGCCTAAACCTGCGAAACAACCAAACCGGAATTATTAGAACCTATGCCGGTTTTGGGGACAGTGTTAATCGTAATCATGAGGATTTATTTGAATTTTGAGACTTACGTGTCGGTGTGGTTTAGGTATAAGGGGTTAAGTGTGTTCTTGTATGGCTCCGGCACAAAGTATTCTTTAGCGGTTCGATCCGGTACACCGATCTCCCACAGAGTTGGACCGTTCCTAGGAGGCTCGAACACGACTCTACCGAAACTTTTCTCTGAACCCGAAGCTACGTTGACACGGCTTTGGTACTTAAAGTCTCCGATGAAGCCAGGAACCCATCCGTACAGATTGTAAGTTCCCGGTCTAACGTTATCAATCGTGAAGTAACCGGTTTCGTCCGTCTTTGTCCAAAATTGGTATCCCTAAAGAAAGGAAAAATTCAACGATCAGTAACATGTAATTAATTTGATTATTTCTTAATCACATTTAAAGAAGAGACATAATCAAAGTGTAGTAACAAACCTTAGTGTTTGTCTGCCATGAACCAGCTTCTCCCAGCGGTGCTAAACCAACGTATGCCGATCGTGCAGGAGTCAAGGATCTGAAAACGGTTCCCAAAATATATAATATAAGATTAATAAAAAGTCAAAAAGTAAATAATTTTATTTTGGAATTTTGTATGCAAATATACCTGTCGTTGACTAAGAGTCGACCGGTAACGGTTCCTCTTTCTTGACGAGAAAGAAAGTCAGGGGATGCTACAAAACCGTACGGCCATGCTTCAACTTCTTGTTCGGTCTGATGATCAATAATAACATAAGTAAATTAAAGTCTCTTCTTTATAAATTAATAATCAAAAAAGAATCTGAAGAAAACTAACTAACCTGTCGTTTAGCATCTTCCCATAATGAACCGCGAGGGTTATTGCCGGTGGAGTCAGAGTTCAAGTAAATAAAAACAGGTCCCAAGACCTTCTTCCACGCTTCACCAGCTCTGTACCTTGTCTCCATGTCCGTACCAATGTAATGCTCGCTTATAAAGGTCTGCATTATCAAATCAATTTATTATAATTAAGATAACTTGTTCCTTTTTTAAACTAAATATTTGGGCTAACTAGTTTTGGAACATCTCTTACCGTGAGGGTCGTTGGACCAACGTGAGACGTGAGATCCTGTTTGGTCGGTCCACCACATCGGTATTCGCCGCTCGGTGAGATGAGCCAGAAACCGACACGGGACTTGGTCGAGATCCAACCATGAACGTTGTTTTCCTTGACCTCACATGTGTACTGGTACTTATCATCCACCTAATATCAATTCAGTTAAATCAATCAAAATTCAAGACTTCACCGAATATATATTTTAAATTTACTTTGTAGATAACGATTTATTACCTGGTTTTTGAACATAGGGTTATGAGGATGAGTCAATTGTACGGCTTCTTTATAAGCAAGAATCTTGGCATGGCCACGGTCATCATCCGTAGGCATTTCTCTTTGCCGATCATCCGCCACCACCATATAATGAAATCTACAAAATATAGTTTCAATTTTTGTTAGTCAAAAACATAACAAAAAAATCTCATCGGATTTTTGATCAAGTATAGTGAGATCAAATGAAATATACGTACCTATCAGGGTTGAGTTTGAATGCGATTCGGATTAGACCCATCTCGACTTCTGGCCATTCGGGCAGTCTCTCGAAGATTCCGTATGTGTAGATTCCTGAGGTATCTGCACGTATGATATACCTCTTGTCTACGTTTAACGGAGCATGATTAGAACCACCATTCCATGTTCTAGAGAATGAAATCTCCACTTGTTCTTCGTTTTGAGTTATGATTCTAAACTTGGTTCCTTCGATTCTGAACAAAGAAAAAATAAGTATTTAACTATTAGCCATAAGCACCAAAAAGACTAGTATTTAATTAGCAATATTCAGACAAAGGTATTAAATTATAAGTAGTTTATTAATTACCGATCTAAGCCCGGGCGAACGTTTTCTTCTCTTTGCCATGTTACGTCCCAGTAACCTCGAGCTCGGAGATGCGGATTGAGAACATTATCGATTCCTTTGTATTTGATCCCAGTTATAAGTCCTTGAGGATTCGAGAAACTGACTCTGATCATCCCATTGTCCACTATCACCTGCAAAGAAACATAAATTTTAAACGATTATTGTTAGCATGTATATTTTGCAGTAGTTGACTAAAACGTGTTGTATATATATAATATCTATATATCTACCTCTTTAGTTCCATGCTTGTTACTTATCTGCTGCACTGTTGGAGCTCTTGCACTTGTTCCACCTAAGTTCCTGTCGAATTTTAGTAATAAGAAACAAAGTCAATACTTTAATTTGAAAACGCTTAATGTACATACATACAATTAATGAAGTCAAGTATAACGCAAAGAGAGAGATCAGGGTTTGTTTTTAATGTTTGACACAAAAGAAAGTAAAAACCGTAGCTAAGCTTTTCAACAAGACTCTAAGGAGTTAATACACACGTACGAGTAACAAAAATAAAACAACCGAAACGAAATATGTATGAGTTTGAGAAACATGTGAACTTTGTGCACATACATGGATGTATATGTTTGACTGTAAAACATAACATGAAAAGGAAAGTTAAACTGACCTTGTCGGCTCAGAAAACGCGATGGGAAGAAGCAAAAGCAGAAAGAAATAGATCATTGATGAGGAAGCTATTCTCTTATGCGAAGTCATCTTCATCTTCAAAATCTCCAGATCGAATTTAATGTAAGAGTAAGATCTTTGGTGCATCCATATTTATATGCGTATGTGGTTTAATTTGTTAAACAAAGTCCTAGACTCAACGGGAATAGGTGCACCAAAACCTAACTAGGAATTGCTTTGACTTCTGACATTAGACGTCTAATAGGACTCAGTTTCATAGGAGAATACGGAAACGATTTCTTGATTATCCTTCTTTATATATATATATATATTTTTTTTTAATTGATATTGTAAAGAAAACGGAGGTATATCTGTTTAAGTTTTTGCAATAATAATGAAAAATTTCGTGATGAAATTATTCATCTACTGAGGGTTTCTATGTCTTTGTAGTGACTTCACATGTTGTTAAATTTTCTGTTGCATACACAATGAATAAGTTGTAACGTTGGATTAATGACTGCATGGTTTAAATGTTGTGACAAAGCTATTTGGAAATATCTTTGATATTAATAACGTTTTCTATGTACGTATATTAAACAATTTCATGAATTTAATAATTTTCACTACATATAACTTTCTAAGATACAATTGGATACATATCAATAAAGTAATACATGTCTTTATCTACTAGTTAAAATATTAAACATTAATACACGTAATTAGCAAAACTAGAAATTGCTTTTAACCGATGGATAGCGAGATAGTTGGTCAGAATATATCATATTCCATTGTTTTACGTTTCTATTTCTTCTAGTCACGAAATTCCTAACACCGGTAGAATTAAACGATTTGCTTGACTTAAATTTAACACAAATACAAAAAGGATATGAAAAAAACTCTAAAAACTACAACTATTAACAGATTCCATTACAATTACAGTAAACTAACCACAAAGAGATACTCCCACAGTGGATAGGAGACAGGGCCTAATTAAAACAAAATACAAGACTAAATTTTACACCTAAGCTGTAACTCTAACTATTTACTCCAATCTTTGTCTCTTTTCTCTTCAATGTTAAAAGCACAAACATTTATTCTGCACTGTTTAAAATTTTGATCTATAAAATGAACATTTAAACCAAAAAGGATTACATCTAAATATTGTTACACCGTCACTATTCATAGACTCATAGCTCGTATTAAAGTTTTCTTCAGTAAGATAATGATAAAACACAATATTATAATATTCTTTCGAAAGTGAATTAATTAGCCAAAGTCCAAAGCCCATCTAAATAAGCTAAAAAAACATGTGATGTGAGCTTAGTAGACAGCTAAAAGAGGTAATGCAGAGAGATTCAAGTTCGCAAATCGATAGAGCCTTAGATCCGGCAAATGACGATCGTTAAACCGTCGCAGTTCTCATTCTCCGGCGGATCTTCGCCGCTATGTTCATTTAAAGGATCACTCCTAACCGTCGCCGTCCTCACTTTCGTTTCCCTCTTCTACCTCTCTCTCAATTCCCTCCGCACTTCGCCGCCGTCTCCGGTCGTCGTGGGGGCGATTCAGGTTCCTCAGACCTTTGTCAAGGAAGAGAATAGAGTCAATACCGACGGAGACGGCGCCGCACCGGCGGAGGAAGAGTATTACTCCGATGTTTATCACTCGCCGGAGTCGTTCCGGTTGAATTACGCCGAGATGGAGAGGCGATTCAAGGTTTACATTTACGCCGACGGAGATCCCAACACGTTTTACCAGACGCCGAGGAAAGTCACCGGTAAATACGCCAGCGAGGGTTACTTCTTCCAGAACATCAGAGAGAGTCGCTTCCGTACCCTAGATCCAGAGGAGGCCGATCTCTTCTTCATCCCAATCTCCTGCCACAAGATGCGAGGCAAAGTAAGAATCTCCCAAATTCGATTCACTGAAGTTTCAATTCGCTGAAATTAGGATTTAAATTAGCCAATTTTCTGGGAAAATTTGATGATTGATGATCGTTTTTTGGCAGGGAACATCGTACGAAAACATGACTGTGATTGTTCAAACTTACGTTGATGGATTGATTTCAAAGTACCCTTATTGGAATAGAACGTTAGGAGCAGATCACTTCTTCGTCACTTGCCACGACGTTGGTGTTAGAGCATTCGAAGGATCTCCGCTTCTGATTAAGAATACGATTAGGGTTGTTTGCTCACCGAGCTACAATGTCGGTTTCATCCCTCACAAAGACGTTGCTTTGCCCCAAGTTCTCCAGCCTTTTGCTCTCCCTGCCGGTGGAAACGACGTTGAAAACCGGTATAAACCCATCTCCTTGTCGCTTTACCATAAGTCCTCTCTTTAGATTTAGAATGTTGCATAATGTTGGCTCGTTACTTGATTTAGTAGTTGCATCCTTGTTTGTTACTGTGTTACAGGACGACGCTTGGCTTTTGGGCTGGTCACCGGAATTCGAAGATACGGGTGATACTTGCTCGTGTGTGGGAGAACGACACGGAGCTGGATATTTCGAACAACAGGATAAACAGAGCAACTGGGCATTTAGTGTATCAGAAGAGATTCTACAGGACGAAGTTCTGCATATGCCCTGGTGGTTCTCAAGTCAACAGTGCTCGCATCACTGACTCGATCCATTACGGATGTGTTCCTGGTAAAAAAATTGTTCTTTCTGCCCTCATTACCACCAAAAGAAACTAGACTTATGATGCATCTTGTGTTGTTTTGGACAGTGATATTGTCAGACTACTACGACCTACCTTTCAACGACATTTTGAATTGGAGAAAATTCGCGGTTGTGCTCAGAGAGCAAGATGTTTATAACCTCAAGCAGATACTCAAGAACATTCCACAATCAGAGTTTGTTTCGTTGCATAACAACTTGGTGAAGGTATGGAGAAATTCCTCAAAGTTTTAACCAATGTTTGTATACAAAGATCTGAAGCTGATTTGATCTTTGTTGTTGTTGTGCTGTGCAGGTGCAGAAGCATTTTCAATGGAACTCACCTCCGGTTAAATTCGACGCATTTCACATGATCATGTATGAATTATGGTTACGCCACCATGTCATCAAGTACTAATCAAAGACTCTTTTCTTTCCCTTTTTTGCCAACCCCGTAGATACGTTCCCAAGCAAACGAAAAAGAATTAGTATGTACACACCTCTTGTAAGTTTTTAATATCATAATAGCTTATATCAGTAACACGAAACAACAACATTACATTCTTTGAGGAAACAAATTCGTTATTCTTGTGTGTTGTGTACTCTGTTGCATCTTCTCACTAGAGTGGAGTACCAACTACGACGTCGTTTATGCGAACCTTTTCTTCCATATATTAAGAACATGTGGGTCTGTCTCTTTGTAAGCTACTGAAAAAATGAGACTTTAGGTTTTAAAACAACTACTAGCAACATCCGCAACGTAAAAGCTGAGCAACTCTTTTTGGCAATGAATAATCAGCTAGCATCTCAGGGTCCATCTCCATGTCTTGGGCTCGTGACCAGACATAGACTCCTCGCTCTTCCTTACTACAAGGTACAGTGTTGTCCAGTACGAAAGCCAGTAGAAATGTTACAACCATATTCAGAGACAGCAGAGCATTCATCGCATAATCAAGCTGCAAAAATTGCATTAAGAAAACAGAAAGAAGAGAGTCACTTGGTCATTGTCCACGAAAATGCTAATCATTCAAGGCAAGAGAAGGAAGGAAAAGTGGCTTACTTGTTCGATACCCGTGTGGAATGGTCCGCTTGACGCGGCTGCAAAAGGAATATAGTAGCTTGGGAGTATCAGCCTTGATATAGGTTGGTACTGCTGGAAATACGCAGGGATGGATAATCCAAAAAACAGTGAGACTCCGACTATAGTCATGTTCCTAAAGCTTGCTGTTTGTGTATACCGAAGATTCGACAAGCCTAAAGCCACTGTAAGTGCCCATATGAAGCATAATACTGAAGCAGCCAAAGCCTGTGGTATTGAAGCAAGAACCGCACCTAACTTTCCTGTGAGATTTAAGGAAGGGAAAAGTATACAAAATGGAGTAAAGGATATGATAAAGATTCACACTTTGGATCATTCAGTGGATGATTGCTTACCAACAAATGAGAAAACTATCAAGAACATAGCTCCGATCGCCAAAGCTCTTCGACTAGCCACCTTGGTGATGTTGATTGTATGAATGTTTTCTGTTAAAGTGGTTGATCCGGTACCGGAACCCCAGATTCCAGCCAATAGACTGCAAAAGCCTTCTAACGCAACACCTCTACTGACAATTCCTCGTGTGGGACGCTTAGCATTCACTAACATAGATGCAGAATGATATGTTCCAACCTTCAACAAGAATGTACCAACTCCAAACATTTTAGCAGCAAGATCACATTCCTTTAGGTAGGGGGAAAAGTAAACAAACAGGAAGAAAATGAATACATACCGAATCGACTGATGCGACCAAAGAGACAAAGATCATAATGATACAAGTTCTCATGTGAAAACTCGGAAACCCCCATTGAAACGGATAAGGGATTCTGAGCCAAGGAGCAGTATCCCAAGCGTTTGAAGCATCTGTTCTGCAATGCTTCATAGTATACGCATGCTTCTTGCATTCATCAATCAATATGTTAGAGCTTGGTATGTCGTCGTTACAACCTTTGTAGTCATATGCCCCACCAACAGTTAAACAGAATGCAACTGCCCATATGATCACAGCACTCAATGGCACCTAATACCAACAAAAAAAAAGTACACTTTCATTCCTCAAGACAAACAAAAAAAAAGATTGAAACTTTACGCTTCACTTGTACTTACCGCGTAGATTCGGAATAAGCAATGGCCAAAGAGTGAAACTCCACGAAGGTACTGAAAGTAGACTTATCAGAGAGATGTAAAATATGTTTTACATTTTAGTAAGCTGAGGTAAATTCTTCTTACCAATGTGAAAATGAGAAGCAAAAGTATTAAAGGAATGCTGATCTCAACACAAGTCCCAGCTTGAGGGAATCCATAGCTGAAGAATGCTAATCCTACCGCAGCTACCGTTGGGGCTACTACGACAGGATTGATAAATCTGAAAAACAGAGTTTCAAGAAGAGAGATCATTCAAAAGGAAAAATCAAGGAACCATAGTTTCCAGGATTATTACCTAAGAAGAAGAGACATGAGACCAGTGATTCCCAATATGCACTGGAATAACGAACCGGCGATAATAGCTCCCTGTAGCTCTCTCATTATGTCTCGAAATTTCTGCGTGGAATCGGAAACACACAAGTTTGTTATTATTACCGCAAAGATTCCTCTTGTTGGATTAGATTTGGAGAGCTTAACATACATGCTCGGTGAGGTTTCTGAAGTGCTCCGAGTTGATGACAACTAAAGCAGGAGCCAAGTAAACAAAGGAGCTTCCTTGAACCAATGGAAGACGAGTACCGAAGTAAGAGTGAAGTATGGTTGAAACTCCGGTGAGAAGCAGCATTGTTGAAATCACAGCGGCTGTATCTCTCTAATCATCATCATCATCATAAATCCAAACAGGAAAGTAAATGACTAGTCAACAACAGAAGAATCCATGGAAGACGAAGAAGAAGAAGCTTACATCGGAGCCATCCATTGCTGGTACAATGACGAGAGGAATAAAGACAAGTGAACCAGCTAGTGATAGATAATGTTGCAAACCGTAATAGATAAGTGGAGCTGCATTTCACAATACAAAACAAACAAAAAAAAAGCAGAATCTTTCTCAACATGTGTTCAAGAGAATCTTCCTAATTTTTTCACTAACCGTTGGAAGAAGAAAAAAAGCTAACATTTTTACTAACCGAAACCAGGATTGTCTCTGAGACCGTACTTGATTGCAATCGGTTTAAGCCATTCTCCACCGCCTGGATAATTGTGAAACCCATTTTCCAATTCCCGATTGATTCTCCCGCCTTCAATCTCCGTCTCCGCCGCGTTTCTGTCCTCATTCCTCTCGTCAGATCCGGTTACGTGTTCGATGTCGAATCCTCTCTTCGGTTTAGTTCGTCCCAGAATCGGGTCGATTTCGATTTTATGAGACGAGCCTTGACCTGTTTGTTCTCTACCTTTGGGCAAATCACAATCTGAGCTCTCGCCGAGCTTGGTACGAGTGCGGCTCGTGCTGGTTTCGCCGGAGTAATCGGAGACGAACCCGGTTTTCTTCGCCCATGATCTTAGGTCTCTCGGATTCAAATCCTTCTTCGGTTTAACTGGTTCTACTCTCTTTAGGAAAGCACCGAACTTTCTCTCGCCATTGCCATTTCCTTTCCCCTTCTTACCATTATCATCCGGATCCAAACCCGACCCGGGATCCATTGTTCCTAGATACTCGAAAAGTAGAAGCTTTTCAAGCAGGTTAATGGCGGATTTACAAGCTGTGTGTGAACTGAGCTCTTTAAGTTCAGCTCGAGCTTCTTCTTCTTCTTCTTCTTCTTCTCTTTCTTGCTAAGTTTGGCTCTCAAGTGAGAAACAGGGCGTAACGTAACTTTTTCTTTCTCACTCAAGTCGCCATCACTCTCATCAGCGGTTTGTCTTTACCTCAACTTAATTACTAAACTAGCCTTATTATGCATGCTTTCACATTAGTATAAGAAATATCTTTGTGTACAATATGATTAAAAAGCTAATAATAAAGTTTGCTTTAAGACTAAGTTATTCATCATTAGCTGCTTAATTATCATTTACTACCTGACGGTGGATAGTGGATACCATATAATCCCCTAGATATGGAACCTCTGAGTCCTCAAATGGAGCGTCTTGAAATCACAAATGGCAAAAATATATCCAAAGAATGAGAAAACATATAAAATCCGGAGAATCCCTTCCTGCTTCACCAATTACAATAAAATATACATATGAACAGAGGATTTTCATAAAGAATTACAATGAGAGTAGTGTTTCTATATACAAAAAAGATCAGTCGGTAGTTAATATTACATACAATCTGCAATCACTTCAAACTCAGTATTGAGTAAGAAGAAGAGAGTTATGAATGATACAAGATTATATACAGCACTCTTTGTGTATTTACATGAATTTTACAGCTCAAATGAATAATCCCTTTCCACACCATCAATTCCATCATCTTGATATATAACAACTCTTAGCACTGCTTCTTCTTCTTCTTCTTCTTCTCCCAATCCTTCTTTCCGGTTTAAATCCTTTCCCAGGATCAATCTAATTTGTTCTCCACCCTCTTTCCTTGATCAATGTACCCAATTAACACCTTTCTTCTTCCATAGCTTTTCTAATCCCACATTGCCTTTTTTTCAAACTCCTTTTCTTCCATACCCATCACCTTAATCTAAACCATAAAACTACTTGTGCTTCTCTTTTTTGTCTCTTTTTCTTTTCCATTTTTTCTCCTTTTTTTGAGTTTTCAGGATTAATGTGGTAACCAAAATGGTTCTTCAACGCTGTATCAGAGAGCTAAACCTACTACTAATCAACTACAAAGGGAAGAGACCTTGGTCAAAGGTTCTGCAGAGATGAAAGCCATTGCTCCATATAGTTCTTCCCATCTGCACATTTGATTAGACAATGAAACTGAATAAGTAAAGTTTTCACTTTGGATTAAGACAAACAATTTTGGATCATTGCACATGGCGATACAAAAATGAAACCAAACCCCTAAGAGAGCAGCTATGGTAGTTTACTAAACCAAAACCTCAAAAAAAGCAAAGCTATATATCACTCTCATGATCAAGTATTAAAACCACAAGCATTAGCCTTTAGATCAACCCAAGAGAGAAGAAACAAAACCACACCAAGAACACAAATTTAGAGGGGGAAAATCTCATACCAGGAGACAAACCGTTGGGGAGATTCTTGACAGCAGACAAGAGCTGGTTATTACTAGAGCCTTCGACGACAGCTCTGTAACAAGGAACAAGAACTAAGAAGCCACCATCATCACCTTCCTCATCGTTTTGGAATTCAGGTCCATGTGGCTCTGTCCATCCAACAGACCATTCAGGTCCATCACCAGCAGCTACAGCTACAGATTCAGAGCCAGAGGAACCGAAGCTCTCAAGTTCCAGATCGTTCCTCTTGATTACTCTTCCTTTGGCTCGGTTTATCTTTGTAGGGAACTTAATAGCCTCTGTCTCTTTCCCTTTTCTACCGCCTAATAACCACCATGGCCAGCTCGGGACTGGTCTCTTCATCATTTCAAGAACCTTTTAGTTTCTTTTTGGAAATCGAATCCAATTTGAAGCAATTCCACCATTAATCTGGTGAAATATCACAAAAAAAAAAAAAAATCCTTTTTGGTTGCAAATCGACCTCAAATGAATCAGAAGAAATCAATTAATGTTTGAAAAATTGGAAGAAGAAGCTGACAAATCGCAGAGCCAATTAATAAGAAGGAAGAAAAAAAAAAACTAAAATCTCCAGAATTTGAGAACAGACTGAAAAAAGGACAAAACTTTGCGAGCTCGAATTCCCAGGAAAGAGATGAGCTTTTCTTAAAACGTCATAGTTTAAGCTAAAATTCCAAGCTCAAGATCTAAGTGTCACCATTAGAAAACCGGCGAAACAGATACTGTCTCACCAGAAATCGGAGAAGAGGCAATGAAAATCAACCGAGTCACCAAGAAATTCAACACCAAAAGGAGATTTTTTAAATTGATCAGGTGAGAGAAAAAAAAAACACTAAAAACCCGAATTATCAATCGTCCCCTTCCATGATCTCTCTTATAATCCCCTTCACGACCAAATTCGTCCCTTCTACTCAAGAGCAAGTTGTCTTCTTCTGCAATTTATAATCCGATTTCTCAAATCCTTTGGATTTAGTTAGATCCAACGGTCACAAACTGACGATCGTCCCCTCCAATCATTATTAAATTACAATTATATGATTGATGCGAAAAAATAAAAGATTTCCAGTCGTTTTCTGAAGAGACAAAACACAAGTATTATTGTTTACTTAATTAATAAAAGAGAAATTAAAAGACAAGAGTTCCTGTCTACCGTTGATTCATGGACAAGTGGATCTTTACAACCGTACAAAATTGATGATGTGTCATGTTTTATCCAATCGTTTTGCGTGTTTATGAGGCTCAAGTTATGGACACGTGGCGAACTCATCTGCCTTTGGTTCTGACTTTTTTAACTCGTGGAGATTACGACGAAAAACCTTTGTTTTAACTACTTAAAGAGATAAAGACTTGTAACATACTTTTACCGAATGTTCTAGATATCTTGCTGGAAAATCCGGTCGATTTTTAAAAAAAGATCTGTTATAGATAAGTAGATAACTCTACTTCTTTAATTGATTTTGCGTTGACAACAAAATTTGATTTGGCTTTTTGTTTTTTTTTTTAATAAAAAGTTGGAAAATCTTATCAAACTAAATATTATTTGGATAAATGAAAATCACTTATGGATAATCGTTGTACTAGTTTATCGTGTTGATGGGTTAATCTCACCTGCTTTAGATATTAACATAGCATCAAAGATTAAAATTAGAGTTCAAATTTAGTAATTAAGTACTAGTAGAACGTTTTCTTAGTAAAGTAGTGATGATTTTCAATAACTTGCCGTTGGTGTTGTGTTGTCGAGAAATGAAAGACACCAGCAAATTAATAGCACACACGTATGAGGAATAATATGCTTAGTTCCTAACTTATATAATAAGTTGTTGTCATCAAACGTTAAACTATTCCATTAGTCAACTATACCTCTTTTTCTTAAATTTTGCATTTAGAATATTTGTTTGTTAGTGTAACCATTTCAAGCTAAATTACGTCTTGTTTTATGTCATGATGTGTATACCAAAGACCCAAAGAGGCGAACAAACCCGCAAACAAAAAAAGGAAACTTACAAATCAACGAAAATACAAATTCAGCTGTCCCTTCTTTTAGGGTCTGACTGGTTTAACCGCTGCGGTTGCGGTTGCGGGAGTTTGCGGCTGCGGGAGTTTGCGGAAGCGGGAGTTTGCGATTAAAAGCTGTTTGTACGACTGGTATAGCAATTCATAGCGGTTGCGTTTGCGGGATATTTTTGACTGGTTAGCCAGCGGGTGCAAGAGCGGTTTAACCAAAAGTTACTAAAATAAAAATAATATATAATTATTCAAAACATTTATAACCATATTAATAATTTTTTTTTTGAAATATATTTTTTGATGAATTTTTAATTTGAAAACTACCCTTTTTTTTGGTTTTGAAAAATACACTTTTTATATGTAAAATGATTATTCCTAATTTAATAAAAACGAAATTCAAATAAGAAATATAAAATATTAATATTTGATAATAATTTTGTATCATTTTAACATCCTAATTACCTGTTTAGTTTTTTTTAAACAATTTAATAAAAATATAAGATTGTTTATATAAAGTTTAAATGGGGTGAGATTAAAGTTGTTTATGCAAAGTTTCAAAAATATTTAAATTTTTCAAAAGATAAACATTAAAAATGAAAGATATATTTCTCCACTTTTAAATTTTTAATAATTTATAAACTTTAAATATATGTAAAGTTTTAATTTATTTAAAGTTTCATTTGGTTTGAATGTGTATGAGGTTAAGTTGTTTATATAAAGATCCAAAATATTAAAATTTGTTTCAGTTTAACATATACTATATTTATTTGAAAAAAAACTTATTAGTTTATTATTTTTTTAATTTTCGTTTATAATTTGTAATTATTTATTATTTTTTTGTTTAAATCACGTCAAAACATACTTTTTACATTTTAAAAGTGTATTTTTCAAAACAGAAAAAATTTAGGGTATTTTCGAAATTTTTAAACATAATTATGGTATTTTTCAAAAAAATATACCCTTATTCCAAATTTGGAGATATTATGTTTTTTTTTTTTTTTTTTCAAACCGCAACCGCCCGCAACCGCAAACGCTTGCGGAAAGGAGCTTTTGATTTTCAGCGATATAGAGCGGTACAGAGTGGTATAGAGCGGTTGAAAGCGGTTGTCGTGATTGTTATAAAACGCTAAGAACCGCTACGAACCGCAAACGCTGCGTTTGCGGGTGGTAGCGGGAGAACCAATCATCATCTTAATAATGAAAGTTAACGGATGGATATAGATGTCTTGTGAGGGAAATAATGGTATCAAAAGAAACAAAACTACAAAGGAAGACATTGGCCACATCCCACTCGTGACCAAACAACTCTCTGTTATTTCTATTCATTGGTTGAGGTTGGGGATCATAAGTAGAAAACGATTTTGTGTCCTAAACACTTGTAAAGTCACATGTCATTTAGTAGAAAGTGAAATCTGAATGAATGATATCGTAACATGATTTGATTTTGTATAAAACGGTAAAAGGACTTTAAATAATCCGAATGATATTGTTAAATATTGCTTTTTGTTTTGTAGGATAAAAAATACTCGTGCACGTAAACGAAACGATCCTTCAGAAGTTTATTAATAATAACGTGGAAGTTGCAGTAACATCACCTTGCACATGAATTTTTCTCAATGACGTACTACACATTAAATATACTTTTGTAAGAAAAAATAATTGATTACGATAAATTTCATTATTCCAGTATAAAAATGATTTCATCAAGTGCAAAAATATTGATTTTTATATGAAATGGGCCGACATTTTTAAAAGCCCGTCAATATATGCCCTTAAATAACGCTGTGCGGAAGTCAATTGACGGCGTTAGGCTCGATCTCCGTTTGCACATTTTAAATTCAGATTTTCCCCTTACTCCTCCAACGGCTCCTTCTCTTTTTCGAAAATCCCTTCAGATTGTTTTTTCTCTCTCATTTCGCATACTATCTCTCTCTCTCTCACTCACTCTCTCATCCTGAAGAATTTGAACAATCAATCGATTTCGTAAATGGAACTTTCGCTTTGAAGATCATTCCGAATCAGGTACTTCATTTGGGTTGTTTCGTGGAATTTCGTTTCCTGGGTTCACTGTCTATAAATTAGGGCTTGATCTATTCTGCATTCGAGACGATAAGTGGTTATTATAGGTTCTCAGATGTTTGGTTTTCATTTTTCAATGGAGACTAGCGAGTTTCCTCACTTTAATTTCATGTGGAATCAAAGTTTGGTTCTCAGATGTAATTTGTTTTTGTTATTTTTCACTTTCTTCCTTTCTCTAGATCTGTGGAATCAAAGTTGTTCATTTGCTGTGTAGGTAACCGTGGAAATATTTTGTTCGAAGATTGCTAAAATGGAGAAGGTCTATGAAGAGCTGGACGAAGTAAAAGCTGCAAATGAAAAGCTCAGAATTGACTATAGAAGCAAAACGGAGCTTCTCGAGAATCTCAAGAAGGTGCAGAGCAAGCAGTTAGCAGAAATCCAAGAGGCGAGATCGGTAATTGAGAAGCAAGGTTTTGAATTTGACGAGAAAACAAGAGAAGTTTCTGAGCTGAAGCGAGCAAACGAGGATCTGCAGCGTTGCCTGAGAGAAAAGGATTCTGTTCTCAAGCGTGTGAATGATGCTAATGATAAGCTTAGAGCTAACGGAGAAGATAAGCAGAAGGAATCCGAGGAAGAGAAGAGAAAGCTGGTGTCAGCTTTGGATGAAGCAAGTGAGAAGAACATTGACATGGAGCAGAAGAACAATGTCTATAGAGCTGAGATTGAAGGGCTCAAAGCGCTTTTAGCAGCAGCAGAAATGAAAAAGATGGAAGTTGAGAGAAGTGCTAAAGCTTTGAAAGAACTGAGAGGAAGAGATGATACAATGGTTAAACTGGAAGAGGAAAAGCTTCAAGTAGAAGAGAAGCTGAAATGGAAGAAGGAGCAGTTTCAGCATCTTGAGGAAGCACATGAGAAGCTCCAAAGCATGTTCAAAGCTAGCAAGAAAGAGATGGAGGAAGAAAGATCAACGCTTCTAGATGAGATCTACTCTCTCCAGACCAAGCTAGATTCACAAACTAGAATCTCAGAGGATCTTCAGAAGAAGTTACAGATGTGTTACAGTGCGCTGGCCCAAGAAGAGACCAGAAGAAAACATCTTGAGATCCAAGTTTCTGAATTCAAAGCTAGATATGAAGATGCCTTTCAAGAGTTCCAAGACGAAAGAACAAAGCTTGAAGATTTGGCTGGCAAAAGAGATGAGGAAGTTGCAGACTTGAGACACTCCCTGAGCGAGAAAGAGGCTTACTTTAAGGAGATGAAGTATGAGAATGGAAGACTGGAGCTGGAAAACCGGGAGTTGCTGGTTTCACTGAGAGAGCTCCAAGAAGCTACAATTCAGGGATCTGGGAATTCTGCAGTGTCAAAGCTGAAGAACAAGTTTCGGAATCTGGAAAACGTGCACAAGAACTGTTCAGCTAATTTAAGAAGTAAAGAAGCTGAATGGAGCTCTCAGGTGGAGATAATGGCAGAAGAGATGAATGATTATAAGCTGCAGCTGCAAAGAAAGGAGGCAGCACTGAAAGAAGTTGAGCTGGAGCTTGAAAACTTTCATTCTTCGACAGGTAGAATGATACTGGAGTATGAAGAAATCTCAGTCATGTTTCTGGTGTTGAGTAGAACAGTCTCTGAGGCTCAGTCAAGGCTTGCAAATGTCAAAGACGAACAAATCAAGGATGAGAAAAGAGAAGAAGAGAGCTCTTCTGTATTGATTGAGCAGCTTGGGCAGAAGAATGCTTTGCTGGCCAAGGCACGTGAAGAGACTGAAGAAGAGCGTGAAAGGGTCGCGTGCTTGGTGAAGAGAATAGAATCGCTGGAGCTTATTGAAGAACAGAATCTCCAGATGCAGAGAGAGGTAGAGAGGTACAAAGAAACAGTTGAGGAATCATCTAAACTCCAAACTCAGATGAAAGAGAAAATGAAAGAGGCTGAAAGAGATTACGAAGAGAAACTTCTGCAAGTCTGTGATGCGCTTGACAACACAAACTCAGACCTCGTTGCAGAGCGTGAGAAGGTGGTGGCTTTAGCAAGGCAGGTTGAGTGTTTTGGTAATGTGAAAGAGAAGAATTTGGTGATGGAAAACGAGATACAGAAGTGCAAGGAGTTGCTGGAGGAATCAGAAAAGTGTCGGTTGGTTTTAGAGGAGCAGGTTTCGCAGCTTGAAAGTGATTCCAAGGAGAATATTAGAGAGCTCTGCAGCAAGGTGGACACTGCATATGCCAAGTTGGCGGAAGAGGCTGAGAAGACTGCTTCCAGGCAAAGGGAGATTGATAGTTACAAGGAGATGCTTGAGGAGGCGACCAAGAGTCAACTTGTCTTACAAGAGAAACTTGCTGACGTTTCTGAGGCACTGGAAACAGCAAACTGTGAGCTGTTTGATAAAACCTCTGAAGCGTACCAGCTTGAGTTCCAGTTATGGGTGTGGAAATCTATCGCTAAAAGGCTAAAAGTCGAACTGGAGCAGAGCCAGAACCTGCGGAAAAGAGTCGAAGCTTCTCTTCTTGAACAGGTTGGAGTTGGAGAAGCCATGAGGCAAGAGAGAAACGAGCTCGTGGATAAACTGAAGAAAGCAGCAATGTCTGATTCAGAGAAAGAGACTCTTCTCCAGATGGTAAAGGATAAGGATAAGATCTTGACAGAAGTCCAGAGAGAGGTGGAGCTGTTGGAGCAAGAATCACTTAGTAGGGAACTTGAGGACGCCGTTCTTGCGCATATAACTCTTTCAAGGGATTTGCAACAGAAAGAAGAGGAATTTGAGGGCTCGTTAAAGTCTGTATCTTTGCTGCTGGAACAGAAGCAGAACGAGGCTAATATGGTTTACAAAGCATGGGAGAGACTCGCTGCTAGTAACATTCTTACCGAGGTAGAAACCGAGGCGGGGAAGCTGATGATCATAGAGCTTGAAGGGGAAATCTCAAGTATCAGCCGGAAACTGGAAACATCTGACGAATCTGTTTCTAGTCTCAGAGAAGAAGCAGCCAATTTGGGAGCTGAGTTAGAAACTAAGCTGAAAGAAGTAACCACAGAGATGCAGGAGAAGATTAGAACTTCAGAAGCGGAAAAGACAGAGTTGGTTAAACAAGTCTCGAGTTTGTCATCAGAAAGACAAAATCTCATGTGTTTTGTCAGCGAATTGGAGAGTCGAGTGTCGGAGCTGTGTGATGAAGACACGAAGGTGATGAAAACTTTGGAGAAAACTATGCAACGTTGTGATGGATTTGGTAAAGAGAACAACAACAGTGTTGGTTCTCCTCCAAGATTGGCAACGAAACGTGAAGATGATGTTGCAATTGAAGACAGGTCACCATTTAGACAACTTAACCATTAGTTTTGAACTTTTGATTGATGATAATTGATTCCATTCCACAGAGAGAAGATGTTTTTTTTTTAATCTCTAAACAGAACTCGTTTGTACTTTGTAACTTTGTTGTGTTGATGTGTCTACTTTCGATGAAAGGTCTCTCGTTTAAACAGAGGCTTTTCAGATTTTCATGTCTAACATCTCCGAACCTTATTATTAGAGTTAATAATCATCTCATTTCAACCTCCTCTTTTGTTTGTGTCTTTTTAAGTTATTTATTACAAGAGATTCTCGTGCTTATTTCTCATTAATCACCCATTTATTACCTTTGTGATCTTGTTTTTTTGTCTTAACAAATTAAATCAACATCTCCTTCGAATTCATTGTTTTGTGTCGCCATGGTTTTACTTCAACATGTAAGTCTCTCTGTTGCTTTCTTCTCTCCCAATCAATCAAAATAAAAACTTTTTCTTCCTCTCTGAATCAATCTCTGTTCTTTTTTAACCCCTCATGTCCTGTCTTGTGGTTTTAACGCAGTTAGAGCAAAGGATGAGTCCAATTTCTCGGTGTTAAAATGCAACGGCGTATTCAACAACAATGGGAAGAAATTTGTTCACAAGTGGAAACACAAGCAGCAAGCTATTCTCCAGAGCTTCGAAAACCGAACCAAAGGAAGTCGCTGCAAAGAAACATAGCGACGCAGAAAGAAGAAGACGGCTTCGGATTAACCACCAATTCGCAACTCTTCGCACGATTCTTCTAAACTTGGTCAAAGTAAGTTTTCTAGTTTTATGCATTTTCAGTTAGGCATATAATTAACGGTTTAAACTGAAACTAAAACAGCAGGATAAAGCATCTGTGCTAGGAGAGACTGTGAGGTGTTTCAATGAACTGAAAGAGACGGTTAAAGAGATACCAACCACACCAGATCTAGAAGACAGCTTGAGACTGGGTCACTGTAACAAGAGAGACATGGCGAGTCTTTTTCAGTTGCAGCGACAGAGAAGGGCTAATGTCGGAGGTCGCAGCGTCGTTGAGAGCAGCCAGTGCAAAGGCGGTGAGAGCTGAGATCATGACTGTAGGTGGAAGAACCAAGTGTGCCTTGTTTGTTCAAGGTGTGAATGGCAATCAAGGATTGATTAAGCTCAAGAAATCATTGAAACCTGTTGTGATTCGTAAATCAACAACAATGGAGGATCGCTCTTGACATACGCAGCAATAAAAGAAAAAAACTGCCTGTGTTTTTTTCTTACCAAATTGTTGCATCTCGCATGGTTGCTTCTAGTAGAAAGCTTTCTTCTAGGAAACAAAGATTTGGTATAAGAAGTTGAACCAACAAATAAAACTCTTCAAACTTTCTCTACCCACTTCTCATCAAACCTTCCTCCTTAAATAGAGGCTTCTGCACAAGCAAGGTCTCAAACCAAACAAGAACAAGAAAAGCAAAAACAAACACACACACATCATCACCATGGCTTTTCTCAAGAACACCTTCTTCCCATCTCTGGTCATTGCACTAACAATCACAACCTTCTTCACCGGAATATCCGCTCACCGCCATCTTCTCCAGTCAACACCAGCGACTCAGCCTCCCCCGGCTTTAACATTCCCACCTCTTCCCAAAACCACTATGCCACCGCTTCCTTCCCTCCCAAATCCACCACAACAAACCCTGCCACAGCCACAGCCACTACCAACTCTGCCGCAGCCGACCGGGTTACCACCAATGCCGACACAGATACCAACATTGCCGACGATCCCCAACATTCCACAGGTGAACTTCCCTACGCCCGCCAACTTTCCCTTCAACCTTCCTTTCAACATCCCAAACATTCCTTTCCTCACTCCACCACCTTCAAAGTAAAAAAAGAAAGCGACGAGCTAGCTCTTTAGCTGTCACAGACTCTATATCAATCATCCTTCTCTTTTAGACACAGCTTTGTATCACACACTTTACTCTGTACTGCTTCACATTATTTTCCATGTCGTCCTCCTCATTGTTGTTGCTTCCATGAGTCACTTCCTTTTGTACTATACAGCTTCTTCTAAATGATATTGATAATTCTTCTCCTTTGTGTTTTCCTTTTGGTTATATAAGCTGTGTCACGAACTACTACTAGTCTATCATCATCATACATGACATAACGTATTAGCTCATCATATATCACGAGACATTCTTCATTCTGTTTGCTTCACAAAAGTAACGAATACAGAAGAAAAATGTTTTGACATAGCTACAAGTTGCTAAACGCTCTTGTAAAAGACAAGGTCTCGTCTGCAGTTTGATTTGACGGCATCCTCTAGTTTATCGACCTGGTCAAAATCAACCTTGAAGGAAACCATGGTGGTACCATCTTTACCAGTATCATAGTCTTCCTTGATGTCTTCAGCCCCGCACGATTGCAGCTGCGTCACACACACACACACACACACACACAATCTCCCTTTGAGCATTGACCCCACACACAAAAACTGAAACTTGATTTCGGAACAAATAGTCACCTGATTGTAAACAAGGCCTATAAGATCAAATGTGACCTCCACTCCCATTTGAACCTGCAGAAACAGAAACAAAACGGATGATTTTCGTTCAAAGGAAGAGACTTTTTGAGAGAGTTGGTTTACTTTAGATTTGACGAGGCAAGTAGGAGCGGTTTTCAAGCAATCAGAAGTAACGCCGCCATATGCTCTCACAAGACCTCCGGTGCCGAGTTTGATTCCTCCAAAATACCTTTTAGAAAACATTTCATCATTCTTCGAGAGAGAGAGAGAGAGATTCATTCTTCGAGAAACGAAAGATAATTTTACCTAATGACAACAACCATAACTCTGTCTAATCCAGATGACGAAATTGCAGACTGCATCGGCTTTCCTGCGGTTCCTGATGGCTCACCGTCATCGCTACATCGATGTTCATCACCAACCTAGAAGATCAACAGAGAAGCTAATTAAGAGTGCCAACAGAAGAAGAAGAAGAGAGAGAGAGAGAGAGAGAGAGAGAGAGATCGAATTACCTTGTAAGCCCAGCAATTGTGCGTAGCGCGAGGATCCCGGACCTGGGAGAGGAACAGTTGAGCCGATTGCTCGCCGGAGACGGGACCCGCGATTGCGACGAACTTGCTCTTCTTTATCTCTTTCTCTACGGATACCATCTCTTTGATTGTGGTGAAGGCGGAATTCCAAGGCATCGAGCTCTTCGTGGATAGGATCGGAGCGGCGGGTGTTCGCCGGCGGAGTACGGCGGAGACGGTGCTTGCAGCTGCTAACGGTACGCCCACCCGCATCGGATCCCTCCCTCTCGCTTAATGTCCATTTCGAACCGATCCCTCTTATACTCTCAGGCCCAATTACTGTTATAGTTTATCATAATTCATAAGATTTTTTGAAAATTGTGAGAACTTTTTTTATCTTCTACTTTGCTTGTGACTGTTTTTGCATTTCATTATTAGTTAGTTGTTTAAAATTTATTTTGTTAGTTCTTTTATTTCTTTTATTACATTTTTCTAATTTTTTTTGTTAACATATATTATCACGTCATCAAATATTAAACCGATAATAATTTTTATTATTAATTAGTTGTTTAAAAATCATTTTGTTAGTTCTTTTATTTCTGTTATTACATTTTTTCAAACTTTTTTTGGTTAACACTTGTCATCACCTATTCAAATATTAAATCAATAATAATTTTGATTTCGCTCCAACTGATTTTTTTTTTGTTCAATTTTTATGGGTCATAACAAGTTAGTCCACGGACCTAATTTCCTCCCAATAAGAAAATGAACCCCACATGGGAAAGGTGGAGTCGAACTCCAGATGGGATGAATGCAGAGGTGATGCACTACCGCTGACCCACTTGCTCATCTCCATTCCAACTAATCTAGAGTTAAATATTCTTTATTGATATCTTGAACTTTTAAATATTATGATTTTTCATTTCTTAATGAGAGATATTTGCTTCCTATTTTTCTGATTTTCGTTTTTTTTTTTTCCTTTTCGTAATGGAAATAGGTTTTTTCTTTCCTTTTTCTATGGATATTTTTTTTCATTGTTTATTTCTAGTTTTCTAATTTTTCATTGGTCTTATATATATATATATATATATATAATATATAAATTTTGTTTTTTTATTCAGTGACACATGTCACGATCTTAATACTTTGAGAATAAATAAATAAAACACATGTCGCGATCATGTGAATTATTAAAAAAAAAAAATCTATGTGTCACTATCACACTATCACGTTGTGCGCATCTAATGTTATATATATAATAAAATAGTGGAGAATACTTTATAACATATGCAGCATATCATGACCATTTTATTTTTTTATTAGTTTCTTAATTTTGTTAGAATGTTAGTTGTTACTCCTAATTTCCTAAAGCTTCTTGCTCAGATTACTCAAAATAAGAATTTTTGTTTTCTCTTATTTATCCTTCACGTTTTAGATCATATCCTGAATTCAAAATCAGTTATACTTGAATATTTGTTTACATTAATATATAATAAATAATGTAGTTGTAAACCATTCATTTATTAGAACAAACAATTCAATCATATATGAAAAGTGAGTACAAAAATTGTGGGCTAGTTCTAAGTACTTCAACGAAGATTAACCAAACCAATGATCACGATCAGTCATTTAACAAATACTATTAAATACTCAAAATATAAACCAAACTTTCTTAATGGTATTTAACGCATTTGTTGCAAAAGCACGTCCTTCCCTTGTCGGTAGTATCTAAACATTTACCAAAGGCACGATCAAACTCAGCGCAAACTTTTTGGCAGTTACGGTCACCTTGAGTACCTTGTGCACTACATGTCGCAGGAGTTGCCCATGTTGTTACATATGGCTTAAATTCCTTACATGGAGGAGGAGGAGGACGACGACGAGGAGGAGGAGGAGGAGGAGGAGATGGTTTTGTTTTTCCCTCTATTCCATAATATTAATTGTTTTAGTTAGTAACACAAAGATTAAAAAAAATGTTTATTTTCAAAAAAATCTTTTTAATAATTTAATTTAATCAATTATGAAAAAATGTATTATATAACTGGTCATCTAGTAAAACAAAAATTGCATAGAAATGTGAAAACAATTTATATATCATGTAACAAAGGGGATAAAAAAGTAATAACTAATGAGTATGAAATCTCATAATTATTTGATAAATTAATTTATTTAATCATTTGAGTACAAAATATTGAAACTTGTTTTCATAAATGCATTTAGTTTTAGTTAGATCCTAATAAATGTTTTTGTGTGGTAACGTTTGATCATGAATCAACATGCATTAAATAAATATTTTAAATATAATTTTAATTCTCTATATAACTTTTTGATTATAAGTTTGAGTAATTAATTTCATTTGCTTTGTTTTCAATTAATACTGTATTTTTAAAATTAAAAATAGTAAGTTATCTCTACTTTATATTTATTTTTCTGTGTTTTTCTTAATTTTACTTATGTTTTTAATAGGAGTGTAATTAAAAAAATATGAATATATATGTATTAAATTAATATTTTAAATGTTGACAGAAAAATAAATAATAAATAAATAAACTAATATTTTAAATATAATTTAGTGTTATTTTTGTCTAATGTAGATAGGCTAGATAAAGAGAAAACTCTCCTATCTTATTATATAAGATGAAACAAAATGTTCAATGAAAAAAACATAGATAATCATTGATACTATAAGTTGTTTAAGATGGTAAAGATTGTATGGCAAAACGAAAATAAAATTCAAACGAGAAAGAATGAAAAAATAATAAAAGCATATTGTTTATTACCTGTTTGAGTTAACAAGAATACCGTTAAAAGAGTGATGATGCAAAGAAGTAGTTTTACACTTTTTGCCATATTTCCAGTTTTTCTTAATTTCTGTCTATTTATTTTTCTTCTGTTTTTTGCTTTGCTTTGATCGGACTGTTATATACAAAAAGAAAAAATTCCTTACCTGAAAAGTAGTCCGTAAGAAACGCCTACAGAACAGTTCCAAAAGGGGGATGAATATTGAACACAAATCTGATGACCTCATATATCTCCCATTCATTTACTACATATATATATATATATATATATCTTTTAGGGTTAAGACTTTTTATTCTTATCACATTGTCTAATTACTTATACTAGCAAAAAAATGTTCTCCCTGAAACGTAAAAAGCAGAAAATAAACGAGACACCTAAGTCGTCGAGATCCACACGTTTATATGGTCTTAGATAGTACACAATTAAAAACAATTCATGTGTCTTTTAGTATTTGTAGGCTACGACTATGGACATTCTAATACAACTCTAGACAAGTTATCTGTCGAGTTGTTAGTCAGTTCTCAGTTTTTTTTTTTTTTTTTTTTGCTTTCGTTTTAGTAACATATGAAATCGGTATTGTATCACATGTTAGGCTCCCCAAATTTGGCATACTATATAGAGTGTTGGTCAAATTATAGGAATCAAACTGATTTTACAATTCAGAGCATGAGAAATTCATACTAAGAAACCAATACAATTAATTCTACCCAAAAAAATATAGCAAATGGAATTTTCTGTAACTAATTGAGGACCAAAACCCTTAGCTTAAAAAACAAATCTTTAGAAGGAAATTTCTGCATAAAATATCTAAGACCTAACAAAATTATGACTTGTGCATAATAACCTTAGCTTAAAGTAGAAGCCTTTCGTAATAACCTTATTATATTCATATAGTCATATTGTTTTCTCTTTAGATATATCATATATGACAGCAACGTTTTACTACACGGTTCGATTTTGTTTAAGTAAACTTCAAATCTGTTGACAACCTTTCACAAAAAAAATATAAAAAAATTACTTCAAATCTGTAATTAATTGTTTCGGCAGTTAATATGTATGGTAAAAGTGCGGATCCATAACTCCATAAAGTGGCGGGAAAAACGTCAAAGTAATAGTAATATGTTTTAAAATTTTGTGGTGAGAACAAATTTATCGACCAAAAAAAAAAACAAATACTGTATATAGACCGCTAGAGTGTGTGGTAATGTTCAACGCGAGTTAATTATAAAGAGAGAAAAAGTCAGAAGAAAAGCCATTTCGTGTTGTCTGTATCATAATGACGAGGGCTTTGACTTTTGTTTCTTTCTGAAAAACCAAACTAACAGATTAATAAGTGTCCAAACAAAACAATTAGAAAGAAGATGTGAAAGAAACAGAGCGAAGAAGACAAAAGATTTGTGATGGCGAGTGTACATCACTTGGACCACCACCATTCTTACGCATTCGTATTCTTAAGCTTTCTTATTTCAACGTCTTCCTCAACGTTATCATCTACAGGGAGACATGTGCGGCTCTCGGCAAACAAGGGCACGATTGTGTCCCCTGGTGACGGTTTCGAGCTTGGGTTGTTCAGAGGCGCTAGCGACCTCTGGTACCTTGGAACATGGCACACGAAGGGAGAGAGAAGACCCTTTTGGGTTGCGAACAGAGACAATCCTCTCTTCAGTCCTAGCGCAATTCTTGAGATCTCCAACAGTAACCTAGTCCTCCGCGATCAACCTGGTGGTTCAGTCTGGTCGACAGGAAATCTTAGCAGTAGAGCAGAGTTGGAGGCAGAACTCCTGTACAACGGCAACTTCGTGCTCAGAGAGGCCAACGACACAGATAGAATCCTGTGGCAGAGCTTCGATTTCCCGACAGACACTCTGCTCCCGGGTATGAAGTTGGGCTGGGATCGCAAGATCAATCCCGAGAGAAGCTTGAGCAGCTGGAGGGACTATAACGACCCGACGACGGGTTATTTCCTCTACGGAGTTAGGCTCGGAAATCTCCACGAGCTCTTTATATGGAACATAGGTGGGTACCGTCCTGGACCGTGGTACAGAAGCGACGTCGTAACGGAAATGAGCTACGGGGCTATCAACATAATCGATGAAGAAGACGAGTACACAATTTCTTATGCTATCACGAATAGCAGCTTCCCCTGGATGATTAGGTTGACGCAGGAGGGAGATTTGTGGAAGTTTCAGTGGGATCCAACTTCTAGAGAATGGAAGGTTTCGCCCCAGGCACCGACCGCCGAATGCGATTATTACTCCAAGTGTGGCCCCGACAGTTACTGTGACGTCAAGGAAGCGCAGATTTGTTCTTGTATTCAAGGGTTTAGGCCCGTTGACCAACAAGCGTGGCAAGTGAAAGATTTTACACTCGGGTGTGAGAGGAAGAGGCCACTTACCTGCAACGAAGATGTGTTTTTGAATCTGACGTCGAAAATGAATATGCCAGACAGTAAAAGGACTATTGCCGTCCCAGAGATTGGGTTGGAGGAATGTCACAAGAGGTGTCTTGCTAATTGTAACTGTACAGCGGTTTCTTATACAGACACGTATAAGCCAAGTGGGGGATGGGGTTGCGTCATGTGGACGGGAAAGCTCGTCGACCTTCGCTCAATGGAGCAAGGTCAAGATCTTTACGTTAAAATTGCGTCTCCTGATCTCGGTTTGTCATTTCTTCTTTAAACATACATGTATATATATATATATATATGTTAACTAAAACGCTCATCATCAACGTACCTAATACTGTTTCTTGTTTAGGAGGGAAGAACAAAATGACTAAATTAACATTTGGCTTGGCTGCTGGAATCAGCGTCTTGCTTCTTCTGAGTTTCATCCTCCTCTGCTTATGGATTAGAAAGAAGAAGCGAGCAAGAGAGATTAAACAAGCTGCTGGTACTAGATTCATCATCATTCACATTCACATCCTTCTTCTTCATTTATGTAACTAATACTATTGACCGGTCATGTTACAAAACAGCTCGTCCCAGGATAAACCAACAAGACCATCTCCCATATTCTCTGGATTCGGAAACGGGAACTACGTCTATGGACTTCGATACCATCTCCACGGCCACACAAAATTTCTCTGATTCCGCCAAGCTCGGAAGAGGTGGTTTCGGCATTGTATACAAGGTAGCATTAGCAATTTAGCATACATGTATTTTCCTAGATATATAGAGTAATAGAGAGACTCCCTTTTTTTATTTCTTATATGACAGAGTCTCTCTCTTTCTCTCTCTCTGTACTTGACGGGCAAGAAATCGCGGTGAAAAGACTGACCAAGACGACACGTCAAGGGATTGATGATGAGTTCACCAACGAGGTGAGACTGATCGCGCGCCTCCAACATGTAAACCTCGTCCGCCTCGTTGGCTTCTGCGTTACCGAGCACGACAAGTTACTCGTGTACGAGTTTCTCCCAAACTCAAGCCTCGACACGTACATCTTCGGTTAGTGCCAGAGAGCGCTCTTTTGTTTATTTTACAAGAGTCAGAGGAGATATATTTACTTGCTCTTAATTTTTTTTTTGTCAGACCCAACCCGAAGCCCCATGCTTGACTGGGCGACGAGGTTCAACATTACCAACGGCATTGCTCGAGGCCTTTCATACCTCCACCATGATTCGCGGGTTCGAATAATTCATCTTGACCTTAAACCTGGAAATGTCTTGCTCGATCAAGACATGACCCCGAAGATTTCGGATTTTGGGTTGGCAAAGATCCTGGCAAGGGATGTGACGGAAGCACGCTCGACGGCTGTTGTCGGCACTTTGTAAGCTTTATGCAATCAAAATCTTCATTCCTTATTGTTTTTTTTTTTTTACCCTAAGCCGACTTTGATATATATTTTTTTTTAATCTTTTGTCACGCAGCGGTTATGTCTCACCAGAATACATGAATCACAAGGTCTGCTCAGTTAAATCAGATGTCTTCAGCTTTGGGGTAATGCTTCTTGAGATTGTCAGTGGAAAGAAGAAAAGTAAGTTCCCTAGTCTCAACGACGGAGACGATTTTCTCATCCATGTAAGTTCAAAGCAATCATATCATTTCATCCTCTTTTCTCGAGACCTGGTAAAGAAAATTATAAGCTTACAATCTTTATGAGCAGGTATGGAGTCATTTCACTCAAGGAAAAGGGCTAGAAATTGTAGATCCGGTCCTCAAAGACTCATCCTCATCATTTCGGGCAGATCAGGCCCTCAAATGCGTTCAAATTGGCCTTCTCTGTGTTCAAGAACTTCCAGAGGACAGACCAACCATGTCGTCCGTCGTCCTTATGCTCGAGATTCAGAACGTGGACATTCCGCAGCCGAAATCGCCCGTTGAGACTGCTTCAAGTTCATCATCGACGACAGACCGTGAGTCTTTTACGGTGGCCCAAATTACCATGTCCGCTATTCAAGCTAGGTAAAAGATATTGGATTAGAAGTTATAATGAGAAATAATAATACTTTGATGGACTGTTTTATGAATGTATAACCCATCATCCGACTGTTATATTTAAGAAAAATTATTCGTTACTTTTTTATAAAAGAAATAGGCAAGAAAAACCATTGGCATACGAAAGACAGAGAAAAACAATTGACGTATTATTAAATTATTTGTAATCCTAAAAAAAAAACAGTGGGGAAAGGGAACATGTTTTTCTTTTTGTACACAAGTTACTCAATCACTATCAGACCCAAGAACCTGTTTTTTAATTTCACTAATCTTCGTCTTGAGTTCTTCTCTGTTCCTCTGCAAACAAAGTTTACATTGTAAGAAAAACAAAACACAAACAAAAAAAGACGTTGCTGTGTGTTATAAACTCAGTCGCAAAGGCGTATTTTACTCCTTACCTTAAACAACAAGTATCTGGTAGTGAACCAGAGCGTGTATCCGAGACCAACAACTTCCATCAGCTTAGGAAACTGAAGTCATTGTCAATGAACATATTAGCCTGTGTCTCTGGACATAGTAAGAAGAAAAGATAAACAAGTGTACTAACCAGAGGAATTGATTCGAGTGAAGCAACGATTGCAGAAGTCAAGTAGAGAGCAACTATTGCACCACTCCCATAGAGCAGGACTGAATATGTATTGTCTGAGTCCAGCTGCATTAAACAATTGTCCAAAGTGTCTAACTGAGATTTACTAACTAGTGATTGCATAATAAAAACTCTATGCATAACATTCCATCAAGTAAAGCACAAAAAAATCTGAAGCACTTCTTAGGAAGAGATATGATATACCTTTATGTCATTCAAGAACTCTAGGGCTTGAGTCTGCTCAGAGGACTCAGATTCAGCTTCCGCTTCACTTATCAAGTTTTTATCTTCAACAGCCACGTCACGCTTCTTCTCAACACCAAACTCATTGACTCCAGTTGATGTCTCTTCGGAAACTGTTTCTCCTGGAAACTTTCCCGTACACCGCAAAGCTCCTGTAGCCATTTGAAACACACACATCAGAGAAATCATTACAACAACAACAACAAAATTAAAAAATTGAGCTCCGAAAACAAATCCAGTCAAAACATAGAAATGTTGAAGAATATAAAAAATTGCGAATCAATACTCCTTGGAAACAAAAAAGAAGACGAAAACGAGTGGAGAACAATTGAGTGTGAAATCGCATAGCACGAAGCAAAACAGGGTTTCTAAGTTCTCTTACGGGATTGAAGACCGAGTGATGCAACGTTTCGCAGGGGATGGAGAGAGATGCTACGAACGGCCAGATATCCATGGCGGGTGGTTCCCCTCCAACAACTCCGAGGGAGGTGAGTGATGGTAGTGACTGTGGAGAGCTCCATTTCCGTACGGACGCACGAGCTCGCTTGTGCTAGGGTTTCACTTATCGAGCTGTGTCTGTGATTAGTATTTGGGTCCTCTCTTAGGCCCAACTATATATAAATCGGCCCGTTATGAATTATTCGGTTTAAATTATTTTTTTTCGATAAATCATTTTTCTTTGCTTCCCTTATCGATAGTTTGATACAGTCCTAAAATACTCTAATACCAGTTTGATTTGACTCACCACTTTCTCTAGTCAATGCACTAAAAAAGCAATTTTATTTTCTCTGTGTAAATGAACAAATATGCCAGATTTACATTTGATTTTGTGTGTGTGTGTAGGTTGTTGACTTGTTGTACATAATCTTATGAGATAAACATGGAAACAAAAACCCTCATAAGTTTTATTTGCGTGAGAAAAGAATAACTGTTTTAAAAATAATATTACATTGCAGAAGTATAATACAATTTTTGCAAGGAAAACAAACAAACAAAAAAAAATCCGCAAGGATCACCGGAATCATATTGTTTCAACAATCCCACTTAAATAACCTCAGTAACTGCAGAGTTTCAACAATTGCATTGAATAAACTAACCGTAATCACCACTATAATTATAATTGCATTAACTAAACCATTAGTAACTACAAACGTTTCAACAACTAAACCCTGGAACTAGAACTAAGAGAATACACCTTGAATTTTTATTTTCGAGGAATATGTTCAAAGGAAAATAATGCAAAAACAGTTTTTCTTTGTGCAAATAGCACAATTAGTCATAATCTAAAAAAATTGTGTCAATTAAAATTGAATATTTATAACCAAAAATGGAGGAAGTAAAAAAAAAAAAAAAAATTGTGCAATTTAGTGAAAGGTTCAGTGTAATCGCATTACAGCGGCTGGTCCTATCTCCTCTCTACCCTAAAGGGCACTTAGACACACACAGACACCTCCCAACTTCTTCTCCTTAAAATCTCTCTCTCTCTCTCCTCCGCATCTCATTGAGACACGACCTCCTGAGAAATCTCCCAATCTTGATGACTCTTGTCGTGTCGTGGGTTTTCATTTTCACTTACTGAGCAAAGAAGAATTTTCATTAACAAAAAAAAACCCACATGGCGGAGGAGAATCTCGTCTGTGAAGAAACCAGCGAGTCGTGGATCAGTGACAACTACGACGAAGACGACGTTGTTGCTGTTGACGCCGGCGGATTCCTGAATTACAACAACGAAACCTTACGTAAAGACGTGAGCATTTCCCGGAACGGATCAATTCCGGTGATGGGTTTTGCGTCTCCGGTGGGAGATGATGCTGGTGACGATTGCATCGGAGAGATGGTTGAGAAAGAGACTGACTTTAAACCCGGAGACGATTATCTCACGAGATTGCGTTCTGGGTGTTTCGAGCTTCGTCTTAGAAACGAAGCCATGGATTGGATTTGGAAGGTTCGGTTTTCTCATCTATCAAAATCTGTTTTTTTTAATCAGATTGTATTTTTGATTAGATTGCTGGAATTGAAGGAAGGATCTTTTAAGAATTGGAGATATTGGATCTTTTATTGATGCAGTTGTATTTAATGATCAAAATTGGTTTGTTATTGAAACAGGCTTGTGCTCATCACAATTTTGGACCTCTCTGCATTTACCTATCAATGAATTACTTAGATCGGTTCTTGACGTCCTCTGAATTGCCAGTAAGTTATAAACTTGACACCACATTGCTTTCTTGATCCTGAATTGGCTTTCGTTGCAAAATGGGTGATTGGTGTTTGTACGTTTGCTTAGAAGGACAAGGCTTGGGCTGTTCAATTGCTTGCTGTGTCTTGCTTGTCATTAGCAGCCAAAATGGATGAGACATTTGTGCCTCTCTCTGTTGATTTACAGGTGCAAACAAACTCTTCTTTAAGTTGTGTAAAGCTCATTGTGAATAAAACCTGAAACCTGGATTAGGATTAAATCTTGCTAAGTTTCTGTTGGTTGTGTGTGATGACTGATGAGCAGGTGGGAGATCCAAAGTTTGTGTTTGAGGCTAAAGCAATAAAAAGAATGGAACTTTTGGTGCTCAACAAATTGAACTGGAGAATGCAAGTGATAACTCCATTCTCCTTCATAGGTTATTTCCTAGGCAAGATCAGACACCACCCCTCACAGAACTGTATCCATAGATCATCGCAGCTCATACTAAATACCACCAAAGGTGAGCTCTTTTTTTTTCTCTCTTCTTCTCTCAAAGTTTGTGACTTTATCAGAATGGTTTTGGTTTAATGGGGTTTCTGTATTGAATGCAGAGGTTGAATTCTTAGACTTCAAGGCTTCTGAGATATCTGCTGCTGCAGCAATTGCCCTTTCCTTTTCAGGAGAAGCTGAAGCAGTTCATGCCGAGAAAGCTCTGTCTAGTCTCATACATGTCAAACAGGTATCGCTCTAAACATATATTAACCCTTTGAGATGAAAGATGAAAAGCTTTTTACTGAATCAATGGATCATTTTGTGCTTTCTTTTTGCAGGAGAGAGTCGCTAAGTGTTTGAAGATGATGGGAGATTTGTCTGATAGGATCAGTGTTGGAGTGGCTGCATTGGCACCGCAAAACCGGTCGGTGCCTGTGCCGGAGAGTCCCATTGGAGTGTTGGAAGCAATATGCCTGAGCTTTAAGAGTGATGAGATAACAATTGGGTCATGTTCTTCAGATAGTAGTGCAGACAACAACAGCAATAGCAACAAGAGGAGGAAAATAACATTGAAGGGTGAGTGAGGAAGAGATGACAGAAAATATAGACTCATAAAATTTGATCCACATCTCTCCCTGACATTTTGAAAATTTTCACTTTTTAATGCTATTTTTTATATATATAAATGTTCTCATCTTCAATCAGAAATTTCGATTGAGATGAGAGTTTTGCGTGAGCAAAATTCATTATAAAGAAATTGGAAAGCAGAATTAATAAGATGATCAGTGAGGTTCTAAGTTTCATACTTTCATGTTTATTTTTTCTTTTGTAAAAGAATTAGGGTTTTGTTGCTACATGTTGGTTTAATTAGGGTGTTGTTGCTCCATGTTAATTAATTAAGTACAAATACGTAAATAAACAATTTATTGGAAAATCCTAAAACAGCAACATCAAAAAAATTAGATCGATAAGATCTGAGAAAATGTAAAATTTGATCTCAGGTAGCTTACAAAAAACATTAAGATTATATTTATTTCACTCAATATTCTGGATTTTATTTTGGTCCTTTTGTTATTAATATACAAATCATTAAAGAGAAAGGATATTCGATACTTGCATGTTTTAAAAGACGCTCTGTGTGGGGCCTTTCTTATTTTTGTTTTGACTATACGACCAGTCAACGTCGTTTCCTCACGCTCCCATTTGTATTTAAAGATCTTCCTTTTAAAATGGAACTGTTTAATGAAAATCATTCGTCTAATAGATTACTTATTTAATTATTTTTTTGTATTCTCCACTGTTTTTCAAAATATTTAATAGGAGTATTCCACTATTTCTCACGAACAAACTAATAGGCTTCAAATGGTGACAAAGATCAAAAAATGCAGATCAAACAGTAAATCATGTCGAACAAATACAGATCAAATGTATATCAAACGCATCTACAGTAGAACCAAGTGATATGGCAGAAACGGAAATAGGAGAAGGTGATTTTATGGTTAACATTAGGGAACATATTGCAAATATATTATGGGCAGATAAAAACATTTCACGTTAATTTTTGTAATATTAGTTTTATGTATGTTAATTTATAATCGAATTAATTTTTTTGATAATGTTTAATTGTTTTTTTGTTTTTAAAAAAACTTTATATATATGATTCTAAATTTTTTTTGTCTTTTATTTTGTTGTTCAATTAATTAAAAAATATTTATAACTGTTTAATTTGTTTGATATGCATTTGATCTGTATGCAGATCATGATCTGTATTTGTTCAACGTGATCTGGATTTACTGTTTGATCTGCATTTTTTGATCTTTGTCACCATTCGAAACCTTTATTTATTTGTGTTAAATGGTTAATTGGAGAAAAAATGTAGGTGAGCCTGCATGACAGATGGAATATATGTGATCTGTATCTATTTCATACATCCATTCAAAGCCTAAAAGACTCTAATTTGCCTGCGGATAAGAAAAAATAATATTTATCACGAAATACAAGACTGAACTGCAGTGTTGATGGAGTGTTTTATAACAAATCGTGCACTTCTGAAATAAATGATAGTACCATACTGCTACAATAGTATTCGCATATATAATGAATCAATCATTAAATAATCATAATTCAATACGTTACGTTTGTATATTCGATCCAAGTTAATGAGCTTGTTTACTAAGCACAGCAATTATAATTTTTTTCGTTAAAAAGTGCACAGCAATCATAGCTTCAATCAATTTGATTCACTCGCATTGATAAACATTAGTACTACATCCGTTAAGAAAACAGAAACATAAAGTAAATTAGACAAATCCGTAATTATCTGTGTGTATAATACAGTATACCCATGCAATGATGCAAATTAAAGAAGGATCAGCTTTTGAGTAGTAAATGACTGATCCACAACAACTACACAAATTCTTGTAATTTAATAATTCACTATTTCGGTCCTTTTTTTTACTGTTGTTATTAACCCTCTTTTTTTTCTTTTCCTTTTTTTTTTGATTCTGGAAGTGGCAACAGAGACAATTGTCTCGAAAATGCAACTTTAAGATGTGAAAATTTATTATATGCAGACAGACTTCGCAGTGCGCAAAGTTTATCTTCAAAACATAGGAATCTCGGGTTTTGTAAAACATAAGTACATAACTGTAGTAACTTTGTCTAATCATTTATTTAAAGTGTCACTATTGTTTCTCACTACCCAATAACCCCTGTTCATCAGCTAATATCAAGGAAGCATATATATAGAAATCAAACCGAGAGATATATAAAATTACACGTTTGAGACACAAACTATATTCTTTGGTCCGAATTCCGACGAATCACTGTAATCTTGACTGTTGTTGAGTGATGATAACTGATAAGTGCGAGACCTTTTCAGACAATAATAATAAGTTATCTATTTTTACTATTTAGCCATCAGTTTCTAGACCTTTTCTCTCCCTTCGTAAATCATGATATCTCTCTAATACAGACTTAAGAAGACTTTGGACCGTTGTCAAAAAAAAAGAAAAGACTTTGGACCAAACAGTAATACTATAAGATACAGGGCAAATCGAACACGAAGCAACTGTTCTATTGCCAATATTTTAGACCTTTGTTGGTAATTATCAAATAATCAAGTGTATTTTTGGAAATATCATAAGAAACATATGCTCTCTATACATTTTGTACAGAAACTTATGAGAAAGTCTTGACAAGTGAAGAAGAAGAAGAAGAAGAAGAAGAAGAAGAAGAATTAGAAGATAGACTTTGCTTTAATCATCTTCCCAATGTGTGAAGTTGTTTTGTCTTATTCTTCTGAGAAGCTCTCTAACATCTAAACCCGACCAAAAAAAGATGTAACAATGTGGATGAAAAGATTTAGATAAAATCAGGCTGACCCGTGGAAGTTAAGCAACGATGCCACATCCGACTATTGGGATCAACTGATTTCGCATAAGCAATCACTTGAGGGATCGGTAAGTAAGCGTAATGTGTGTTGATTATCCCCACAGTGATTCCACTGTACCCTGCAAACGCTCCATGAACCTGTTGCGAGATGATGATAAATCAAAATCAAAATCAAATGTAGTTGTAAACAGTTTTAGTTATATCTAAATTTAAGGCGATCAAGCAAGACATTACAGCGTTTTGTCCTAAGACCGTGCAGAGGATTCCATCTGATGCATTCGCTCTGACAGCTCGGATCATGTACGTTGGATCTATATACTTCACATCCGCCGAAACACCAATCTCCTTGAAATATTTCTTCGTCTGCATTTACAATTGTTTTCGTTAGTCACATTATTATTATTCATCATGATTGAAGAGAGAGACTCAATAAATTCACAACCAAACAAACAAACCTCCTGTTGAATGTGAACACCGATGTCACCGAGGACTTTATTTCCAGACGCATCTTTCGCATTCGTGTTCTCTAGGAAACTCTGAAACCAGAGAAAGAATGTTAAAGTGTTCTTGTTCGTATCCAGAGGATCTGATCGAGTTGTTTTACCTGACCGGCTCCTTCTGCAACACAGATAACAGCAGAGCCTTTTGTTTCGATAAGGTACTTCAAATGTTTCAACACACCATGAGGTCCATGGAGATTGAAATGAACCTTAATGAAAAGACTTTAGTTAGTTAATACAGAAGCAATCTCTCTCTGACAGTTTAAGATACAAAGAAAAACAGAAGGTACCTCGGGGATCAGACAAATGTCGACTTGTCCGCTCGCTAAGGAAGCTTGCATGGCGATGAATCCACTGCTACGACCCATCAGTTTCACAACGCCAATGCCATGATAAGCACTATGTGCCTCGATGTATGCAGAGTTTATAGCTCGCTGTGCTTCTTCAACGGCAGTGTCAAACCCAAAAGTTTTATCCATATGAAGAATATCATTATCGATGGTCTTGGGTACACCAACCACAGCTACCTTCATCCTTCTTTTAAGACACTTCACAAAAGAGAGAGAGAGAGAGAGAGAGAGAGAGAGAGAGAGAGAGAGACAAAGAAAGGGTGAATCAAAGTTTGAAATCAAAAGCTTTGTGTGTGTGTGTGTGTATGTTAACAAGTAATAACAACCTCATTGTGAATAGCATTGGCACCAGCATGAGTTCCGTTACCGCCAAGCACGAAAAGCATGTTGATCCCTCTCTCCTATTTTCAAAGATAAGATTTCAAATATCAGAATTTGCAGTTTCATGACTACAAGTGAGAATTGAATCGAATGATATGATCAACCTCCATGCTGTCCACGATCTCACCAACAGGCGGTCCTCCACGTGAAACCCCAAGCAAGCTTCCACCTGATAGATGAATATTTTGCACCACTTTCCTCGACAGCTAACAAAAACCAAACTACAAAATCTTTCAAATGTAATCTTGGCAAGAATACGTTTTCTTGAGATAACTAGAACATTACCGGCATTTCAGGTAGGTTCTTATCAGAGAAGCCACGATAGCCAAAAGGTATCCCAACGACGTTCTTCACACCATATATCTCTAAAGTGATCACAATCTAACAACAACAAAACAAAAGCAAAAAGTCAAATCACAAGAGAGCTTCTCCCTACATGAAAACAACTGTAGCATCCCATTAAACTCACATGTCTAATGACGTCATTGAGACCAGGACAAAGCCCACCACAAGTAACAATCGCTGCCTTCACTTTCTCAGGTCTGAAGTATATCTTCTCTCGTGGCCCAGCACGATGAACCCTAAATGATAATAATCAATCCTTACAAACTTCTATCAGACAATGGAAACGACAATAGACCCAAACTCAAAAAAAACTCATTTTATTATTATTACCATTGCTCAATCCAAGTGCAGTCAGGATCAATACACACAGCTCCAGCAGAAGTTGGTGATGAGTATTTTATAACCTGACCCATCAAAATCAAATCCAAACTTTGATTTTGCCCTAATTACTTACCATCATCATTAGAGAGGAAATAAATTACCTTGAGAAGCACTCTGTCTTTGTTGTTAATGTATCCATGCCATTCTTCATCGGACGGGTAACCTCCGGAGAATTCTGCCGTCGGAGACCTACCGGAGACAGACAAACAAAAAAAAATCCACACTTTCAGCCCTAAAACGATCATGACTCCGTGACCCAGAAACTGTTTGAAAAAAAGCTTAATCGAGCTCAATGGGATTTTTGGGAATTAGTGACCTCATCTTGAGACAAAACGTGGAACGGATGGCTTCTGCATCTGGGAACACATCAGTGATGTGAGGGATGTTGAATCGCTCCTCGAAATCTCTCTCATACTTCAGTTTCCAATCGGGATCGCTGAGATCAATCGCCGCCTCTGCTCTCACCGCCGCCGCCGGTCGTCGACGAATCCGCAAGGAATTCGCCGGGAATATCGGTTTCCGGAGGATCAAAGAACCGATTGGAGCAGAGCGGAGGAGGACGGAGTTTTTGTGAGTTACGCCTACGGCCACGGCGGTGGTCGAGCCGACGCCGGCGCCGATAAGCGTATCCATGGAGAAGGATGATCGGATCTTAGCTTTACAGTTTCCCCACTAAAAGTAAAGACTTTTGGAGGGAGATTTATTTTTCTCACAGTTTCTATAGAAAAGTAGAAAAACAGAATCGCTTTTATTCTTAGCCGTCGGATCTTAAGATCTCTGAGTTTCTCGAACTTGTGCTTCCTAGATTGACGAAGAAGTAGGTAAGCTAAGTAAAAACCAAATCTATTGTAATCTAGTTATTAGAACCAAATCTAGCAACAAACAGAAATAAACAAATAAACAAAAAATCTGATTAATATTGACATATTGTTAACGAATGAAAAATAGTTATAGGGTCAGTTTGCTAGAGATAGTCAAAATTGGTAAATAAAACAATTAGTAGTGTTTGTTCCTTTAATTAATCGAAAGTTTGTTCAAAAATATTCCCAATGATTTTTGACTTTCGCATACGTCGCATCACAGCGAAGAGTGGATGTATAAATGAGAGAATACCACGTAACTCCTACGCTATCCACCACCGATCCATAATTTAATGAAACGAATATTGAAAGAATAATACGAAGAGAAAGAACAAAGAGTCTCTTGAATTATTCAAGCAGCGAGAGAGGGACATGATCGAGAAACAGACAATGAGTAACATTGTGTTTCTTTGATCAGAATTAAACAGAGTTCATTTCGGTAATTTGTTACGATGTTATCGTGACTAGTAAATAGTAATAACCTTTACATATTAATTCGGATGACAAAAATACCAAAAAACAATATTATGTACTTTTGTGACCATTTATCAGCTTCTAAAGTCTAAACATAAGAAGATAATAGCATGTAGTGTGTTGTCGCCTTGACACAAACACATGAATCTTCTTCTTTAATCTTTATTTTTCAGGCAGAAATGCTTGAAAGCAATCCATAGCAGCCTTATAAGTAAAGGCATTTATTGTCACCAATATATAAAAAAGACAGACATAAGATTCAATTTAATCACCTCTAGCTGGATTTCTGAATCTGCACTTAAGATATATTTTGGCGCGTAAAAGCTTCAAAGACTGTTTAGTTAACGGTCACTTAAGACCCTAATATTTAGACAACTTATTAAAACTCTCACCATGTCTTACTCGGACCACCAACTATTGTGTACCGGAGCCCACAAGCGACAAATGTCAATGTCAAACGACGTAGTTTTATAACCCCCTTTGCATAATCAAGTGAACAAAATAGGGACCGCATCATAAAAAAAAAAACAGAAAAGGGAATTGTGAAGCCATGGACCAGCAAGACTATAGGCAACAGAATGTAAGTAAAACATATATACACACATGCATGTAGTGTAACTTTCATGATGGTAACCAAATTAGCAGTTAGCTACTGAATGGTTTATGTAAGTATAATTGTAGGATCATGAGAGAAGACTCCTACTGTCCAAAGAAGAAGAGAGGATCCGAGATGAGCTTGAAATGGAAATAGAAAGAAATCTGGAAGCAGAATTCAAGGATGGGATTTACAATCTTGCACTCAAGCTACGCAGGCTGTATGAACAGAGACGGGAAAGAGAAGAGTCGTCCGATGTTTCCATGAGAAAGAGCAAGAGAGTCTTGGAGGTGAACATAAGTATCAAGATGGAAGGAGATACCAAGATTGAGATCACAGAGAGGAAGAAGGAAGCAGACAACGAAAAGACGAAAAAGGCTGAGAGCCTGGACAAGAGAAAGAAGTTTGCAGCTGGTGGTGAAGATAAAACAAGAAAGGAGAAGATGAAGATTCCAACCAGAGCTCATGAACTCAGATGGAAATGGTAAAAAGAGATTGACTGGCTTGGATCTCCTGTTCCTATTTGCAAGTATCTATGTTTTCAAGTTTTCATCCTATTTAAACACGACCAAAATTAAGAGTTATAAATGCATGTCACATTGTGCAATGAAATGGTAAGAGTCAAATATTATATAATCTATAACAAAATATCATATCCTAGAATCCAGTTCGTTTCTTTCTATTAGCAAAAATATGATTTGGAGATTATTTAGCAAGAATGTGGTAATCAAATACTTTAGTTTGCAACAAAAAAAAAGGCTATTGTGATCAAGAATGCATCACACAGACTGTAAGGCACCGGCTTGCGGAGTATCTCGCAGAGAAGTAACAGCACCTTCGTAGTTTAAGAAACCCATGAACCAGAACTCATGCTCATCCACCGAGATCACCTGTATATACTTTTCCGCTGGATTCACTGTGCTTGACGAAGGGTTCACCGATTTAACCTGATGTAATGGTATCACCACCTGTTTTTTTAACAAGAAGATATCAATATTTCTTGAAAATCAAGAAATGAAAGAAAAAAAAAAATGAAAAAGGACCTTGTAATAGCTCCATTCGGTTTGGCCAGTAGAGACTTTATAAGAGAGAGGGTTATCGCTAGAGTAGGCAAGTTTCGAAGTGGAAATGTAGAGAACCCCCATGACCGGACCAGCTGATGTCGACAAGTAACACGCGTACGAGTTTAGCAGCTGTTCCTCTGCATCTGTCTCAAACGTTTGTCTGAATATCTTCTCGTACCCTCCTTCCGCAAAGACCTTCGTGCTCTGTGCGATCCTTCCCATTGCCGCATCCGCAAAGCTCGGTGCAGTTTTCACTGATTGAATCAAAAAAAACAAAACCAAACATTAAATTAATTAATACGAGGAAACAGAGGAGGCACAGTTTCAGATCGGAAAAACTCACGGTGCTGCCACGTGTTTCCGGCGAGGCTCTCCGCTTTGATCGCTGCTTCTCCAACTCTCCTTCCCCATCTCCCAATCGCGTCTCTCACAGACTCCATCGTTTCTGATCCGATTTTTCAGACGATATTATTTACAGCGTTTCGTTGAGACAGAGACAAAACATTTGAAACGACACTTACCTTTCAACGAGGCATCGGAAGTTTCAGCCGGAGCAGGAGCGACGTATGGATTATAGTTAGATCCCGCGGCGGAGGAAGAATGAGACGACAAGGCCTTGTGATCCGGTGCTGGAGATTCCGACACCAGCTCTGGGTTCCAATGGACCGATTTCCTCGATCGAGTCGGAGTTTGATCGGCCGTCGACTCGATTACGTCCTGAAGCGTAGGTTTCTCGGATAAGACTACCACGGAAATCGCGTCCTCGGATCCTTTCGGTCCCTGATCCACCGGTTTCGGATCAACGCTTGGCTTCGGGTTCTGATCAATATTGATCGGAATTTCCGATTTCACTGCCGCTTCTCCCGTCGGCTGCTCCATCGTCGGAAAAATGTATTTCGCCTCTCTCCCCGGTAACTCTTCTTTGAGGATTTTTGAATTTCGCAAGTATGGTATCGTTGGCTTTGCGTTTCTCTGTTTTTCCTTTTTTTTTTCTTTCTGTTATTGTGGAAGACGGGTTTACCGGGAAAACCGGTGACTAGCCGTGAAATGTGTCGCCAATTAGAGAAAGTAGACCGGTTTTGGTTTAATTTATTGGGATTTTAAATTTCAGATTACATTTTGGTTTAGGACGAAGGTTCTCTCCAGCAAAACTTTTCCCAATTTTAAAACTTAAATTTTGTATAATAATATAAAAAAATTTCTCACAATATAAATGTCAATCATCCACAGATAATTCTTGTCTGCCTCGTCGTAATTAAGCTTAGTGGGTACCAAGTATTGCGCGTGGTTTCGACTATTGACAAATAAATCAAAAATATTAGTATAATGTAACTATCTGAAGTATATAGGTTGGCACAAAACATGTCATTTTCTTACTTCGATGTAAACTTGACGCGTTATTACATTACAAAGATGAAAGTTACAAAGGCTAGAAGATTTCATCCATCTTTTACGCCGTCAAATGTTACGATCCATGGAATACTACAAGTCTACAAGCGAAGATAAATAAAAGTCGTGGTAAACCAGGACGTGAAGTTATCTACAACTAGTCAACGACAGCTAATTACCAAATTTTAACACGAACTTTGTCTTCTCTTTCGATAAACCCGAGTAGATATATGTTTTTCGTCTGCTGCTCCTCCATGTAGACAATTCTTGAAGAAAACTTCAAAATTCAAGACTTGGTAAAGACTTGTTAATTTTTATAAGCAATAAAGAAACAAGTAAGAGTTGAAAACATATGTGCTTGCATGATTTAAGAGTCCAGATATTAAATAAACATCCTAAACATTTTTTTATATAATCTTCTTAACTATATATAGGGAACGCCTTTCATCATTTCTCCACCACCAACAAAGACAAGAGCCTTCTCAGTTTCTCTCTTTCTCTCGTCGTTTTCTCTAGACAACGAAAGAAATTGAAACAGAGATCAATGGCAGCTCTTAAGACATTGCAAGCTCTCATCTTTCTTGGTCTATTTGCCACGTCATGTCTCGCTCAATCTCCGGCTCCGGCTCCAGCACCAATCACGCTTCTCCCACCGGTAGAGTCTCCTTCTCCGGCTATTACACCAACCGCTGATTCACCTGTTCCGGTTGCTTCACCACCGGTTCCAGTCGAAGAGCCAACTTCAGCTCCGGCGACTCCACCCACCGTCGACTCACCACCGACTATGTCTCCACACACTTCTCCCGTCGCTTCTCCCCCGAAGCCGGAAGGTTTGGCTCCAGGCCCATCAGGCCCAACCCCATCACCATCACCAGCTCCGGCGCCGGAAGCACCTGCAGCTGACTCAGCATTGACAAACAAAGCTTTCCTTGTGAGCACCGTCATTGCCGGAGCCTTGTACGCCGTCGTTTTGGCTTAAGAGAGCCTTGAGTATTACTCTCTCTCTCTCGCTCTTCTTTGTTTTTTTCCTTATCATGATTTGTTGACGAATCTCTCTGTTTTCTCTTAATACATGTCGTATTTTCTTCCTCTTTGTTGATGTGTTTTTTTGTTTGTTTCATAACTCTGATGGGACTAACCTGAGGGAGGAGATTCTCATTGTAATTTTCTTCATAATAATTCTTTTAATCTTAAACAATGTCTTCTATTACATAACCACGTTCGTACAAAACTACAAATTTTGATACACCATTTTCCATCTATTGAAGTGGATCGGCCCAGAGTAAATCTGAGCCAGTTTATGTCTTAGAGAACATTTGAGATAGAACAATGCCATAAGTTTTTGGTTGATGAGCAGTTATGATTCTTATGAACATTCTTCATAAGAAAACTGAAAATCTCATTTCCAAACTCTCTAATACATCAACAAATGAAAAATAAACCATCTATGACTTGACTTTGTGCTGGCTGGTATAAATATATCTGAAAACAATGATCAAAATATAAAACTTCAAATTGTATATCATTATTACTCTGTTTCCAGACTTTCTTCATCTTTCTTTTGTCACCGGAATTTATCTTTTTAAAATTCACAAGACATCTGACTAAACTAAGAAAATAAAAATTTCACAAGACGGTCAAAAAGTCTTCCACTCAACAGAATGTTCGACCAGAAACCGGATAATTAAACCGATCAACATTGGAAAATCTACCGGAAGAAAACCGAACAGCATCACCGTAACCAATAATCAACCGATCAGTAAACCGAGCCGATTCATAACCTTTTTCTCTCCTCCCAATCCCAACAATCGATTTCTCAATCTGCCCATAATTATCCTCTAATCTACCAATCATACCCTTAACCTCACGAACCAAACTCCAAAACCCATCGATCCAAGCTCTCTTCCAATTCGCATTTGAGATTTCAGACAACCTTTCTTTACAACTCTCGAGCCGCTTCAAAGCACAGACAAGCTCGATCGAATCCCCGAAGCTCAAAGTGTTTGACCGCTCTTTAAACTCGTTCAGTCTCGTGTAAAGCTCGTTGATCGACGACACGTAGTCTTCTCCAACCAAACGGGTGATTTTGTCGGCGAGAGTTTTGCCGCCAGATGAGGGTATATCCGGAATTTTACATGCTTCTTCCAGTAGATCGACGAGCGCGTCGACTTCACGCAGCAGATCAGTGTTGGTGAGAGACGAGACCATTTCTTCGTATTCGTCTTTGTGGATTGTGCTCGATGTTGAAGAAATGAAAAACCCCATGATTCTTGAAGTTGATAACAGATGCTCAAGGTATAAAGCGTACCTGAAATCAAAATCCAAACTTTTAAAAATTGAAACTTTTGGTTCTTTAATAACATAAAAATGGAAACTTTACTTACCATCGGACCCAAGAAGAAAGCTCCCACATCAAAGGGGACTTCTCATCTCTGAAACTAGAAAGCTTTAGATAATTCCGACCACCGGAAGCCGGAAAAACAGAGAGCTGGTCTTGGAGGATGAAACGACCGTGTTTAACGATGTGGTGGACGATGATCAGCGATTTGAGAGCGACGCAGGCGTCTCCGGTGGTGTGAAGACGGTCCATGATGGCTTCGACGGCAGAAGCGGCTGTAGCTCGTGAGCCAGAACCGGCAGAGAGGAGAACGGCGAGGTGGCGATCTCCCGGCGGAGTAGAAGGGTCGTGAGTAGTGGCACGGAGGACGGAGAGATGGAAAGAGAGAGATTTGCTTTTTGGGTTTGATGAGACTAAAGCAGCTCTGCTTTGAGAAGCTTTGTCTTTGATTATTCCGATTAGATCTGCGAAACTTGTGATTCTTCCCATCGATGAAAGCTTCTGGTGATGGTGATCTACAAAGATGGATGATGACTTTTTATTTGTTTGCTGGATTAATAAGAAGATGTTTGATACAAATATAGTAATATTTTTTTATTTAGGTCAAGAATGGAAACTGTTTTTATTCGATGCACCCAACAGGGGTCAAAATAATCAATATATATGGAGAGTCACTCAGTTGTCGATTTATTTTTGGTTTGTGTCTTTTTATGTTTTCAAGCTACTTTCCATATTCAAACAATATTAAAATGGCATATTATCACTCAAATCGGGCATACGATGATTTCTTATTATTTACCAAACTCATAGTCATAGAGGGTTATCGTATATCAAAAATTAAACCTTCGATTTCTTACAAAAAATGGTAACAAGAAAATGATCAAAAGAATGGAAAGGAATATAAACATCGATCGATCGATATGTTTAAAATACTTTTTGTAAAATAAAGTGTTAAGAAATGACGATAGTTTTGATTGACGGAGACATTTTAAAATTTGCATCTTTTAATTACGAAGTTGGTATAGAAAACAAAAGACGGAAAACTCGTTCTAGATATTATTAAGGTCGTTTTCGACTTAAACGAATAAATGGGTGGAAACAAGTCGCCAGCCTGAGATAGAAGAAGAAGAAGAAGAAAAAACAAGAAGAATTCATTATGTTTACTGATTGGTAAGCAACTAACGAGTCCACAATCAAATCGATAACTAGAACTGACGCGTAATAATTCGGTAACGATCTCATATTTGGGACTTAACTGGGACACTTCTCATCGCGTCGCTCATCTCGGCCCCTACCTATCTATGATCAGACTTTTATGCATGTTCCTTGGCAGAGCCGTGCCTAGTGAAGAAAATTAGAAGCACTGGCCTACGGCATCCAATTTTCATACAAAACTTAAGAGGCATCTATATATTATTTTAATGTGGTTCATTGGTAGAAATATTATCTTGACAAGTCTTTAACTTGAACATAGATGGATCCCAATCAATATCATTAGAATTTGTTTTTATTTTCCAACAATAACAACTTGGGCTTTAACGTAAACTACATGGCAACTTAGGTTTTCCCTCTGTTTTGTATGTTACAGTTTTCTGTATATACAAACTGAACTTAAAACAAGAAAAATCTATTGGTGTAATTTTTTCTATCCAAATTTTATTTTACAAAATACTGATATTTTAAATTATTTTATTGTAAAAACAATTTAATAAGATTTATTAATTTTATGTGGCCTACGGCATCAAAAAGTCTAGGCACGGCTCTGTTCCTTGGTTGCATATACTTTCCAATCAAGCTGATTTACACATTATCTAGAGAGAACGCATGGCATGGAGATCAACCGAAGTCTAGTAAACAACTCATTCTCATAGACAAGACCGTTTATAACCATATATCTTCTCTCTGCATTTCAGGCCACAACAAATATATGAGAAGACGCTCACGTTGTGGTTTGCAATTATATGATAAGATTTTCCTAGTTAATATTTCAAAAAAAGAACGGATATGGGATTTTGCATCACTAAAATGCAAAACCCTCAAAACTTCAACAAATGCATGCTTTCATCGTGTTATGAAAAAACGAAATTGTTAAAACACCAATGCCTGTTTCGATAATCTCTCTCGCAACAAGTTTGGAACCGATCAATAAAAAAAAAAAAGAACAATATATATGTGACATAAAAACTCAAACAATGTCTTCATTATTAAATTTCAAGCACTCTTACAGGGACAATAAAACTTGTTTAGCGAGTTGCTAAACAAACTGGATGTTTATACAAAACAAATGAAGAAAAACCAAAGTGAATATTCAGTATTTATTTACCACTCGTATATATATAGGAAGAAAAAAAAATGAATATTCACCACTGACCATGGGCTAAGAGCAAATCATAACGTCGTCATTTCAGCCGTTAGATTTCTGTGATCTAACGGAACCGGTGTTTGACTTTGAAACAAACAAACCCCATCGATCCGCCCAATTGACCCGATCCGGTTTCCCATCGGACCCCATTTTGTGACTGCTCTCCTCGCCGCTCCGGCAAAAGTACTCTCTGCCTTCCGCCATCAAACCAGCGTCAAAACTTCTCGTCCGTTTAAGCCTTCGTCCTTTCACCGCCATTATTCGCATCTTCACGTCGTCCGGCAACCGCAGAGTAAACCTCTCAGTTTCGTCACTGAGTCGACCCATCGAATGACCAGTCGAATTCGACCGCGGAAACTTACCGGCGATCTCAGAACTCGGCCGCCTGTGGTGACTTTTCGCTGCATCAACAGTCTCCGATTCTCCCGTGAGACAGCCGTCGATGTTAATCGCGACGTGATCTCTCGTCGGAGCTCGAGTCGCCGTGTCAACTTCCTCGCCGGGTTCATCCCATTTCGCCGTGAGATTGGATCTGCAGACAGGGCAAGTGGCGTGGGAGTAAAGCCAAGCGTCGATGCAATCGATATGGAAGAGATGGTTGCAAATCGGAAGCAACCGCACCGTCTCGCGGTCCTCCAATTCGTTGAGGCAAATCGCACATTCCAGATCGCCGGATCCGATCTTCGATTCCTTAACGAAGGAGTAAGCGAAGACAGGGAAACTCTCAACGACGGCGTCGTCTAGGCCGCCTCGCCGTGAACAGCCGTCGTAAGCGCTACGGCGGTAGTATCTAGTGGAGAATCGGGGACTAGAGAAATTGCAATGGCGGATATAGACAGAGACTAATCCGACGGCGAAGAAGATGGAGACGAGAACGGCAAAGACGGTGGTCTTCGACGGAGCTTGAGCCGATTGCAACTCGCGGGGACTCGGTGTGAGTGATTGCGCATTGACTTCTTTATGTACGATGAAAGCCACGTGGAACACTGTGATCATCTGGAAAATAATCCAACGGTGAGAGTTCAAACCATGGACACGCGCCATCGTTCATTCGAAACGACACCGGAAATAAGAATGAAAAAGAACGGTCGAATTGCAAAATATAAAATGTTTTTGATTATCAGCTAAGGTTAGACGCAGAGATTATCAAAATACAGAAATTTAATTTATATACTTGAAGAAAGGGGAAGCAAAGAGTTGTCTCGAAAAAGCTTCAAAAGGCTAAAATCATATAATTTGACTTTTTGATTAACTTAAGAAAAGGTATTTTAAAAGGGACACTAAGCTAAAATTTGTCAACTTGGGGTTGATAAGTTCGTTACTAGTAGTTTACTGTATTTTATTAGTCATTTTTCTCAACTTGTTTGATGAAATATTCTTATCCACTTAGATTGTGTGCTTCGTTTGTATGTCAATCATGTCTATCCACATGTTCACAGTATATACACAAACTATTTGTCTCCTCGATAGGCTCAGCTTAATCAATTCATAGAGGTCAGGTATGTTTCATTGGTACGGTTGCTTTTCCTTGATTTCAGACAAGAAATAACAAACAGCACACAAAAAACAGCAGAAGTTGATTATACTCCGATTCAGTGGTGTGTATCTCCTTGCCAAAATTGATAAAAACAAATTATATTTGTGGCCACACCGATAATTCAAATGATATATCAACTGAAGAGGTATCAATTCAAATTATATAACATCCATGCAATTTATCAATTTACCGGTTAAAATGTATAACTGAAAAGATGAACACAACTAATAAAAATATCATGAATGATTAGATATTTTAATTATGCTAGAAATTCGAGGTTATATGGTTTGCGTTAGTATCACCATTCAATCTTTTTTTCCACTTGATTTATCATACTTAGATAAGAGATCTTTATCTAATTGTCAACTAGAAACGAATATCACTGCAGAACAAACCGAAAATTTAATTGGGACAGTTTTGTTAAAAATTGATGTCATTACGAACTAAGGGGGCTAATGTTTTTATAAGAAATTTCTAGCCAACCTTCTTGCAAAAGATATTTTCTTACCACTTACCTATTAGTCTATTACAACAAGATATGGATTAGTCCACTTATACTAGAGATGATAGAGGCAAGTTCAGAGAGTGACAGAAACAGAATGCAAAATCTTGTGGTGATCTATGAAAGGATCAAGAGTCATGACAGCACTTGACCACTCAATATTGCCCCAAATCTCACCTCCTTGGGCTCGTCTCTCCACGGAGATCTCTGCACACCAGATCTCAAGACGATCCCCATTGATGACGTCCCAGAAGAGCAGAATGTTCCCACCAGAGTTGCTCAGTCTAGCCCCGGGAAGTAAATCTTCCAACTCCTGGCTTTCACAAACCGGCCTCGGATTTAAATCTTCCAACTCCTGTCTTATACCATATTTGATCTTATATTGGTCCCACCGATGGAGCAGCTTCTCACCAAAGTGGACCACTCTGGAATGAAGGAGACTCAAAGTCAAAGAGCCCAAACCCTTGACCTCCTTGGTATCCATCATCCCCTCTGGTTCACGCAACTCCAACTCATCTGGCTCACACCAAAAGATGGTCCCCTTTCTGCTAAGACAGAAGATGAGATTATCAACCATACACCAATCCCTTCTGTTCCCACTCGCTTGACCACGATTCCCATTTCCCCATTTACCTTCCCTCGGCGAGTAGTAAAAGGTTCTATCGTTTCCATCCACTGCGTAAACCTTTTGATCCCTCACCACACTGTCGTGGATCATATTATTGCCCTTCTTCTGAGCCCGCCGCAGAGTTTTCCAAGTTTGAGTCTTTGGGTCGAACACCTCTCCAAGCTTACCCACCACGTCGCAGCCTCCTAACACGTAAATCTTCCCGTCTACGACGCCAGCGGCCGCGTAAGCTCGAGCCACTCCCATTGAAGGGACGCTGCGCCACGTGTGACTCCGACAATCCAAGAGCCACACATCGGAAGTGGCCTTCCCCTTTATCATTCCACCCATCACATAAATCCCCCAATCCACCGCCACCACGGAGAATGCTTCCGGAGCCTGAGAGGGGAGCGAGGAGATCGGGATCAGATCGGGGGAGGAGCCGTCTAGTGTTTCTCTGCGGCGGAGGATATACCAGCCAAGGTTTGGATCAGGAGGAGGGGTTCGTAAGCATACGTAGACGCATGTTTCGGTGCGACCCATCTGCGATCGGATCTTGTCGAGATCAGGGGAAGCCACTAGAGATCGATAGCTCTTGCCGGCCACAGATAAGGCCGCACGATCCAATCTCGAGACTCGAGCCAGGCAGTTCAGAGCCACATCATCTGGCAGCGACGTTAGCAGAGACGACGCCGGAGACGCCTCCATCTTCCTCTTCTTCTGAGGTGGCTCTTCGGAATTCGACATCGGCTCATCTCAAAGGTCGTTTCTTTAAGAGGCACAAAAACGTCTCTGTTTTTATAGGTTAGGTTAATTTAAGAACTGACCAAAATCCCGACACAAGTAGGAATGCTCTTAATTTCACGGTTTTTACTTTTTACTAGATTTCTGGTTTAACAATTCTTATACTTTTACTTTTTCTTTTTTTGGGTCAAATACTTACTAGAGAGTAGAGAGGGTTGAGTTAAGCCGTGGGAACAAATTTGATGTTGCATAAGACAATGTATGGGTTTCTCTCTTCTACACCAACAAGAAAATAAGTAGCAAACACTAGTTATTTTCGTCATTATCATAGTTGTATAAAAACGCGTAGCATTCTATGCAACACGGACAAAACTGTTTCAGAGACAGTTTATAGAAAAAAAGAGTCAACACAACCTCTAGTAAACCGTTTCTGCCGTTCTTCTAATTTTAACCTATTTACCTCAAACTTGTGTAATCCTACATTTTTAATCGATTTTTGCTTCTGATGGTATTGTTGTTTGAGGAGCCCATAGTTTTGGATAAATTCAAAGAACCAAACCCAAGTTATCAGTCTTGTTCCCTCACCCACATCCTTTCTCCCACAGATTAATGTTTTAATATATCGATCTCAAATCAAACATATGGGATTAAATATACAATATCCTTGTAATTTAATATCTTATCTAATTTTAAAAATTTGATCAGGAATGAGTAATTTCACTAATGATTTTGTCATCAAATCTTCTGACATATGTTATGACGTTTCTTAAAGGATAGTGTGAATTTAAATATATTTGTTAATCTCTATGAATTTAATAACTTATTAGTTTAAATAAACACCCTGAATAAATAGTGTTTAAACTGCATATAAACCCATACGGTGACGTATCACAGATTCCGTTTAGTCTGAGCCGAGCCGAGCCGAACCAAATAAACTTTGTTCCCGTTTCATTACAAACTTAACCCTGGTTACATATTAACCCCTTAATCCAAACCCAAGCTTGGTTTATTTAAAGAAAGAGATAGTGTGAAACCAACTTGTTCATATTGAAAACGAAGAATCCTTGTTCTCACTCTCCATCTGTCTCCTCCTTTCCTGGCTCTGCAAATAGATAGCCCAAATTAAAGTTTCTCTCTTTCAAACCAATTCATTTCTCTCTGATAATAGAAACGATTCACACTTCTGGCGCCATGAAGAGACTAAGCAGCTCAGATTCAATGTGTGGACTTATCTCCACTTCTACAGGTTTTTACAAAAAGAAAAATTCTTTTTTCTTCTTTTAGCTACTCTCAGAGAAAATCAAATTATCACAATCTCTACTGTTTTAGACTTTTAGCTTTTTTATTGACAAACTCATTGGTTACATTTACAACAGATGAGCAGAGTCCGAGAGGGTACGGAAGTAATTTCCAATCTATGCTTGATGGTTACGAAGAAGAAGGCACAACGGTCGAGGAATATTCCGGTAACCACCACCACATGGGTCTATCGGAGAAGAAGAGACGGTTACGCGTCGACCAAGTCAAAGCTCTTGAGAAGAATTTCGAGCTCGAGAACAAACTCGAACCTGAGAGGAAAACGAAACTGGCACAAGAGCTTGGTCTTCAACCTCGTCAAGTAGCGGTTTGGTTCCAGAACCGCCGTGCACGGTGGAAGACAAAACAGCTCGAGAAAGATTACGGCGTTCTTAAAAGCCAATACGACTCTCTCCGCCACAATTTCGATTCCCTCCGCCGCGATAACGATTCTCTTCTCCAAGAGGTGAGAAAAATTCTATTTTTAAAATTGAAAATCATAAGATTTTTTTTTTTTTTTTTATAACTGAATTTTTGAAATTTGTTTTGGTTGCAGATTAGTAGAATCAAAGCTAATATAAACGGAGAAGAAGATAACACCAACAACAAAGCTACGACGGAGAGTGATATCTCCGCCGTCAAGGAAGAGGAGGTTTCGCTGCCGGAGAAATCATTTCACACGATTCCTTCTTCTCCTCCTCAATTTCTAGAACATTCAACCGGTTTTAACTACCGGCGAAGCTTCACCGATCTTTGCGACCTTCTACCGAATTCTGGCGTCGACGCTGGATCTTCCGACAGCTGCGATTCAAGCGCCGTTCTCAACGAAGAGACCAGCTCCGATAACGTAAGACTTACGCCGCCGGCGAATGTCACCTCTGGGAATTTCTTACAGTTCGTGAAAACAGAGCAGTCGGAGGATCACAACGATTTTCTGAGCGGTGAAGAAGCTTGTGGTTTCTTTTCCGACGAACAGCCACCTTCACTTCATTGGTATTCCGCTTCTGATCATTGGACATGAGAAACGTTAATCGGAGGAGATCGAATTATCGATTTCTCTTGTGCTCTGTTCTTACTCTCTGTGGCAAACAGAATTGAGGGCAAAAGTGGAATAATCATTAATAAGGAATTAAGGAGTAATTCTGTAATTGGGATTAAATTGTAAACTATACTCCCATTTCCATGAACTCCTCCAAGTCCAAATTATATTCCAGTTTTTACCCATAAATATTTCACATGAGAAATATAACCTTTCTTCTTCTCCTTTATTTCTGTAACATCAAAGTAACCTTGTTCTTGTGCTGTATTACGAGACCATGTGCAATTTTTAAATTTATAAAATGGATAAAGTGGGAAATCATCACTATATTAGAATAGTTACTTGTAAAATCTGTCTAATCAAGTAATTATCACTAGAATTCTTTAATATGGTAGTAACTAACAACATAATGACGATAGTGCATGATAGTTCTATCAAGATTTAATAATTGGTTAGTGAATTGACCTTATTGGAAACTATAATTAAACTTCAATAACTTTGTGATCCAAGTAATGATTCTTTTGCTCTCTCATTCACTAGGAAACATTAAATACACATAAAGTAGGTTGTAGTTTTGAGATTTGATCAAATGAAAATTCAATATTTTCGAGATATAAAGGGGTTGATATTGAAGTTGTAAAGCATAGGGAGGGTAAAAGGGAATCTGAGACAGTTAAGGGTAGAAAATAAAAAAATGATGAAAGAAAAGACGTGTGATTAGTTTCTCCGTAGCCGCAGCTTTTCTCCCCACGACCGCGACATCTCTCTTTCTTTTATATATTTTCATTGTTTCCATCCGTGATAACGACAATGTACTAGTGATCACGACAAGAACAAATTCATCTTTGTCATTTACTTGATTGTATACGAATGGTAGATACATGTAATGTTACAAATTACAATCAACGGTAAAATTTACAGGAGTGACTTCTTATGATCTCTTCAACGTAAACATCGTGGTTTTACATTGTGTCATTGTTTGTTTACTATAAATATATATATTGGTAAAAAACATGTTTTGGTCGTATTTATTTGTACTCTTATAGTTTCCATTTCTTGTTCTCCAATTTAAGTACAAACCAATTAGTAGCAGTCTTGTTCTCCATCGCTTTTACTACCATAATAGTTCTTCAATTCTTGAAAGTGGCTTTTAGAAACGGCGGAAACCTGGTGATTCCCGTAAAAAGGTTTTGATGGCTATAAGCCTATAACAAATACTTGGTGTGCGAAAAGAAAAGTCGAAATTTTCCACACAAAGAAAAAGAAAGGTGGTAAATTAATAAATACTAAAACATAGGATTGGCTAGTGAAATGCTACCATCATCATCGAAGTGCTTTTGTGTTTATGATTGTGCGTACGTTTTTAAGTGGAAGAAGCATGGGACATTGTTTTTAGTGAATGATGAAAACATTCTGACACAGTCAGAGAAGCTTTTACCATTGTCACGGATCAAATCTCCGTATCTGAAATTGAGGCATTCAAATCATGAGATGACGCAAAAAAAAAAAAATTACAATTATTAATTACCAGTATTTTGATTTGATTTAATGCTAAATATCTATGAAGAAAATTACAAATATTACTTACAAAATTACAAATTTTCCCTCCGAAAATGCTAAATATCTATGAAGTATATACTTTTGATTATAAAAAGTTATCAAAATAAAGTTAGACAACAACTTTGTTATAGACTTTTGGTTATTATTTTTACCTATAGTGCCAAATGGCAGAGAAAAGTAGATGGGGCCTACGCTATAGCTTCCTTATTTTCTCCTTTTTCTTTATACGAAGCTGCGAGAAAAATGGGACCCGCATTCCCATGTGGTGTAGGGCCACGATTGCATCAAAGAACATGTCGTTTTCGTCATTGCCATTTGTCACTATCCAACGAAATAAACAATTTTGTTTTATGATTCGAATATTTTATTTATAAAATCAGAAAAAAGCTCGCAGGATATAGCTGGAGTTGGATAGACACGTGTACAGTGTTCTTTTCTCAGCCTTCCGATTCCACGGCGTCCATTCACAGCCGTCTATTTCACTACTTTATTGGACCATTCGGAGTTTCACTATCGAACCATTCCAATAGAGGGACGGTTTGATTTGGCAATAGGTTAACCGATAGGGTGTGTGGTGTTTAGAGTTATCAATATAATTTTATAAGTAACAAATAAGTAAAAAAATATAGATAGTATGACAAAATTCATCATAGAAATCTAAGTGATAGAATTGTAGCTTCTACGAAGATTATTGTAGTGTCCATTATAAACCCTATACACGTATTTTCAATGCTATTGCCTATGAAGACGATCGAGTTCTATCTCTTTTTCATTAGAAATATCAAAAATGATATGCTAATAGAAATATATTGCTCGATACAAAGAATATGATCGCCTTTTTTTCTGATATAGGTTATGTTTTTCAACACTCTCGTGTTTTACAGGGCCCGCTTGTAGAAATTCAAATATGCTTTGATAGTGAAAGGCTTTTTAATATGTGTATGAATAATTAAATGTGTATATAAACTATAAAGTATAAACAAACACGCAAATGGTTTAAACAACGAAAACAAAGGACTCTCTCAGCTCTCAAGTCTTTATTTCTGGAAATTCTTGTAATACTCTGAATTTGAAAATATCTAATTAGCTGTTAAGATCATTTGCATAATTAACTATACACTCAACAGCAAAATTTTGTTGAAAAATAATACATTTGTGACTCTTGTTTATTATATTTAGAGACTAGTTAGCTCGACGCAAATGCAGGACTGCTCAATCCTATTTATACCAAGCTCCACAAAAGAGTGTAATTATAATAATACTATGTATGAATACGAGCCTAAGAGGTCATTTGGTGCATCATCATTGATTTCCTTACTTTCTATATTGTTTCTGAAAAGAAAAATAGATTAATTGTAAACAAATCAGCACTAGTGCGATTGCGATTTCTAAGAAATTGGACGATACAATATTAATCAATATAGACAAAAATTAATAAGAAACCAAAAGTGATAACAAACCATTATAGTAAATTTTTAATTTGAACAAAAAAATCGAATACGTTTACGAAAGACCCGTTGTAGGAGACTGCTTATTATTTACGGCTCGCGCCGGCTTAAGCAAGAGAGACAGACCAAATAGCATTTTGATCAAACGACAACACTTTGTCTCGTTTAAAGACGATACGGCACGTGTCTGTCAACCAGTGGTCATAACTCCTACAAACTAGTTCGAGTCAGCAATAGTGGAGCCTACATTTTTTTGACCTTTTTGCAGATATTAAAAGTCAAATTATTCGGCGTTTTATTTTGGTAATAAAAGACTTTACTATGAGTCTATGACAGAACTTTATGTTATTTTCCTCTTTCTCCGACTCTGTTTCAGGGACAAAACTCAAAGAGATGTAGCAAGAGTTTGTGATGTATAGTGGCCCAACAGTTTCCTTGTTATTGGGCTGGTCGGCCCAGTAAGATCCAATCAAACAGAATAAATACAATCTCTAATCTCTAATGTGTTCCTACATAGCTAACAGTCTACTAAGGCAATTAAAGTTAACTTTGATGCTAACAAACCTTTAACTTTTTGTTTTGTTTTCTCTTCTGTTCTCGTCACCACTACGTACCTCCTTTGATCTGGTAATGCAAAAGCTTTAAATTTCACTTTGTGTCAAACATACATGTTGACATTATCATTTAAAAGAACAATCTCTACTTCTTTCTTTTGGCTTTATTTTTTCTTTAGTTTGACCGTAATAGCTTCTTGGCACTTTTTGGAGTCACATTTTTCCTTTTCTTCTTTATGTTTTCTCGTCTCTATCTTTTCTTTCTTTCTTTCTTCTATAAAAGCATTAAGTGATTCTGTATACATATAGTTTATCGTGGAAGCTTAACGATATACGGTAAAAAACAATTTTTGTCACGATATTCGGATAATAGATTGGTCTAGCCACATACGAGTACGCCTAGTCAACCGAGCTGAATTATCGATATCCGTTAACAAACAAAATATATAAATACATCCAACTCAAATATTCTCCGAGTTATTCGTGAGACCGGATGTTGAGCGTTCCAACATATAAGACAAATTATACAATAGGATGAAGAATTTTAAAATACTTACTAGTTTTTAAATGATATATTTGCTTGGAGCTTTTGTTTGTTTTTTAGTCCAATGGAATGTATTCATGTGATAGGGTCACACGATAAACATTTAAACTAAATCATGTCCAATATAGAGGTACATTTTGTAACTAGCAAATAAAGTTTCCCACCTAATATTTAAAGCTTTTAACAAAAAGGCGACGTACCATTTGGTCTGCGAAAGCAAATGAAATTATTTTTAAAAATTATATTTATTTAATTCATGTATCAAACAAAATTAGGTTCGGATTTAAAAATGAATATTCAGAATAAAAATCATTTGTAAATAGAGGTCAGACAACTAACATCTAACTACTACTAGAATAAGTTAATGGAATCATGCCCCACTGCTATTTTAATTCGCAGATGTAAAGACAAAATATTTATTTGACATTTTGTATATATAATCATTTCTCTTCTTTTCCATATCAACGGATTCATTTTTTTGTTGTCAACCATGTACCATCTATAGGTTATCTTGTTAGTTGTGATTGGGATTATCACGTAGTAACTGTTAAAGAAAATGTAACTCGAGATTCTCTAAACGTAGCACCGTTATTTAAGTTTATAGCAATCATGTCATATCAAACTCGACTATTAAAAATCGATTTCGTTATCAACAAGACCATTATAAAAACGAGCATAAGCGACACGACATGTCACGTCGGTCCACCTTTAGTTTATAAATTTCTGTAGAAATGATGATTACACCATTAGTTGAATTTAGAACAAAATCCGGAAAGTGAAAAGACCAGTGATCAATATGAAAGTCAACGCTTCTGTATATACTTTTAACATTTATCATTTAACAAAATTCAGATGGTAGAGCAAATAGTAATTTTTTTTTGTAGCGATATATCACGGGTTCTACAACTATTAACTAAACTGCATAGTGGTAAAATTCTTTCCGTATTTAAATTGAAATGCAACCGAACGAAAACAACAATTTACATTTCAATCAATAACCCTTTTTGCGTAAGATTCCTATAATCAATGAAATTATTGACGTAGAGACAAAATGGTAAAGTAGTACCAGAAACTAACTAAAAAATGATCATATAATTTTCACAATTAGTACATCAACGAGCTGGTTCTTTGTAGACACGTACGTTACGGAAATGTGCTGAAGCCTGAAGCTATATACAATGCATGTATCATCATGAATATATGTGTGTGTAGTGTAGATAATAGATGCCAGCTCGTCTGACGATGATTACAAAACAGAGACGAATTTATGATTCTGCAAAATTCTCTCGTGGGTTCGTGCGCACATGCGCTTTTGCTCGTAGCGATGCTTATTTTTGTGAATATAATAATAATCCAGCTAATAACTGTTTTCACATATTCCGAAAATATAAACAAATAATGCTAATTTTAACTGTCACGCATTTGCAAAATATGTACACCGTAATGACTACTGGTAATAACTAATAAGCATCCTATGATTGTATTTGATACACATAATTATAGTCTTAAATTTATATACGACTAACAATAATTATTATTCCCAAGGGATTCAATTTTTTCCTCAACTGCTTTTAGAAAGGTGAACAACTAAAAGAGGAAAAATAGAAAAGCTGAAAAAACAAGTTGGATAAATTGGGACATTTACATAATTAAACGAAGTAAAAAAAAGAAGCATATATTTACTTTTGGGATTCTCTCATCTATTATCTCTCTCTCCACCGTCGTTCCTTAAAGTCTCTCTTTCTCTCTCTGTAGCATTTTAGAGCCGATGATAAACGACGGCGGATTTCACCGGTACTGAGAGGCAAACAGTCGCAGATGGCGAAGGAAGATGTTTCGAGCAATTTCCGAGCCTTGGTGGAGAACGCTGACCGGAAGTTCGCCAGAGTTCGCGATCTCCCGGCGTTTGGACGAGCACAGAGTCACTACTTCCACAAGGTTTTCAAGGCCTACATGAAGCTCTGGAATTTTCAGCAGTCGCACAGGTCGAAGCTGGTCGAGTCCGGTCTAAACCGGTGGGAAATCGGCGAGATCGCGAGCCGGATTGGCCAGCTTTACTTCAGCCAGTACATGAGGACCAGCGAGGCTCGGTTCCTTCTCGAGGCTTATGTGTTCTACGACGCGATTCTGAGGAGGAGGTACTTCGAGGAAGCTCACGGGAAGGATCTCAATGCTCGATTCAAGGAGCTCCGGTTCTACGCGAGGTTTTTGCTCGTCTCGTTGATTGTGGATCGGAGAGAAATGGTTATGCACTTGGCCGAGAAGCTTAGGGTTCTGGTGGATGATAGCAAGTCCAATTTCAGGGTAATTTCGATTGAATTTCGATTTACCCTTTTGATCCATTTGAGCATTTGACGAATTTGTTAGCAGAAATAGCATTAAATTGGTCAAAGTCTATCATTTATATTCCAAATCTGTGTCTTTCTTATTCTGTTGAGGACTTGGATATAGTGATGATGTGATTTGGATAATTCTTTGCGCAGGAGACGAACTTCAAGGAGTGGAGGCTAGTTGTGCAAGAAATCACTCGATTTACGAATTCCGATACAAGCTTAACTTATCTCAGGCCTCTTCGTTACTGCGCAATGCTCGATTCCTTTCCAGCTTCTCAAACGTACCTAGCGAGGTTCCACGCTAAGAAACTGTTCAAGTTTCGTGATGCTCTCTTGGCAAGCTATCACCGTAACGAGGTAAACTTTAGATAAGATTTTGCCATCTCAAATTCGGCTTTGTTGCCTTTGATATTCATTATGTGAGTTGGTTTTTCTCAGGTGAAATATGCTGAAGTGACGTTGGATACGTATAGGATGATGCAGTGTTTAGAATGGGAGCCTAGTGGATCTTTTTACCAGAAGCGGCCTGTGGAAACGAAGGAGAATGGTTTTGTGGTTGATCATACTTTAACTTCTGGGCTTATAGATATGAAACTGGCTGCTGATATGGCTGATCCAACATTACCTCCTAATCCTAGGAAAGCTATTCTTTATCGTCCCACAGTATCCCACTTGCTTGCGGTGAGTTTGATGTGTATCATATTGGACTTTCTGATTTTTTTTGCCTTCTTCATATGTTGAAACTGTTTCCTGGTGATATTTGCAGGTCTTGGCAATGATTTGTGATGAGCTCTCTCCAGAGAGTGTGATGCTGATATATTTGTCAGCTTCAGGTTAGGTTTCTTTTTGTTGTCACTTGAAACTTCTAAGGTTTTTTTCTTCTTCACATGATATTGGTACGTTTATTCAGGTGGACCTGCTCGGGACAATGTTGCGCAGCCAGAGAACCCTGTCGGTTCAAGCAGAGCATCAAAAAGCAAGTTGCTTGGACGAGCATCCCAAGAACAAAAAAGTTACAGAACAGAACCTCTTAGCAATGGACAAATTAATTCTGGTGATTATTATGAGGATCATCTCTGGTTAGGTCCTAGAGGAGGCTCTGGTAAGTCGGTTTCTCTCGGATTAACATATTTATATGTCACGAAAGAGCAGACTTTTCTCACTCACTGGAATGTTTTTCTTCTTCTTTCAGGTTCAAACAACCTTTACCCTGGTGATCTAATCCCATTTACAAGGAAACCGCTCTTCTTGATCATTGATAGCGACACTAGCCGTGCATTCAAGGCAGGTTTGTCATAACTTTTAGTTTATCATTTTCTCTCACTTGAGAGTCTATTAGTTTCTCTGAGTCACTGTGATGTTTGCTGATTATAAAATAAAACAAACTCCAGGTTTTGAACGGCGCAGAGAGAGGCGAGCCTGTTGCTCTACTTCTTTCTCCTCTGAAGCCGTCATTGGAGAACCCATCTGCTGACGATGACACAGAAGCACTAAACGGAAGCCAGTTTACGTTTTTCTTAACAGCTCCTTTACAAGCGTTCTGTCAAATGCTGGGCCTCTCAAACTCAGACCCCGACCCTGTAAGCAAGCGCTTGTGATTTAGAAATTAACCTTAAACGAACCAGACATTGCTTTGCATTGCCTCTTACCATTTTTGATTCACAATCTCCAGGAAGTTTACGATGAAGCGGAGAGCATACTTTCTGCTTCCTTTTCCGAGTGGGAAACGATTCTCTTGACTTCCAGAGTCTTGAATCTCGTCTGGGCACAGATCATGCCCGATCCATTCTTGAGACGTCTGATTCTGAGGTGAGTCTTCTTCTTTTTTAGCTTACTGAATAAAAAAAACCAAACAAAGCATCATCAAATTCTCTAATGTTGTCTTGTTGTTATGTGTAGATTCATATTCTGCCGGTCTGTAATGACTTCATTCAACCGCACAGAAGATCATGACCCGTATCTACCTCAGTGCCACCCGAATCTCCCGGAGTCGGTTTCACCGTTATCTAAACCGGTGCAGTCCTCAGTACAACGACTAGCTGATCACTTTGGTGTTGCCAAATCTTTCCACTTCAACAACTCATAAAATTAGAGAAACCCCATGAGCCTCTCCATAATAGGTTGTTTATTCCATTTTTATATAGAGAAAGTCTGTATTTTTTTTAGGGTATAAAGAAAATGTAATTTGAGGATGAGGTTTTTTTATATTTTGATTTTGATGATTCTTTGGTTTTCTCCTCTTTGTAAAAGATTAGAACCAGGTAATAAATTTTTAGTCTCTTGTTAGGATTGTTTGTTTTGTGAACAAAGGAGATGAACAAATCTGTGCATTGCATAACAAAATGTGACATTGGTTTTTTTGTGATGATGAAGTTTCAACATTTGAGCTAGAACCAAGTAAGACTCAATCCTAGCCGTCAAATATCAATGGTGTCTTACTAAGATATAATCCTAGCCATTGACTCCAATTTCTAAAACGAACCGCTTGATTTTGCTGTCTTCTACTTCTACGACCTCTCGCTAGTGGAGAGGACGACGAAAAATGGAGAATTCGAGGTGAGTTTTGTTTTCGTATAATTTTCAATCGGACTTGACCTTTTGGTATTGTAGAGAATTGGATAATCCGATAGAATGTCGATTGAAAGTATATTCGGAGTGAGAATTAGGTTTTCTCTAGTCTGTATTTGCTTCTCATCATCATCCTCACCGAAAGTTTAACGATTTGGACAATTTCAATTCGATTATGATGGGATTTGATTTTGAGCTCTTAGATCTTCTGGTTTAATTCGCATATCCTCGAGAATTCTGATCCTACTTTGGTCTGTTTTTCATTTGCAGGTGGAGTTAACTCCGAGAAACCCAGAAACATCCTAAATCCACGATGTTGACATTGAAACCTTTGGTGCCTATTACATTAAAGCCTCGTTTTTTCTACAACATTCCGCAACATCGTGTCCATTTCCGCAAATCCCCATTAAAGCTCAAGACATATGCTCAAAACGACGGCAACGACTCAGCGAAGGAGTCTTCTAATGGCGGAAACAAACCGATAAGTAGCGACGATGAAAACGGTCCGAAGAAAGACGGATTCGCTGGCTTCAGTTTCAAATGGGGAGAGCTGTTGAATCCGGATCAAGACAACTTTGTGGCCATTGGATTAGCTGGAGTGTTGACTTGGGCTAGCCTTCAAGTTCTCTCACAGCTTTTCTTCATCTCTTTCGCTATCCTTGTCGCTGCTCTCAAGTATTCTTTCATCGCTGCGCTTCTCATTTTCATTCTCGTGACTCTCCTCTAGCTTTTGTAATGCTTAATGCCACAGATTGTTCAATGTAATATAGCTCTTTGATAATGGCGAGAATCAATCAGAAACTATTTCATTTGAATTTTCTTAAGCTTTTATTGGAATCCAAAACACATCTTTGTATATCAAAATCTAAAGAAGAAGAGACGACGAAGATTAAAAGAAGCTACTTTTTAGAGGATTTCTTCTTCGAGCTAAGGACGACTTCCGGTTTAGGATGCTTCTCGGCTTCACTTGGATCCAGCCATTTGAGAGGATGGCGATTGAAGAAAGGCCAATTCGGTACGGTGATCAGAGTCGTGAGGACAACTCCTCCGGCGTAAATCAACATCATCGTCCTAAACGACGCAGTTGCGTATCCAACAACGAACGATACGACGGCAGCGATCAATAGCAGGATCTGCATTAACAGCTCCGCCAATTTCTGTCCTTGCCAATCCATCTCTGAAACAACAAAAAACTGATTAGATCCTTCGAATTGAACCCAGATTATCACCGAATTCGAGCCTAATAGAACACTAATTATCAAACTAGAATCGAACAGATCGAAATCGACAGAGAATCCGTACCTGGAAAATGATGTGGATCGAACAGGTTTCTTCTCGACGGAAGTGTAGATTTGAGGAAGAAGACGACGACTCGGAAAATCGGTTAAATGCAACTAAACCGGAAAGTTTGACTAATGCACAACTAATTTAACAACACGTACGTAACGTACCCGTCGGATTCTGCAATTAATGGGCCTAATGTGTAAGCCCATGACGTCTCCGCCTAAAACTACCCTCAGAACGATTGATTTCCGCGATCCACGACGTTTCGAAATCAACCAATAGCAATCAAGTATGTTGCATTGGCGATCCTCGTCAAACCTGTAAAAGTAGATCTTGGCCGTTGATTGGTTTACAAGGAAACACATGTTGTAGTATTGCAGTACGTACGATTACATAACACGAGAAACACATTGATGAGCGATAATAACCGTCGGATCGTCGATCTGCATTACTATCGTTGCCTATAAATAAATTTCAGGCGCCGTTCACGCGAGATTAGTTTCATTAATATCTTTTTCGAGATCGGAGCATAAATTTGAATTCAGAGAAGCAAGAGAGGTTTCGAAGAAGACAAAGAGAAAGGTACGAGTTTTTCCGAATTTCTTAGTCTCTATTTTTGTTTCCTTGGAATGATTCTTCGTTTGATCTTTGAAATGCTGAAATCGTTTGGTAGTTGGAAATGGAATTAGTGCGGATTAGTTTCTATTCCTGATCATTATCGTCTTTTCGCCGATTCATGTTCTGAAATTGGATTTTAGGTTAGGAAGGAATCGTTACGCTAGATTTGTTCATCGTATTGGTAATTTGGATTGAATTTATCTGCTGGCTCTGAAGCTGTAGGCTGTGAATCAGTTTATCGGCGGTTGTTAATTAGAGTTTCGATTTCCCTCTTTGATAATTTCTTGTTGCCGCATTAATTCTTGGTGAATTTCTACGGATTCATCTGTAAACTTGCTGATTTCACGATTCATTTCGGAATTGAATGCTCACGGTCTAAGTCTTATTTTTGTAATCTTCAGATGGCTCGTACCAAGCAAACAGCTCGTAAGTCTACTGGAGGAAAGGCCCCTAGGAAGCAGCTTGCTACAAAGGTAAAGCTCTCTCACATTAGATTTGAGTCAGTGATGAACACAATTTTAGATTTTGGTATTAATTTAAACGCATGTTTCAATTTCATCAGGCTGCTCGCAAGTCTGCCCCAACCACTGGTGGAGTCAAGAAGCCCCATCGTTACCGTCCAGGAACTGTTGCTCTCCGGTATGTGATCAGTTTCCACCAAGTAAAATATAGTCTCTCTTGGGTATGTTCTTGTTTGACATTTTAGCTGACGAACTCTGTTTCTTTGATTCTTGTTTTTGGCTGACAGTGAGATCCGTAAGTACCAGAAGAGTACCGAGTTGCTTATCAGGAAGCTCCCATTCCAGAGGCTAGTCCGTGAGATTGCTCAGGATTTCAAGGTAATGTGCTTACTTTCTCTTTACTGAAAAGTTAATTGTGTGATTGTTTTTAACTTTCTTTATGTTTCTGTTTTGTTATCCTTACGCTTTTCTCTCTTATCCCTGTGATTGCAGACTGATCTGCGTTTTCAGAGCCATGCCGTGCTTGCACTCCAGGAGGCTGCAGAAGCATATCTAGTGGGTCTCTTTGAGGACACTAACCTCTGCGCCATCCATGCCAAGCGTGTGACCATCATGCCTAAAGACATTCAACTCGCTCGCAGGATCAGAGGAGAACGTGCTTAAGTGGTGTTGGGGGAAACTGTGGTGGTCGTATTATGTGAATGTGGTTTGTTCTAAATAGGGTAGATGGGATTTAGATGATGGCTTTATAAGCTTTTGGTTTTTTAGGGAGACGTCGAAAACAATGATGGTTGGTTGGTTTTATGATTTGCTGGTGTTTTGTGGTGTCTGTTGCTTCTTTGTCAATATTGAACACCTTTTTGTGTTGTTGGATTTCATTACTAAAACAATTAATATGTTGAAGTTTGACTACTTGTTTTTTTTTTGTCAATGATTCGTTTTGGTTTGCATTTTTTATCAAATCGGCTTATAGCTGCAAAATGAAAGTTTGTTTCGAACAATTAACCTAATCATCAAGTGATAACGAAATCGGTGATCCGTGTGAAACTGAAAATTTTCGATCGTAGCCGTTGGGATGGATTGAGAAAACACAAAGTGCAAATGTTATAACCGTCGGATGAGGGATTAAAGGAAGCACACGAGAGCGTATCCGTGATAAGCCCTTTCGTTGGTTTATTATAAATAACCCATTCAACGGCATTGTGGCCACAACCACAAGCTTCAATTAATCTCCTCTATTACTCTCTCTCTCTCTCTCTCTGATTGGAATACATAAGTCAGTCCAATCGAAGCGAATAGGAGGTATGATTTCGGATTGGTTTACAGTTTACTTCTTTCAATAAATTTCCTGTTACTGTCTTCGATCTGAATATCTCTCTGATTTTTTCCGACAAAAGAGTTTTGTAATTTGTCTAATTCCAGTTTGAAATTAAAAAAGACGAATGTCCCTCTCAAATTTGCTTGATCGATTGCCCTGTGTAGATCGAGTCTGGTCTTTTTGTTGGTTGGTCCACTCTTCATCTTTCGTTTGTTTCTAGCTTTGACGCCTAGTGTTGCTGATGTTTTTGTGTTCGATTGTCATCATTGCGTTTCGATGTTTTGATAATTAGGGTTTAGTGTTAATTTACCCCTTTTTGCTCTATCTGGATTGCTAACAACTCATTGTCTATAATTTCAATTTTCTTCATCAGTTTGTTATGTATAATCGAATTATATAACTTAATTAGAATCAAAATTTGGTGTTTAGGAAGAGATGGCTCGTACCAAGCAAACCGCTCGTAAGTCCACTGGAGGAAAAGCTCCGAGGAAGCAACTTGCCACTAAGGTTTGTTTCTTTTAGTCTCTTTTGTAAACCGCAAGTCTCCTTTTATCACGAAATTGAGATCCAATCGTCGTCTTCTTCTTAATTGAACACAGGCTGCTCGTAAGTCTGCGCCAACCACTGGTGGAGTCAAGAAGCCACATCGTTACCGTCCTGGAACCGTCGCTCTCCGGTTAGTCCATCTTCCATTTCCATATCATTCTTCTTCTCCATTGTCTGATTATGTTTCTTTGTAGTTAAATCTCTCTCCATCCTTTGATAATGACAGTGAAATCCGTAAGTACCAGAAGAGTACTGAGCTGCTGATCAGGAAGCTCCCATTCCAGAGGCTAGTCCGTGAGATTGCTCAAGACTTCAAGACTGATCTTCGTTTCCAGAGCCACGCTGTCTTAGCTCTCCAAGAAGCTGCAGAGGCATACCTCGTTGGTCTCTTCGAAGACACCAACCTCTGCGCCATCCACGCCAAGCGTGTCACCATCATGCCTAAAGACATCCAACTCGCTCGCCGTATCAGAGGTGAACGCGCTTGATCCAAAAACCAAGAAACCGGTCAAGCACGCAAGCAAGCAAGCTCTCTCAATTGCTTTGTTTTAGGGAAATTAATATTAGTAATCAGAATGTCTTCAATCTAAGAATATTGTGTTTTCTTCTTCCAGTTGTGTGTTTTGCAAAAACTCTTTTAACTTTTTGTTATGCTTTTAACTTCTTTATCACCAGTCTCATGGTTTCATTCTTCTCTATAACTCTATAAGTAAAAGAATGTTTATGTTTGTTGATAAAAAAAAAAAAAAAAAAAGAATGTTTATGTTTTACTGATTTATCCTTTAAACATATCCGATTTTATATTTGAGCAAAACATACAAAATTATCAGAATGAATGAATGGTGTATGATATTTCGGAAATAGTCTGATTTGATCGGCTCTCGTTAAGATCTTACCCCTGAAAAAAAGGAAGTTAATTTTCTATATTTTGACCATAAAACTTTTCTTTTTGTCAACCGCTTAAATAAATTCTTAGTCCATTTTAATCAAAAACCCAATCACCAAAAACTCTCTCTTTTTGTTTTCTCTGATAAAACATTCAATCATCGTCAAATGGGAGAAGCAGAGGAGAAACCATCCATCGACGGAGCTTCTCCGAGGTATTCGTCAAACAAAGTCGCCGACATCGACACAGAGCTTTCGAAAATGAAAGCTTCTCTCGAGAGCAGAGAGAGCGAACTCGTTTCTCTACGAGCCGCGTTATTAGAGAAAGACGTCTTGACGAAGAATCTTGAAGCCGAGATTGAGAAAAGCAGAGAGTCAGAGAAGAAGCTCCTCGCTTCGTTCGAAGAGTCAAAGTCAGAGATCGCTTCGTTAAAACAGAGGATCGACGATTCGAGCGAAGAAGAAGACGATAGCTCTGTTCAGGGAGATTTCGACATTGAGTGTATGAAGAACGAGATGGAATCGACTAAAGAGAGTCTCGCGCAGGCTCACGACGCAGCAGAAGCTTCATCTTTGAAGATCTCTGATCTGCTTGAAGAGATGAAATCGGTTAAGAGCGAGCTTAAGGCAGCGATCGACGCAGAGACGACGAGCAAGAAAGCGATGGACGATTTAGCGTTGGCGTTGACGGAGGTTGCTACTGATTCAAGCCAGACGAAAGAGAAGCTTGCGGTTGCGGAAACAGAGCTCGAAGCTGCGAGGTTGGAGTCTAATGAATGGAAGGAGAAGCACGAGGAGGCGAGGAAAGAAGCGGAATTGTTGAAGAACACGAGCGAGAGGCTAAGGATCGAAGCAGAGGAATCGCTTTTGGCGTGGAATGGGAAAGAGTCTGTGTTTGTGAGTATTATCAAGAGAGGAGAAGATGAGAAGAACTCGCTTCTTGATGAGAACAATAGGTTGCTTGAAGCTCTTGTTGCAGCTGAGAATCTGAGCAAGAAGGCGAAAGAAGAGAATCATAAGGTGAGAGACATATTGAAGCAAGCGATTAGTGAAGCGAATGTTGCGAAGGAAGCAGCGGTGGTGGCGAGAGCTGAGAATTCGAATTTGAAAGATGCCTTGTTGGACAAGGAAGAGGAGTTGGAGTTTGCGTTGAAGGAGATGGAGAGGGTTAGGGTTAACGAAGCTTTGGCTAATGAGAATGTTAAGAAGTTGAAGAAGATGTTGTCTGAGATTGAGGTGGCGATGGAGGAAGAGAAGCATAGGAGCTTGAGCAGGCAAGACTCGTTGCAGAAGGATGTGGAGGTTGTTGAGAAGAAGGTTGAGGAGAAGGAGAAGAAGGAAGAGAAGAAAGAGAAGAAGAAGAAGGAGAAGAAAGAGCATAGTAGCGAGAACATTGATAAGAAGATGATTGGGAAGACTTGTAGTTTCAGCATCATGAAGCTCGCTCACAACCACCATCACCACAGTCACAAGCACAAGGAGTCGATAGAGGAAGAGACGAAAGCGCAAGAGAGCGGGAATAACGGTGATGATAGTGTTGAAGGAAGCTCTCCGCGTTCGGATTCTTATCTCTTCAAAGGATCGATCTTTGACGTGGCGGAGACGCCACACGCGGCGGGAGCGCAGACGCATCACAAGAGGAGGTCGTCGTGTACGTTTCTGGAGGAAGTAGAGACGATTAATCCAGAGGATTTGGAGAATCTGGATGGGAATCATTTGGAGGAAGGAGAGTTGAACGACAAAGGAGCAGTGGCAGCGAGGAAGAAGAAGGCTTTTATTCGTAGGTTTGGTGATCTTTTGGTTAGGAGGAAAAGTTTGAGTTTTTCGCACAAGAAAGAGTCTTCTACTGATTCACAGGATAAGCTGCAGCAACCGCCGACGCCGACCTCACCGTGTCCGCCGCAACCGCCGATGTCTCCGGAGCCTTGAAGATAACTGTTTTGTGTGATAAGCCATTGTTGTGTTTTTTCCTTTACTATAAGATTGAGTTTGCAGGAATCGTTTTTTTTTTTATGTACCTAAACACACAGTATTGAGTTGGAGTTTTGTTTGTAATAAGGATTTGATCATTTCGTGGTTTAATGTAGAAATCACTCATCAAAAGGGAAAAGCTGTGATCAATCCGGTTTTCTGTTCTGGTTTGTCTTGGATTTTTGATTTCCCGGTTTGGATGATTTCGCTGATTAGGCCACAATTATGTAGTTTCTTCTAAGTAGGCCTTAGCCAGCCCAATTACATTAGATATGACCCGAAAATTAAAATGGGCAGAGTTGAAAAATATACACTCCTGTAAATGTGTGCATATGATAGTTTTTCGGATTCCACAATATGAAACAAAAACACATGAAGAGACATTGAACAATGTGGTTTAGGTGACAAAGTTGCAACTTACAACAGAAGAATTCGTATACATAAGAAAAGAATACCACTTTATTCGGAAATAGAAAGCGAGATTCAATTTTTGAATACACAAAAATTGAAGCAATGCTTCTTTCTTAGTTGTCAATTTCACTCTCAAAGCCTTGAGTGCGAATTCTTTTGTTGCCTTTTTCTCAACCCCTTGATATATAAAGTTGTTCCCTTTAATTAAATTTAGTGGATTTCTGGCTTTATATCTATCTTTGTGCTAGTAAATTTTGTTTGCACTGAACCAAATTACCAAGCGAATGAAATGCACATATATATGAAAAAAGTAGTAAAATCGAAAACCTACATTATTGCTTTTAATCAGAAATGCACAATTATTTTCCATTAAGGGTCTGACTGGTTTAACCGCTGCGGTTGCGGTTGCGGGAGTTTGCGGCTGCGGGAGTTTGCGGAAGCGGGAGTTTGCGATTAAAAGCTGTTTGTACGACTGGTATAGCAATTCATAGCGGTTGCGTTTGCGGGATATTTTTGACTGGTTAGCCAGCGGGTGCAAGAGCGGTTTAACCAAAAGTTACTAAAATAAAAATAATATATAATTATTCAAAACATTTATAACCATATTAATAATTTTTTTTTTGAAATATATTTTTTGATGAATTTTTAATTTGAAAACTACCCTTTTTTTTTAAAAATACACTTTTTATATGTAAAATGATTATTCCTAATTTAATAAAAACGAAATTCAAATAAGAAATATAAAATATTAATATTTGATAATAATTTTGTATCATTTTAACATCCTAATTACCTGTTTAGTTTTTTTTAAACAATTTAATAAAAATATAAGATTGTTTATATAAAGTTTAAATGGGGTGAGATTAAAGTTGTTTATGCAAAGTTTCAAAAATATTTAAATTTTTCAAAAGATAAACATTAAAAATGAAAGATATATTTCTCCACTTTTAAATTTTTAATAATTTATAAACTTTAAATATATGTAAAGTTTTAATTTATTTAAAGTTTCATTTGGTTTGAATGTGTATGAGGTTAAGTTGTTTATATAAAGATCCAAAATATTAAAATTTGTTTCAGTTTAACATATACTATATTTATTTGAAAAAAAACTTATTAGTTTATTATTTTTTTAAATTTTCGTTTATAATTTGTAATTATTTATTATTTTTTTGTTTAAATCACGTCAAAACATACTTTTTACATTTTAAAAGTGTATTTTTCAAAACAGAAAAAATTTAGGGTATTTTCGAAATTTTTAAACATAATTATGGTATTTTTCAAAAAAATATACCCTTATTCCAAATTTGGAGATATTATGTTTTTTTTTTTTTTTTTTCAAACCGCAACCGCCCGCAACCGCAAACGCTTGCGGAAAGGAGCTTTTGATTTTCAGCGATATAGAGCGGTACAGAGTGGTATAGAGCGGTTGAAAGCGGTTGTCGTGATTGTTATAAAACGCTAAGAACCGCTACGAACCGCAAACGCTGCGTTTGCGGGTGGTAGCGGGAGAACCAATCA